>VWZW01006566.1:106850-196414 GCA_013397115.1 Edolisoma coerulescens
TTTTAAACAGAGTGGCTAACAATACCTCTGACACTGTCTTATATCCTTCCGCAAAAAGATCCATTTCTTTCAGGCAATTACCGGCGTCTCTTTCAGATAAGATACAGGTTTATTGAGTTTCCCACTGTGCAATTACAGTTCTCAAGAAGAGATTAGTACGTATGAGCAGCCTGGATGATGGAGTGGATTGCAGTGGAAAGCAGGCGAAAGATACTGCAGCGTTCTGGGGCTTTTTTTGGTGGTGATCTGAAATATGTAGGAAGGAACTTCAGTGTTGCTACTGATTGATTTCACTTCATGGCCAGACAGAAGCAACCTAATTCTTGCACAAACTAGTGATGTGAGGAGTTGCAAGATGGATTTCTTTCTTTGATATGGAAAATGCTGGGACCCACCATTAGCTTAAAACACACTTTCAAATTTCCAGCCTGTAATGAGGGAGACAAATAACATTCCTTTGTATAAATTGCCGACATGGGAGGAAACATTTCTGATTTCAGCAGTGTTGGGTAAAATGCTCCTGTTTATTGCATTTATGAAAAATTATTAAATGTTGGGGACCTAAAGAGGGGCTCATTCATATGCAGACACTGTGCTTCCAGGATTAGCATTCCATTCCCAACACCAACTGCACTAGGATTGCCTTGTGGGACTGTTGCTTTTGAAAGGTGAGGACAATTATTTTAAAACATGTAGGAGGCATAGGTATTTTTCTAAACTCTATTGTCTTAAACGACTTCTCAGAACATGTGTCTTCTTTTTAAAATTAATAAGTAGCCTTGCGTTTCAGAAGAACCATGTCTTGGTGAAAACTGCTTTGTATTCCCATGCTTCACCTACATTATGCTTGCTCAAGTTACCAGCTTATGCAAATACTTTTCATTCCATCACTTCTCAGCAAGGCTAAAGATTTTAGTCAAGGTTTGGAAGCTCAGCCTAGCTGCTTGTGCAGGAGTTATGCCTCTGCTATAGCGAGCTGCAAATTTCAGGGCACAACATAATTTTATATACAGCATTTTTTCTAATCTCAGTTTATGTTCCTTGTCTTAATTATTTACTTGATGGAGTGTAGTTCTATGTGCTATCTTTTTAGAAAGAAAGAAAATGGTGTCTCTCCCAGCAGAAAGGTGCTGCAAAAGGAATCTGTTGCTATTACACTACCTGAGATGAGTCTGTTTGAGTCAAGAGGCCTTAAATTAATGGGAATTTTTGCTAGTAAAATAAGCAAGTCTGTGCAATTGTGGAAGATGGATATTGTTCCACAGAAGTCAGCTGCACTGTGCTTTAATTAAAAATAAGGCAGCTGAACCATTTTATCATATGTTGGCGCCCTTATTATTTCTGTGTCGTTGAAGCGTTAAATAGGTACAAAAATCCCTGCTTACCTCTAGTACAGGCTAGACAGTATTGCCATTAATGCAAATGTGACTCTAGTCAGTCACAAATGTCAAATATAATGCCAATTATGGTATTGCAGGCGTTTTAAAAGCGAAGCATAAATGTTAATGTTTTATAGCTTGTCCGATTTTAATAAAGCGGGTTGTTTTCCACTGATGACATTGTGATGTCTGCACTTCTGGTGGAGTCCACAGGGATGCTGGTGCTTGTGGAAGGCAATGTGTGGTCCTGCCTCAGAGTAACTTTTCTCTGCAAGGCAGAACTCATAGATGTGGACATGACATGTGGCATCAATGCAGTTGTAAATAGTAACTGGGTACAGTATCTCCAGTTTTGGCTTTTTCTTGCTTGAAAACATGTCTTGATTTCCATCACTTCAGAACCTTGAGCTGCCATGAGATCTTGGCCACCAGCAGTGGTCACAGTGCAGGTCTCTTCAGCTGCATTTTCCAGGAACCCCATAGTCCCACCTACATTTCCCATTAGCCAGTGGGATCCTTATCAAGTATACATGGGTACATTTCCTATCCGTGATGGATTGGGCTTCCTTTATTTGGGCCCTCAGCAGGGTGCCTTTGCTGGCCTGTGTCCTTCACACCCTCACTACTGTTTGTCCTTTTCTCTCCTTACCCTCCAGCCCAATAGCAAGAGCTTTTATCAATTCTCTGAGTCCAGATCTTAGTATAATTCAGTTCAGTTTTAATACTACTTAAACACTAATCAGTCAATTTATCATCTTGTTAACATCAAGGCTTGCACTTTCTATAGAGACAGCTGTTGTGTGCTGTAACCCTGAAGATCCCCATCATGTCTTTGTAAATAAGAATTCAGTGAACAGTTTTAAAAGATGGTAAATACTGTTTGTGTTTTCCCTTAAATAATCTGTTTAAAGATTTTAACTTTTTTTTTTTACATGTATCCTTTGTATATAGTATAACATTTGCAATCTGGCAAATGATTCTGTGTCTCTAAACCAGGAAATAGTATGATTTATCTAAGCTGTGGGGTTTTCAGTATATGCTCCTGTGGATGTTGCTAAGCCTGACCGGATGAGCCAATGCCTTTATGAAATAGCACAGTGTTTGAAATTAAAATGCAGTCCTTAATATCTCATTTGGTCAACACCTACCTGGTTGGTGGAGTTCAAATCAGTTAGGCAGCATATGTGGTTGGACTTGTTTTCCCTCAAAATACCGTGCTTTGGTGAATATTGAGAGTGATCTGCTGATGTTCTAAATGCATGTCATGCCTGGCTAATTGCTGACAAATGCTGTTGAAATTGGAGGGATTTAACCTGTAAAACTTGGTGTTGGACATTTTTTATTTTTAAATAAATATTATTATTTACAGACTTTACTGAACTGGTGCTCTGGATGCCATGAAAATGAAGAAAAGACTTCAGAAGTCTTAGCAGGTTTGCAGCAGTTAAAGAGCTGGCTTAGTGAACCTTTCTACTTAAAGATGGAAAAATCAAGAGTTGTTGAAATCTCCAACGTAAATCACCTCTACATTGCTCTTGTAGCTAAAACTTTGTTCTGCCCATAGACAGCACAGCAAGATGGCCTTCTGACCATTAAGTACAGCTGGCATCTCCTCAGAGTACAGCTGCATCAACTTCTGAGACATGTTTCCGTTTCTTGTAATGATAAAACATAATTATTTTAAATGACTTAGCTGCTTCTGGGAACAGATTCTTTCATTACTTTATGAATTTTTGAGTGTAAGTAAAATATGCGAGTGCAGAGTATGTCATCTGATCCATCCAAAAGGGTACGAGCTGGAAAATGGACTTTATGCCCCATCGCGTGGGGTCCATGAAGAGCACGCTGTAGAGTGCAAGGGCAGTGTGTCCAGTGGGCTCTGTTGGTGTTCTCCATGGATAGTATGGAGTTGTCTAAACTGGTTTAGACGCTTTTTATTCGTAGGTTGAGCACATGCCCCCTGACTCCTGCACTGCTGCCATGCCACGGGTGCAGGGGGTCTGTATTTTAAATGTTAACAGCACTGAAGTTGGCTGTCAGGCTGCTGGTGTTTGGCTACGTGTTCCTAATTAGATGGATAATCACTTGAACATTGCTTAAAGTTTTACTTTGGGAATTTGGCTCTTATAAACCCCGTTGTATAATTAGTTTATTTGCATTCTCTTTATTCCTTATTAATAAATCATGGTTGAGATTGAGCCGACTACTTTGATCGCAGGGTCTGGTGAGGCACAGGCAGTTTCATTCCCTGTTGGCATTTGAAATGCAGCGCTGTGGCAGTGCAAGGAGACATGCCTGGACACAGTGTGAGGAATTGGTGATTCTGAGTATCGTAACATCCTCATGAACGACTCTCTCTTCTTCATATGTGGCTGTTCATTAAGCGAGCGAGGTGAGGTCATCCGTCGGTGAATCCCTGGGGGCATGACCTCATGGTGGAACTCTGGCAGTGGGATATCAGTGCTTTATGGCATCTGTTACCATCGATTTTCTTTTATTTAGTTATTTATTTATTTATTTATTTTTATTTATTTATTGAACTCCAGGAAGTGTGCTTCAACCGCAGGAGAAGCAAGCGAACATTTTGCTTCTAGAAAACTGCAGTTTGGGAAATATTTCTCTGATGAGGGATAATGATGGGAAAAAAAAAAACAAACCCAAACCAACAAATAAACAGGGAATTCATGGGAATCAAAGAACTTAATGAGAAACAATGATTGTTGTGGGGTACTTTGACATATGCTTTGACTTGCTCTAGGTAGCTGTGTGTCAGAGAGCTGAAATTTCAGGCTCTTCTTTTGGACCCATCTCTTTTCCCTAAGGCTCGTTGACCTGAGGGGCTTCTCATCTCCTGCAGTACATAAGACTGAAACCTCCTCTGAAGAAAATTGTTTGCAGTGGAATTAGGGTGCTTTATACTGCTTCTACAGTTTCTTTTCTGTCCCTTTTGGTGCCGCAGAGCTGCCAGGGTACATGGTTGAAACATCCTCCCTTTTGCTGTAGGCAGAGGGGCCCATCTTCTCCGCACGTGTTCCGCGACAATAGAAGTAGAAATTAATTCTGCTCTTTTCCATAAATTCAAATACCACCACTCTTGAGTGTAAGAAATCACTCCAGCCAAAAGGTCTCTGCGGCTTGAAATAGTTTAAGGCCTGTAAATCCTTCAGGGATCAGGTTCGTTTACCTGAATATACTCCACGCTTAATAAGAATTGCTTCATAACACTTCTGTACTTGAGGCAAGAGGAACACGTAGGAGGGACTCTTTCAGCTACATCAATGAACTTCTGCCTGACCTTTGATGTAATCCTTCTCTGCTATAGCTTCATTGTATATGGAACGGGGGAAAATATCAAGAGCTGCATCTCATTCACAGCAGCACTTTGAAGTTAAGTTCCCCATTATAAAACATTTTTAGATCCCTGGAGGGAAAACAGCAGAACTGCAAGCTGCTAGTCACTTATATATTGCATACAAGAAGGAGGAGGAAAGTTACATATACATTGTATTATGATATACTTTGTCCAAGGGGGTGAGTCGAAATATAATAGCTGAACAAGAAGGTGTGGGCTCATTATGGTTCAATGGTGTAAAATTAAGTTGGAAGCGGATATTTTTCTGAAAAGAGTTTGAAATAAAAATAATTCTGAAAGAGATGCTGATCAAAGAAAAGACCTGAAACAAGGGCAGGATGGTTGGTATGTATGGACACAAAGGTCATGCCTTTCTTCCTACATGCTCTCTGTTACACCTTTTTCCTGCACACGAGGCTACAAGCACAGTATCTGTATCTGGGTGCCTGAAACCCTGGGTACAAATATTCTTATCATGATGGGGGTACATTTCCCATTTTCAGTGGAGGTTTATCAGGAGATTATGGCAGTAAGCAGTCATGAAGCCAGACTTCCTTATCCTGCATCTCTGATGCCTGATTCGTGTGCAAATTGGGTAACCTGAAAGCCAAGAGAGTGATCTGTGATGTTTCCCCTACAGCTGGATACAGAGTTCTGCAGGAAAATGTAGGCAGTTGTGCTTCCCATCCCTCTTAACCTCTGCATTGCCATTACCCAGCCATTGCTGGGTAACTGGACGGGCAGGAGGAAATACAAAATTCAGGGAAGTGTATGCAAGTTTTGTACATTAGTGGCTTGGTAAAAGAAACAGACCCAAACCAGCCCCTGTATCTGAGCAGAAGAAAAGAAACAGCCCAGCCTTGTTTTAATCTCTCTCTCTGTCTTATTGCTGTGTCTGTTTTAATGGCTTTGAGCAACTTCATGTGTTAGTGCTAAAATGAGCAGCAGAACAGTATTCACAACTTAAGGTTAAGTCACTTAAATGGTTAATGTTTAATTTGTTCTTGCAATTAATTCATTCCCAGTGGCAGTGGCAATGGTGCTGAGATAAGACTTGTTTGTATCATTGAACTGGTGTTTGTTGCCATAAAGTGCAGTAAGAGCTGATGTTTTCTTGAATCAAAGATTAGCTTGATTCTGCATACTGAGAAAGTATATCAGTGTAATTGCAACATTGCTTTCTAAACAGGAACTGATTCACAGAACTTCTGTTAGCCGTTTAATGGATTTATTTATTGTCAGGGAATAAAAGTATTAAGGTACTAACAAGCATGGGTAATCTCTAAATAATTATTATTATAATTATTATTATCTCTAAATCATAATTATTATATTTTTATGTTATTATAATATAATAATAACAGTAATAAAATTTCTTTTTAATAGCAATCAATTCAGGTTGTCTCTTTGCTCAGTCTGATTTCAGTGGGACTCCTTAAAAAATTAAGTTATCTGGTGATAGGAATTTCCCTTTTGGACATGGTAAGAGTAGAACTGGTAAAACTAAGATACTGAAATTTGCTATAAACCAGGCTTTGCTGCCATGCCATGTGGCAAGAGGAACCTCCTTCTGTACTGATCTAATAATTGTATTAACTTGAGGAGTGGTAAACTCTTTTTTCCCCCCTCTTCTTTATATTACATTCTAAACCTGTTCTTTCCAGTCTGTATCAGGAAAATCCTCCTAGTGCCAGCCAGCTGTTAGCTACACCAGTGGCAAGCTGAGTTGACTCACAGGAACAGATGTGGTATCCCAATCCTTAGCTCTGGATATTGCAGCAAACTCAAATTGTGGCCTATGGGTTTTTTTTTCCCTCACCTGATTCACCTCTGTCAAACCTTTAAGATTCCTGCCAAAGGTTTTAAGGCCCTCTCCATTTAATTTGTGTTGTACCTTGGCATGAATTCTTCTATTTGTAGAGAAGCATGAAACTTTCCAGGCTATTTGAGCAACTGCCCATCTCTGTAGAGCACAGACTCACAAAACTGCAGCAGCAAAGGGGGACTTCATAGCCACAGAAGGAGGAGAGGACCACATCACTGAAGCATCATCTGCTTTCCTGGAAATTGGAGGCAAACTGTGAAATGTGCCTGTACCATTGAGGTATCCTGGGAATTGAAGCACACAATGTACATATATTGTAACTCCGAGAACTTCAGCTGGTACAGAGAAATGTAGGGGAGTTGTCAGCCTTCCTCATGCTTGTAAATGGAAATAAAAAGCAGACGTGCTGTAATACTGAAAGTAATTTATTAAACCTGCCATTTGGTCATCTGTTTGCAGATGACAAAAAGAAATCACAGAGAATATGCATAATATGCTTACTCACGAATTCGTGGGTGCCTTCAGCAGGTATCATCTATTTTCATGCAGGATGACAGGTTATTAGTAACATTTGTAGGGACTTAAAATGCAGAACATGCCAGAAGAAAACATGTCCCTCTGATTTGTGGTGCCCATGGGAGCCATTTTCTTCAGAGGGTCATTTTATTTTGTAATAATTGGATGCTATCATTGATTTGAGCTCCAAGCCACCTGGTATCTTACTTAAGGCTGATGTTTACTGTCTAAGATGACACAATCTTTCCCATTTGGGCTGACTCCTGAAAGTCATCTGGGGAGCTTAGAGGATGCTAAGCTGCACTGCTTTATATAAAATGCCTGTGCAGCTTAGTGTTCTTCTAAGAAAATTGTCTTTATATAAAAAATATAAATTTTATGGCATTAGTAATTCTCAAAATGTTTTCCCTCTATACAGAAATGCTACTCTTGCTCTAATATAATATTAAAAAATATTAACTTTATCCTCATATTGAAGCTCTATGTGAAATCTAAATGTTACCTTGATTGAACAGTGTCTCCACTGACTTCAGGCCTCTTTAGTTTGTCCTTGAAAAGTACTCATTTTTTGAAAAAGGGCAGAAAATGATGCTTTAAAAAATGCTGAAATCAGTGGACTTTGTTGTGACATCAAATGAACATTTTCTTACTTGATTTTATCTGTAGTCCAGTAAATGACTTGCTCTTTGAAATGATGATGATAGTTGTGGAAAGTGATTAGCCAACTAATTAACAAGCCATCTACTTATTAATCACAGAAGGACATAGTATGTCACCAAAAGGGTGGCTTCATGCTGCTTATGAAAAACAGCAAGACACATTTTTTTTTTTTTAAACATCTTTTTAGTTGATGGAGAATAGGATTAATGTCTGTAGGCTGAAGTCACAGCCAGCCACTGGTCTCTCACGCAGCTGGGTAGTTAGAGAGCTGTAGTGGCAATCAGGTCCTCAGATTTATGTGGATCTAAACAATTTCAGATATGGCCAAATGAAAAGTTAATAATAAAAAGGAATTCAGCTGTGAAATGAACTTCCAGAAATGAGCTAAACCAGTTTCCTTGCCTTCAGTCCATGCGGCAGCAATCACCTCTTTGTCTTTTATGTCCTTATTTATAGATGTAAAAGATGGAGGCAAGAGGAGATGATCTAAATGTGCACTGGGATTAGAAGATTTTTTTTTTTATTTTTTCTTCTCTTGCAATAATTTCAGGAAATGTGAAGAAATAACCTTTAAAAGGTAATAAACAGGAATATATTCCTTTTACAGGTATTCTCAATGTACTCTTAATAGCGTGAAGCAGCATTCAGTCATTGAAATAGAAACCCCTGTGAGTAAAACTAGAAGGAATTATTGCTTTTGTCTTGAATCACAGAATCACAGAGTCATTTAGGTTGGAAAATACCTCTAAGGTCATGGAATCCAACTGTTAGCACAGACCAGAAGCTTTGCCATTTATGGTGTGCTACGAAGTAAAAGAAATATAAAATTGTCCAGGCCTTTTTGCTGAGCTGAAACACAGCACTTACCCAGTCTCATGCCTAAAGTGACTCCTTCCCGTGGCTCCTGCAGGCTCTCAAGGTCAGCTGCATTCATTTGATGCTAATGTGCTTTGGAAACCGATGCAATCAATATTAGCTGCTGTGCTTATCTCCTGGCAAGGAGTTCCCTGCGCAATTTCTATTCCATTTTACTTCTCTTGAGCCAGTTTAATGCAAAACCAATACATCTCGTGGAAGAACAGATGCATACAGAAACAATCACTGACAGATTTTGTAGCGGTTACCTGTCTGTTAATAACCATTCTGATAGTAATTATCTGTGTAACAATATACACAGATCCATTGTGTGCAAAGAACAAAACCAGGCCGTTGGTGCTGCCAGACTAATTTATATTGGCAGTGTCAATTTTTCAAGTTACCTGGAAACTGCTGAAGACAGACTTAATTAAAAGTACTGCACGTCTTTTTAAACATGAATATTTATTGACCTCAAATATTCAATGCCAAGATCATTCTCTTGGCCTGATGCTTTGCCAGCCAGGAGAGGAATAACGTATTTAAAACCTCCCAGAGAGAATTTTACCTGGTTCCTTAGAGCCACTCTTCAGGAACAAAAAAATGATCAGAAGGATTATCTCTCCTATGAGGACAAGCTGAGGGAGGTGGTGTTGATCACCTGGAGAAGGAAAGGCTCCAGGAAGAACTTATTGCAGCCTTTCACTACTTCAGGGGGGCTTATAAGAAAGATGGGGACAGACTTTTGAATGGAGCCTGTAGCAACAGGACAAGGGATAGTTGTTTTAAACTGAGAGTAGATCAGACAAGACAAAAGAACATTCTTTTGCAATGAAGATGGTAAAATACCAGCCAGAGAGGTGGTAGATACCCCATCCCTGGAAGCATTCAAGGTTAGGTTGGTCAGGGCCCTGAGCAGCCTGATCTTAGTCCCTGCTCATTGCAGGGGGGTTGGACAGGATGATCTTTAAAGATCCCTTCCAGCCCAAACCATTGTATAAAAAGCTGTGTGACCAAAGACTGACAGTGGGGGTGTGTCTGGCAGGAGTCACTTGGCTGGAGAAGGTAATGCCCAGAGTTTGGTATTACTACCAAGGGCAGTTCAGATTTATGTGCTCCCCTGGATGTTTTATTGCAGGACAGTTTTTAAGTACTAAATCCATTAAAATCCTAAAGGGCAGGTATTTACTGCTTGACTGCTTTGAGAGTGTTCTGAGGAAGATCTCAATGCAGTCCTGTGCCGACTCTGTCTCCCATGATGGGCTGTTTCAGAAAGCTGACTAACCTCTTGCAAGACCTTGTCAGGAAGGAATCTGAAGGGATATCTGTTTCCATCCATGCCACCAATGAACAGGCAATTTAGAGGGTATTACATTCTTAGATGCTGGGGACTGATTTTGGCATTATCAAATAAAATCAAGCTGAATCTATGACTTGGTTGTCTGCCAGTTTCACACAACATTGCTCTTTTGCAGCAAGCCATGGAAAACTGCTTATTGACAAAATGCTTTCATCTGCAAGAGCTGAACGATCTGATTGCTATAGAGGTTAGAGGATAATTTAATTTTCTTGGACGATTTGCTGGTGTGTCTATGTGAATATAGAAATGTAAGAGCTTTCTTACAGTTCTTCATAATTGTGTCTTAAAGACGCCTGGCTCAAGGATGCCAGACATGCTAACACCATGTGTGGACATCTGGTCACTGCTCTGAGGGAAATGGGGCCATCTGCTGAAGCAAAACCAATTCCTCCAGGTTTTCCTGATGGCCTCTCGTGCACACGATAGTTGAGTCCAACTCTACTTAGTACAGCAGATCTAATGGAATCTGCAGGTCATAGCCTGTAGCAATCTCCCAAACCCATGTAATTAAAAACCAAACATTTGTGTTGTCTGTAGTTTCCAGTTGAGCTGAGGTGTCAGATTTTCCCTTTCCCAGGTCTGTCATCTCTGGCATTTTCTAAGACCCTCATAGCCAGCCTAATTAAATGATCAAAACTACTCCTTACATGTCCATGTTCTCTTTCCTTTATCCAGTATTTTCCAGAACTTAACAAAGCAGTAAAAACTGTAATTAGTGCTCTAATTGGTTATAAATAATAATATAACAGACTTACTGTCAAAATAACAACCACAAGGCAATATGCTCATTGAGAATCTTTTAAATGCTGAGCACTAAGGCGGTTCAAAGTAGTAAATTATATTACAGCAATTTGCTTCAAAAAAGTATAACCTGTACATTTATTTTATCCTGACAGCTGTGACAGGCTGCACTCCTAAGTGTGTATTTGTTTCAGGTCTGGCTGCTCGTTTCTCTTCTTCTGATCCACAGTGCTGAGTAAAAGGTTGTGTCTACTCCTAATTCTGAGTTTTCACTCTTTGCTGTGTACCAAATTCATAAGCTCTGTGTTTTGGGTATTTCTCTCAGCTTCACAATCCTGGTGAAATCTTAGCAGCCCCAACGTGGTGTCACCAGAGTGTTTTCTTTGTCTCTTGCAGCTGGTAAATTATTAATGACGCCGCTAAAGGGGAGCGGGGTGGTCGGGCGGAGCGGGTGGGGGTGCTGGGAGGGGAGCGTGGGCAGGGGGAACTTGGGGGAGCCCTGAGCAGCTGAAAGGGGTGCAGATGGCAGGGATGCACAGATCAGTGACCGCCAGGTTTCCCCACGTAGAATTTTTTTTTTTTTCTTGCCTGAGGGCAGGACAAAAGGGTACTTTCCAGCAGTGATGCTGGCAAGGAAACAGATGGGTGGAATATGTGAGAAGGGCTTGTGGCAATGAGAATTTGTACTTTATAGGCATTGATAGTTCAGCATTCTTAATCTTTTTATTCTTACTTAAACCTCTGAAAATTGATTAAAATGTTGTCTGGCATCTCCCCTTTCAAAATTAGCAGAAGTGCAGTGGGGGAAGGACACCTAATGTTTAATACTTGCCTGCTGGTTTAGATGCTGCACAGTGCTGATGCCTTTTATTGACACACAGTGCTCTCTGTGATTCATGAGGAACGATGAGGTAATCTAGAGACAGGTCTCTCTCCACCCACCCAAAAGTGATAAATACAACCTTTGGCAGAATCCTCAGCTTGCTCATTTGCCATAAAACCCTTGAGAAATCTCTCGTGTATGTGAGACACAGCTGCAACCAACAGCAGCGTTCACTGCATATATATTTTTTCTTTTTTTAGAGGGAAACAGTGACAGTGCTAACTGAATTATTTAATGCTGTAGGGTTCTTATAAATTTGTAGACTTTCCTGGTAGCTGTTAACACTTGATAATGTGCATGAAGGCTGGTTTTAGTTTAAAAGTATCATAGTTTACTGTGTAATCTCAAAAAGGGGAGGGGGAGGCTTTTTTTCCCTCCCTTTTATCGCTCTTGTAGGTGCTCACACTGAATCTCTGTCATTTTGGCAGTTCCATGGGTAGGGGAGTAAAGGAGTCAGCAGTACATCCCAGCTAAAAGGCATAATCTCAGATTAGAGCTGTTGCTTTTTTCAAAATACACTGATTCAGGAGGAAATGTGCCCAGGAAGGTTGACTCAGCTCTTTCTTCTTCCAAGGCAACGTACCCCAGAGGCTATCCCACCTCAATAGGGTTTTATTCTCAGCATTGAAACTAAGAGGTTTGTTTGCTTGAGATAATTATTGTGACTATCTTGGCATGTTTCCCAAGGCTTCTCTAAGCAGAGCTCAAACTGTTCTGACTTGCCTGCTGAAGCATGGTCTATCACTTTCTCCCCTAGCCCTGGTTGTGGCTGTGTTTCAGTAATGCTGCAGGTATTGCAGATGCTTTACACTTTTATTTCAAATGGAAGTTATTTCTTAGTGGAATGCTAATACTTATTAAAGCATTTTAACAAAACTTTTTTTTCGAAGTAACTATGAATCTGTTTGAAATCGCAGAAGAAATACTCACCCAGGCACCCAAAGAAGAAGCATCTGGAGTGGCAGTTTTCATCCAGTAGATTTGTAAAACATCTTTGCATTTTCTACAGGATGCTTTTTCTCAGTAGCACTGTTCTTGGGATGTTCAGTGTGCAAATGGGTTGATAAAGGCAAAGCCTGGTAAGCTCTGTGTGTCAGAGGGAAGGTATGAGACAGGTGGCTTGAGCAAGCTGGACAGAGTTGCCCAGTTAGTGTAGTTGCTTTCCTCATGTTGTAGTATAAATCAGAGCATGTAAAACGTTGCTAAAATATTGTAAATACGTCCTTAGACCCTTAAAGGTGACTGTGAGGAGGAGTGTATACTCTTCAAGTATTAATTCTCTTTGCCCTCATCCATGCACATCCTATGAGTATCTAACTGGAGACTGTCTTTCCTTATAAAATACTTCAGTTACCTAATAAAAATGCTTTAACTGTGATGGTACGTGGCAAAAATGATCCCTTCTTGCTAAAGATTACAGGGCAGGGAAGTTATGTGTATCCTTCATCCTGCCCCCAGAATTCTCTATGGAAAGGATATATGGTGAATGTATTCATAATTAACATTTGGATGCGTAATTTGCCTGTATATCAGCGCTGAATCAGGTACTGTGTTTGTGGCTCTTGCCTGGTTTGACTCACAAGCCCATTGAAGTGGCTCTGAGTTAAGCAGTTTGTCTTGTAAACCACTTGGAACGTAGCTCCAGGTGGATACGGAGCTGTAAAAGGAAATTTTAAATTGTGATGCTTTTCCCAGTGCCTGTAGAGGTGGATCTGCTGGGTTTTTCCATCTGAATGACAGCAGAGGGGCCTCGATAGGGTTTGGTCGCTGTTTAGAAGGGCAGAACCTGCCCTCTGCTGGGCTCTGCAAGTACTGAGACGCTGGTAATTTACAGCGCTTCACATTAAGACTAATAAAATGTGTATTTTGCTATAATCCACTTTTGCTAGCCCGTCCCAAATTTGCTGAGTTATTCTTCCGTGTTTCAGTATGCTGACTTTTTAAAAATACCTTAAACTAACTCACTGAAAATCAGCATGCAGAAAAGAGCGCTGCTGGCGCCTCAGAGATGGCTTCCAAGTTATAAATTGCAGATTAAACCTGGATATTTGAGTTTTAACTAGAATGTGTGGATGGTGACATGGAACAGCAATCAGAGGTGAGTTTTGAATGTGGCTTTGGATTGAAAGGTGTTGTATAATGCTGGAGTTAAGAGTCTTGTAAAAATTTATATGTACCCAAACCAGCCCAGAGGAGTGGCAGTGCAGAGCCTGACTTACAAGTGAAGTGTCAGGGGCAAAGAGCTGGTTGGAAATGGCTCTGGGCTGGTCATGGTCTTACAGTGGTCATGGTCATACACTGAGGGTGGCAGAACACTGGCACAGGTTGCCCAGAGTGGTGGTGGATTCCCCATCCTTGCAAACACTGAGCAACCTGATCTAGTTGAAGATGTCCCTGCTGTTGGGAGTTGGACTAGATGACCTCTAAAAGTCCTTCCAACCCAAACCATCCTGTGATTCTGTGATTATCCCATCCTGAGGTCTTACCTGTCTGGTAAGTCTTTTGTGTGAGCAGGCTTGTGGTTTTTTAATGTGAAAAGTTGGGTTAAATTCATTGCTGGGGGCAACAGAGGCCACTGAAAACTGAAAAGAGGTTAAAAGGGGAAGAATAGCCAAAGGCTTGAAGGACAACTGTTCTTTGTGGGAAAGAGGTTTTTCCTTCAGGAAAACCTGTGGTGGATGGTGCTCTCGTCTCTTGGAGGTGCTCCTTTTTCAGAGGTGGCTGAATCACACTGCTCACTTGACTTGTAACCAGAGATCACCTTTTAAAGTCACACCCAAGGAACAGATCTTGGCAGCTAAATCCAGCCTGGTTTGATATTTAAGGATTGCTATTGCACTTTGGATTTGGTTTTGGTTATTTTTTCTTTTCCCCCCTCCTAAATTATGGGAGAAAAAACCGCCAAGCAAGCAGTACAAAACTGATGCCCGTGGCTAGCCAGCTGCTTTATGGTGTTACATCTTAAAACTTGGTTTTACATAGAAGATGGGAAGAACTCAGGGCTTTCCTGAATGAGCCTTACTTTTTTTTTTTTTCCTGCTCTCTGAAAGATGTTGTTTGTATTTAGTTTTAGTTTAGTTGACCTCTGAAGAGGATCTTTTGACCAACTCATTAAATCAATGTCTCTTTAGAACACCGTGATAATTTCTCTAAACTGCTGTGTGCTGTTTTTGTATGTCTGGCTCCATGTCTGTAGGGTAGCCTCAGTCTTTGCAGTGGTCCATGCAGGTGTGGGCTGGTGATACCTCTTTGGGATGAACCCTTGTCTCTGCAGGACTGGGACAGCGTTTGCTAAGAGCAGCACAAATGTTTCTGGCCCCTCGCTGTGGGGAGCTGTAATAAGGAGGCATCATTTCCTTCTCTGCCTTCTGCGTTATTCCCAGGACTGGAGTTAATGACAAGCAAATAGCATCGCAGGGGAAAGGGAATGTAGAAGTCCTGGCTGTGCATATCTGTTGGGAATCCCATATAAAGCTATTCTGTTGAGTTAATTTGATAAATACTGTAGAAAATAGCAGTTAGGAAATCACAGTGTGCTGAAAGGCCTCTCTGCAGCACACAGTGAGCTGGTTTGACTCTACATCTGCCTTTGGCAGCTACAGGAGCAAAAACACACCCTGTGCCCAATTTTCCATATTGAGGTGGCTCAGAAATGAGGTTGAATGGCCCACCAGGCAAGCTAATGCTAGAAAATTTAAATAAGAGCATCAAAATATAGATGGAACATTGAGGAAAGGTTTTAAACAAGTAAGTGAATGCATATATTGGGTTGAAATGCTTCTAATCAGAAACAAAGCTTTTGACAGGAAATACCTGAATTTTAGGCTTCTGAAATGGTTATAATTTGTTCTGGACTTATGGTAGCCTTAAGTCATAAAAATGTAATAGCAGGTAGTTTTGAACCAGCATTAAAGTCAGTTTTTATTTTACTTTATTTCTTTCTCAAAAACTTTGCCCATATTTTTAATTATGGTTCCTATGTGCTCCCTGTCCTGGAAGCTGTAATGTATGCTTTGCTTTCCTATGGTGTATTGGAGTGAAGCCCTCTCCCTAGAGGGCAGGTTTGTGTTAGATATTAGGAAGAAATTCTTGCCTGTGAGGGTGGTGAGGCCCTGGCACAGGTTTCCCTGAGAAGCTGTGGCTGCCCCTGGATCCCTGGAAGTGTCCAAGGCCGGGCTGGACAAGGCTCTGAGTAACCTGGTCTAGTGGAAGGTGTTCCTGCTCGATGCAGGGGCATTGGAACGAGATGGTCCTTCAGGTCCCTTCCATCCAAACCATTCTGGGATTGCATGATGAGCTGATGAACTGCTAATAAAACCCGGTGTATGCATCCATTACTGCTCTAGGGTTTCCCGTTTGGAGGGAGGCAGGAGGGAATGGAGCCACCCTCATTGTTTCCCTTGAAGGAAACAGTAGCTCTTGACACTCCTTGTGGTGATGGTTTTCTTGTCCAAGCCAGTTATGAGCCTGCACAGGAGGTTAAAATAGCAGAAAAGGAACTGCAAAATGCTGCTGTGGGCGCAGCTGCTGTGTCGCTCCTGCCTCTGGAAACTGTTAAATTGGCTTAGTTATGTTGTAAAACTGCTGCTCAGGTGTTAAAAAGTCACTTTTTTTTTTGGCTTTAGATGCTGCAGAAACATAGATTTCTTGTTAAGGTCCTGATTTGTGTATTTTAGCAGTGTTGTGTTAAACTAAGTTAAAGAAGTGGTAGTGGTAGTCTCAATACAAGTGTGTATGAGACAAAACATGAGAAGCCATATAGCAACAAGCCACACAGTTTTAAAACTCAATTTTTCCACTACAAATGTGGCCAACTAATTGGTTTATGGCAACAAAATTAGAGCTGTTCCTTTCTCATTCCTTGCTTGGGGATGTCATTCAAGTTTGCAGTCCAGGTGTCTGAACAAAGAAAAGTCAGCCAAAGACCTGTGCAATGCTTTTTTTGCCAGATTATAATGCAGGTTTTATATATTCTATATTCTATATATTTTATATATATATATATATTCTATATATTTTATATGCTTTATCTTATATATTAATAACTTATATATGTATATATTTATTAATATATTTGTATATTTATATATTAAATATATCTAATTTTATATATATTTATTATAATTCAGATGTTTTGCAATTAAATTGCATGTAATCAGGAATATCTGCTAAATCATCCTCTTTCATAAACCCTCCTCATCCTCTGCAGTAGCTTCCAAAAATTAGGTTTATATAGAAAGACTGATGCATTAAGCACAGTTTGCTGTACGTGTATTTTAAACCAGACAAATTAACTGCGTGACAGAGCAGGACTATAGAAGAACTCTTGCCTGTTATGCTGTGGGTGTTTTCTAAATATGCACTTCAAAAGAGTGTATTAGCTAAAAATGTATAAAGGAGAAAAAAATCCTTAGTTCTTATCCAAGCAGTGGACTCTAGGATATATCCATCTCCACTCTGCTTTCTGGTCAGGGAGGTAGAAGGTGCCAAGGGCCTCAGTCTCCTGCCAGGGTTTTTTTTTGGGGGGAATGGGGAAATAAACACCGAAACTGCTAGTGGAGCAATAGTTTTGATATTTATGGACACTTTAATACAACAGGCAAAGGCATAATGTATTTCTTGATGATACTTTAGATGTCTCCTGTTCTCCCGTGAGGAGACATTGAGATGCACAAAAAGGTGTTTAAAAGCAGATATTTGTAGATGAATAGAAGGTAGGTATCGCTAACTTCTCCAATGTGATTTCATTTTGGTTTTTTCCTAGGATTGTGTTATTTATTCTTTTTTGCTAGGCACAGTTTCACAAACAAAATAAGGTTGGTCAAAATCACTGCCAAAGCACAGCTAGTGAGGATGCTTTTAAATAAATACATAAAGATACTAGTCTGGCCCTGGATTTCAAGTGAGCAATTCAAGTGGCTTTAAAATAATAGATCAGCAAAATTTAGAAGTGTTCATAGAAAATGAAGGCTGAGTACTGAAAGTAAATAACTTGCAACTGCTTTCTAAGGGAAGGAATGGTAGCTGAGGGGGAAAAAGACCACAACTGGGAAATAAATTCTGGGGCAATAGACAAATGTTGATTTTTAGGATAGATGTAACTGATTCCTAGTTGCTCTGGTGGGCTATAAAAAGTCTCTCTTTCCATTGCACCACCTGGAAGCCACAGCTATCCCTGAGCTACGTTCGTCTGTTCTGTCCTGGAAAGGAGAAAAGTGAGTGACCCCACTGGCATTTAAACCTGTGGATTTAAGGAGTATTTCACTTGAGATTAGCCCTCTAAGCCATTTCTTCTGCCTATTTAAACAATTTTATTCCAAGAAGGACACAGGAGTGCAAATATTATTGTTAACTGTACTTGGAGGTAGGAAATGTGTATTTCTGTTGCTGGTGAGTTTGTTTTATCAACCCCTTTATATTTGAAGGGATAGCAACGTGTTCATTAGGAATGCTGTGATCTAAGGTTTTGGTTATTGCTTTTTTGTTGGATCGTGTTTGATCACCCAAAAGTTCTTTCCCCCTTGCTTATCCTCATCTTCCCCAGGTACCAGAGAAGGTCTGAGTAGCTCAGAAGCTCTGCAGGCAAGAGAAGTCTGGGAAGCTTCCTGAGTTATCCTGGTGGGTGCCAATCTGGTTTTGTCTCCTCACTACAGGTTGGCCACAGCGAATTTGCATGATTCTGTGATACAGAAAAACATCAGTGACAAATTATTGCACTCATTTTGCTATCAAAACTGGGCTGTAAACTCACATTGCAGCTAAGAAGGTAAATGGCTGAACTCAGATAAATGGCTGAACTCAGAGCACTGATCTTTGCCTTATTCAGTGTAAGGATTCAGAGGTAAAGGAAAAGAAAAGGCTTCTGAACCCTCATAAAACTCATCTTTTATTTATTTCCTCAAACATTTTTTATTCTTCCTAGAGCAGCTAGTATTTTTTAATATCCAAAAAACACCAGCCAGTTGTGTACACTTGATGCTCATGGCAATATTTTTCCTAAAATAATAAAATACCGAGCAGAGAAAACAAACTGCCTCAAGCATGCAAATAATGATTTAGGGACATTTTTCACTATGCAGAAATGTATTCCTAAAATACTTTTGGGGCATGCTGCCTTTTGTTTTAGCTAATTCTGGGTTTTTCTGGCACTGGGGACCTGCTGGTGGCCTCTTGCTGCTAGGACTGAGGTGTAATTTGCTGACAACAGGGGGCAGAGCGAGTTTGTGTTTTAAAGGAAGAGAAATCCCTGTCAGAGCAGTCAATGGTTACTTTTTTTATTCCAAATGTGAGCCTTGTCTTATGAAAGAGATAATAGCAAGTACTCCTCTGTTTAAATCTGCTGTGCAGAACTTGTGGCTGTCAAAGCATTTCAAAGGCTTGGTTGCTGTCTTGGATCCTCTTTTATAAAGCAGATAAGGCAGTTAAGCTATAAGTTTGTATTTATTTAGGTTGATTCAAAATCTTTTTATTAACTGTTTATTTAATTTTAGCCACCCAATATGGCTCTGGCAAGCTCTCAGCATACTTCTGGCTGCCTTGACTGTCTAAAGAGACTTTTGGCAGGGTCCTAGGTCTGGGATTTGCACGCTTTTTCCATCCTAACAGGCATGCTTGAGGCGCCTAACCATACTTAGAAAATAAAAAAGGAACAAACTTCACTTAACCATGAAAGGAGTAGGAAGGGAATCTGTTGCTGCCGTTATTACCTCCACACTCCTTGATCTAATTTGGACTTTGATGCTGATGAAGTGGCGACCTCGTTTCTACTGCACTTAAAGAAATGCATTAAAGCATCTGAAATGGTCTTTGTAATTTTTGCTTTATTTTATTTAAAGGGGCAAAGCATAGATTTGAGGGTGTGCTTGTAATATTTCTCAAATATTCATAATTATCTGACAAGGTAACACATTGCTTCTGGGACAGACTAACTGCACATGTTGAAGGCTTTTTCTAAAATTATTAGTTCTTTACTGGGGATCCAGTGCTCCTGGCCTCAGTTTCATGTTCATATGTACATGAACAATCACCTATGGAAGATATTGTCAGGTATCAGAGCTGTGAGTAACAGCTCACAGGTAACACAGCGTTCCATAGTCCAGAATCTTGGATTTTCCCTCTCTTTATGTTGGACTTGGATTTCCCAGCGCATTTGATGTACAGTCAGAACATAGACTTCTTTGTTTTTAGCTGAGCCCAGCTGAATTATTAGGGGCATTGTTAAGGCAATGGCTAAGGGCAGTCTTCATTTAGAATAAGACATTGGAAATTCCATGTACGTTCTTTATATGGAAATGTTTATACAATATAAACTTCTGCTTAGGAAAGCAACTCTTTTTCATCTGGACAGTCTCTCCATACAATGCATCATGCCAGACAATAGATGAAGTGTTTTAATGGTGGTAAACAGTGTGTGTATGTATATACATATTAAAAATATATATTTATATATATTCAACCACATGTGAAAAGTCCTTTCATTTCCTGCCTTTTAAGGGGAGATCGTATCGCAGAGCTACCTACCCTCAGTAGGATGTGGTGCTCCCACACTTGAATGCCTCAGAGCTCATTTTTCTGAAATGGGAGGGAGACAAATTACCTACATGTTATGATGGACAAATCAATCTCTTAGAAGTTGTAATTAAAATTCTGCCACATCTTGCAAAAATTACAGGGAAATCACTTTGAAATTATAATAGCATGTGTAGTAGCTGTTTAAAATACAGCTACTATTCATAAATTCCTGAAGACAATATTCATCTAATGTCTGAACTTTTGCATGGTCTCTGTGTAGTGGAAGAGACACAGTGTTTCCCAAAATAATTTTTACTATTTCAAATGACTGCAAATAAAAATTGCAAACGTGTTTGCTGTTTGTGCTTACACACATTGTGCTCAAAAAAATCTATTTTAAAACTGTCTGTTGTACAGTTGCTTTTAGGGATGGAAGGAAGGCAACAGCAGCACAACAGAATGCTCTTTCTGTCATATTTATAAATGTGATATAAATAATTGAGTTTAGATTATGTTCCAATATTTTCTTCTCACTTTAAAGGAGAAATGGTAGCAGCATATCCCCTTACCTACTACATGCACTGTCTAAATGTGGTTTCTCTTTATTAAAATGTCAAGTATCCAGGTCTCCATTTCCCAGTTACTGCCTTTCTGTGCTTCATATCACTGATGGACCCAGCTACTACAGATATCATGCAAACCTTCATTAAATCAGTGCAGTGCACACTGACTTGAGCAGTTGGACCAGCTCCTGCAGTTCAGGTATGGATGAAAAAACCACACTGAAGTATTTGGAATGAGTAAGTGCCAAAGTATCACTGACTTTGGCTAGAATTGGTATCTGCTTAAGGCTTTCCTCAAATAGAAACACTTTTCCCAAATAATAGAAGTTATTAATTAAGGAGCAGCAATATCTTATCACAGAATCACAGAATGGTTTGGGTTGGAAGGCACCCCAAAGATCATCCCTTTCCAACCCCCCTGCCATGGGCAGGGACACCTCCCACTATCCCAGGTTGCTCCAACCTGGCCTTGGGCACTTCCAGGGATCCAGGGGCAGCCACAGCTTCTCTGGGCAGCCTGTGCCAGGGCCTCCCCACCCTCCCAGGGAAGAATTTCTTCCTAATATCCCATCTAAACCTGCCCTCTTTCACGGTCAGTAGTTGCTATATTTTATGCTGTTTTCCCTTGGAATATGAAGGCGCTCTGCTATTTCTGTTTTGCAGCAATAAATGGAAGGTACTGAACCTTTAAAAAGTCAATATTCAGAGAAACAAGAGACAAAAATCATATTTTGATTGCCTGATACGGGCATGGATACTATTTAATAGGTAAAATAAGGGATTTGATTTCAGATGAGGCAAGCACCTGTTTCTCTCTTGGCGTGCTGTGGGGGCTTGGGTGGTTTTGTTTTGGTTTTGTCCCTTCCCCTTCACAGAGGCCCTGAATGCCAACAAAAACAGTTTAAAATGATATTCCTGTCCTTCCCTATAAGCTCTCAGATCCACAAATATGTTTTATTTGAAATGCACAGGGCTCCCTAATGAAGCTCTTGGGCTGCACTAGAGCCCGGAGCGCGCACAGGGGTTTTACTGTGTGTCCCAGAGGTAGCTACAGGTGTAGTTTACTTTGACCTCCAGGTTCTGGGAGCAGAGTGAATGGGAGAGCTATGTAAGGCAATGTCCTTGCAGCAGGCCTTCTGTGGAGGAGAGCTCTCCTGCCTTGGAGCTGGCCCAGCTGTCCTGTGGCTGTGGCTGGGGAAGGAACGTGCCCGGCCTGCCGCCGCAGCGCTGCCGCCCTCCACGCATGTGCCCTGCCCCAAGCTCTGCCTTCCCAACGGCTTCGTTTCCTCTCTTTTCGACATATCTATCAACAAAATGCTTTCCATCATTTCGGGCTATTTTTGTCCCCTTATCACAGCTGTTTCCTCGGGTAAACAGTTCTCCTGGCGCTGCTGCCGGAGCTGGAACGCGCGCTGGGGTACAGTAGGTGCGGGCTGCGTGGGAGGTGAGAGGCAGGGCTGCAGAAACCCTTCTCTTTTCTCGCCTGCTTCCAGCAGAACAGCTCCCGTGTCAGCAGGATCGTGCCTTGAAGAAGGAAAAAGAGGGAGGGGGGAAAAAAAGGAAAAGAAAAGGAAAAAACCCAGCCCCAGAAAAAATACTAAATTTTATGAATGTAAATTATATTCAAGGAGTCAAAAAAGCAGAGTCACTATTTTTTCCAGTTTGCCTGGCTGGGCAATGACCTGTATGCTCTTTGTTGATTTTTAGATGTATTCCCCCTAGTTGTTTTAGAGCGACGGTGCCTCTTATCTAAGTACCTGGTGGAGAAGGTTCCAGGGCAAGAGTGGAACCTGTAGCATGGACCTGTGATTACTGTATTTAAAGATTCTGCTGTTTTGTCTAAAAAAACCCCACTGTAAACAAGTAGGGGCTGAAAAATGTGCAGTCTGCACAGCAGGAGCATGGAAACCAGGCTTCCTGTTGTTGGAGCAAACATGTGATCCTAGAATCACAGGATATTCCAGATTGAAAGGGACCCACAAGGGTCATCAAGTCCAGCTCTTCAGTGGATGATCCATACTGGGATCAAGCCCATGACCTTGGTGTTATCAGCACCATGCTCTGCCCAACTAAGCCAATATGTTCTTCTTTATGTGCTCTTTGTTATTGTCTCTTATAACTTAGTATTTTCTATAATTTTGAAGGTTTTTGCATGCTGTTCCGTCAATTAGAAAAGTAACTGTTCTGCTTCATACCTTTTGGGGGGGATTTTTGTCAAGATTCCCAGGGAGCTTTTGTTCTTCTTTCTTCCTGAGGTTTACTGAATTTATAATTGCTCGAAATTTAATAGGGATGTGGAGGAGGGAATTACATAGGTGTCTCTTCACATTGCTGGAATAAGCGCTTGTCTGAATCTTGAAAGCTTTTTCTAGAAAATGCCATTATTTTCCCCAGATTTTATAAAAACTCAATACATTAAGTAGTAGCAGAGCAGGTACTGATTTCGAAGAATGTGTATCATATGTCAAACTACTTTGTAAAAGGAAGAAAAATATATAAGTACTTTTTAATCTCTTAAACACCCTCACTTTGTCCGGGCTTAAGTTAACGTTGATGTGCACAACATTGACATGCCTTAGCTGTAGGACTTTTTAGCATTAAATTGGAGTAAAGACATTTTACTCATTTCTGTTACTGGGTCATTTGTTGTACACATTGTATTAAAAAAATTAACATATTAAAAATACTTCTGACTTTCTTAAACACATAGAAGTTGATCCAAGGAAATGCCAACTGATAATCTTCCTTAAGACAGAACCAAATTTTTTGGGTACTCCCTTGTTGAAAAGGATTGCTTTGAAGAGAATAAAGACTTGGATGTAATACAAGTTCTAAAAACGTTGAGTTAGAAACCCAGCCTTTGTTGTGGCTTTAGCTAATCTTGGGGTTGAGGCCAATGCTTTTCAGAACTTGCATGGTAACTTCCTTGAAACTGTAAGATGCATCCTATTTGGTACTAAAGACTGACTGTGAAAAATGGGTTTCCAAACTAAAAGGTGTGAGTCCAAGGGAGATCACAGGGGCTGGGAATGGAGTTGGGAATCTGACAGAATTTAATTTGACTGTGGTTGTATTTGAAGGTCATTTGAAATAATTTGGCTGCAGATTAATTTGCTCATGAGAAAAATGACAAATTAGATGTCTAACATATGTTAGCCTGACTGAGAATTTTGTTACTCAGCAAAACGTTGTTGCATTGGTGGTGTAGTGATGATGCTGCGAGGATAGTCACTCTAAAACCAAATTTAAATGGCAACTTCCATTACATTGCTACCTTAATTTGTAACTGGATGTTGACTTTGGAAATGTGGCATCACTGACCAAAGGAGCTTGTGTGGTGTTACTGCAGTTCCCCTGTTCAGTGTTCAGCCTGATCTGTTCCTACAGTACAAAGAATTCTGTTGCTGTTTTCCATTTTTTCCCCTAGATCCATGTCTTTGAGTTATGCCATGCTCTTACTACTCACCTTTATCTTGATCACAGCATTCTCATATCCATTTTGTGCCGTTTTTTTTATTGAATCTCTAACAATGGGTTTCACTTACTAATTTTATCTTCTATTCTTCTAGATATAATAGCGTATATTATCTGACTTGATTTAATGAAATAAAGATGGTTACCTGAAAATAACTCTTCAGTGGAAATGTCGAGGTATCATTTTTTTGTCTTTGGGCTCAGTAGCATTTGGTACCTTTTTTTCTGTTATGTGCATTAATGTGTAAAAAACCAATCCCTGACATTGCCCTTGGATATTTTTGATTGCAATAGGATTATGGCTTTGAAGGATTAATACTTGTAAAATTAACACTGCTGTAATTGGCAGTTGCTATTAATTAATAGTGAGTGTCAGGACTAAGTTCTCTCTTCTAAGGAGGACAGATCAGTTTTAGACAAACTTGAACCAGCCCCTGAATGAGCTTCTATCTGTACCAAGAATTTTGGATCTTCTCATTGCATTGAACACCAAATTGCACCTACATCCTAGCTGAGGGAGAAATCAAAGCTGATTTTGTAGTGCTGTTGTGTAAGCTGCAGCTGAAGATCTGCCCCTTGTTCAGTTTGACTAACCTTGAAATATCAGTGGGATTTCAGTTGTCAGGCAACTAAAAGCTTTGCTTGTGTTTTTATCTTTTTACTGATACCCGGATGCTTTGTCATCTAGACTAGTTTGTGTTTCATACCACAAAGGATTCTCTGTATCTAATATTTGACCTGAAAGTGTATTAAACTTGCAAATCTACTTCCCACATGCATCCTACAACTCACAGTGGTCACTTGTGTTGCCACATCGGGAAACGCGCCGAGCTAATGGGTGGCAAGATCAAATTAATTAGCAAAACCATGGGAAATCGGGATATTTCCTTTTATTTCGGCATTGGTCTCACCCTAAAGCTCTATGCCAGTGCTTGTGACTTATGGAGGCTACTTAACAGCTTTATCACTGTTTTGCACCACTAGTGTGTGCCTCTTATCTAGAGGATGAAAAACAAATGACACTTGTTTGGAAGAAAGCTGACATAATTTGTGCCATGGGTTATCAATTAAAGCAGGCTCTTTTGAATCTGCTCTGTTGTGTGGGGAAGGGCAAGGGGTGAAGGAAAGAGAAAACAATATTTATCTTTCTCTTTAATAAATAAATTGCCTTGATTCCAGTTTGGAAATCTGAACAAATGATGGTGCAATCACCATTTTTCATGAAAAAAGGGAGGTGGAAGATATTTCCAGTCACTAGCCTTGTGGTTTAGATGTTTATTCACAGTGCCAGAGAACCTGCTTTGGACTCCCATCCTCAAAAGGTGAAATGTGAACCCACACCTGCTGGAGTGGTCCAAGAGCATTTGGATGCAGTATTCAGGACAGGGTTGCCTTAGCCTCTTCTTTTCTACAACTTGGGAAAACAAACAAAAATCTGGGGTTCTGCCTGGTGTGAGAACTTCCCGCCTTCCCTGCAGGTGAGTGCCATAGCCAGCAGATACTGGAGTCAAATGAAATCCTGTCAACAGGAGAGGAGCCACTTTGGCATGCCCTAAGAGCCAGGGATTGCAACACTCAGCAGGCTTGTGCAAGGATTCGTTCCCATAAAAGCTTGGGATGGGGCCAGCAGAGAGTTTGAACTGCAGTGCTGCTGGGGAGTCCAGAACCACCACTGCAGCATTTTTTTTTTTGTTGTTTTCTAGATTTGCCTGTGAAAAAACATGTTTTAAATTTATGCTGTTTTAGTGCATTCAATTCAAAATCATCACCTGGGATGGTTTAACCAAAATTAGGTTTGAATGGATAATGTATTTGCTGAAGAGATCGTGCAGCTTTGATAATTGGAATTTTCCCGTGATCATTAGGTAACATGTTTGTGTCAATAAGAAGGCCTGTGGAGTGACTGAATGATCCAGTTTGTCTTTCTGGCACTGAGTTTTCTCAGTTGTTAGAAAATCTGCGTTGTATCACAGCTGGGGGGTGAAAGGGCAGCACTGTGGATGAGCTTTGCAACTCGTCTCTTTCCTTTAAAAAATTGTCATGGATAAATAGAAAATCTTTTTGTAAAGGGTACATCAGGTGTTCTTGCCTTAGCACTGCAGGAAACACTACAGAAAATAATAGCAATGTTCAGTAGAAAAATGTCTGCCAGTACCTAAAATAGTAGATTTACTATTTAACATTACTTAGACCCAAAGTTTTGTAGTCCAAGACCAAATTTCTGACTTGTAAGCAAAAGTTGTCTGTACATCCTGCTTGCTGCCTTTGTACCAGAGAGTGGTTTTGTTATTAAGCTACAACATGAACACCGACAGGGTTCTTTGCCTTTGTGTATTAGCAGCAAGTTGTGGAAAATCAAATTAGCGACAATTCTGCTTCTGGATAATAAGTTAATTTTGAAGTAAGTAGGTATAGAGTAGTAACGTGGGCCAAGTTATCATGAGTGATTTCAACCTGCCTTGTGAATTCCAAGCAAAATCCATGTAAAGGAAGCATTAGAGTTATGGGGTAGAGATTGCTAAGGTTTCTTACCAGACCAAAGTGAGCAATAGAGGACTAATACAAATGTACTCTAATACAAAATTACAAATTATGTTTTCAACACTTGTAATTGATTTGATTTGGCAATATATTTGGCAGTGTTTAATCCCAGGTACATTTTAACAAGAAAGATGTCA
This sequence comes from Edolisoma coerulescens, assembly GCA_013397115.1. NCBI lineage: Eukaryota > Metazoa > Chordata > Aves > Passeriformes > Campephagidae > Edolisoma > Edolisoma coerulescens. Next base: position 133,648 of record VWZW01006566.1, read on the forward strand.
ACTAGAGAGTCTGGGCAAACAACTTGTTAAAAGTTCCTGGTTGCCATCAGCGTATTTGTTTCCAAACTAGGTCTCTTAGTCTGTTTCCCATCACAGTGTCCTGAGAGGACCTTGCTCTATCTTTTTTTTAAAAGCTTTGGTATGTGTTCTTCTCACGATATGTATAAGTATTTCCATTAGAGTTAATCAATCAACACCAAATAACAAATGCTTTTACCATTAATGGGAGCATTGGGTGTGCGAGGAGGGCAGGACTGTGCATGTAAAGGCAGCACACGGAACAGGAGGAAGTGCTGTGGGGTATTTGCTGCTCAATAATATCCCAGGCAGGTCTCATGTTGGATTTGTGTGGTTGCCTTTTGGGGTAGAGCCGGGTTAGGGAGTCATAAAATGTGCAGCTTGTTTTCCAGTTACATACTTTGCCAGATAATGGAAGTGGAACCAGGGTACTACTTAAAATATATATGGATGGCAAGAAGAGAAAAGAATAATTCATTTAAAAAACACTCCATCTTTTTTCATTTATCGATCATTGCATTGATACCAGATCCACGTTTTCAGCACATCCCACCTGGAGGTTTTCTGCAGCACTGAGTAGTTCAAACAGCACTTTCTGCTTTTCATGTAGCAGCGGTGAGGTCTGGTGTATTTGCATATCTCTAATTAAAGCGAAAGGAGATGTGTAATTAGTGGGTAATGCTACCTGATCCTTTACGTGAATCTGTCATTGTTAGAAGGCTGTGGTACGCAGAGACCAAGCAGTGTCTGTCTGTAAGTGATGCTCAAGGCTGAAGGAACCTTATCTGTCAGATTTTTAACTTGCTCTGTCTTTCAGCTTCTGAGGCTGTCTCAGCTTAGCTGGAGAGATTCAGATGAGTGGCAGGGACAGTTGTGCTTTTTCTGTGTTACTCTGGGATGTGGGTTGTGAGTAAATGACAGGGGCACTGACGTAGCCACCGCCTCGGCAGCAGCTGCACCACAAGGTGTTTGCCATTGTATGGGGCTGTCTGCCCTGGTCTGCCTCCTTGTTGATGGGGGAAAGGGCTGATGGATTGAGCCAAATAATGGTTAAGTGTGTTATTCTACTCTTAAAAAGTAAAAAAAAAAAAGAAAACCAGTGAGTCAATCATAGACGCATCATACGTCCTCTACGCCAGGCATGAGACATGGAGGCCAGGAGATGGGACAGGCTTGCTGAGAGCTCAGCAGGACGATGGGTGCATGTCAGAAACACAGAATCACAGAATCTGCTGAGTTGGNCTGCTCCTCACACAGCTGCCCCTCAAGGCCCTTTCACCATCCTTGTGGCCTCCTCTGGACATCACAGCCCCTGGGCCGTGGCAGAGAGGTGTGGGAGAGGATCAGCCCCGTGCACGGGGGTTCGCACATACGATGTGATGTCTTGCATCCAGTGGGTTATTTTTCCAGACATGTAATTATCTTCTATTTTCTTTCAGCTGAGAGACTCCCTTAGATATGGTTTGAATTAGCAGGCATTCCAGCGTTTCTCTGACAGCAGCGAGGTGCAGGCTTGAAAGTAGCTAATTACATGTCCTTGGGATTAGAGGATTTGTATATGCAATTAAATTTCCTTTTAGCTCCCCCAGAGTTCAGCCTGTCTCCTTCAGTTTTGATTCTTAAATGGACATCCCTGACAAAGCTTATGTGCAGTTTTCCTAACCTAATTTATAGTTGGTTGCTCAGCATAGTTGGGGAACAAAAGAAAAATTAATTGATGTTCAGGCAGTGAATGTTTTATTTTTTGCAATTGTTAGTGCAGCATTCAAACAAGTCGCTGTCATGCTATTTATAACCAAGTGTTTTGTTTTATTGAGTACTCTTTGAAAGAGGTAAAAAACCTAGTATGACTATTTTTAAAATTATTCGAAGCTAACTTTTTTTATTTAAGAAAATGTGGTCTTGAGCCAATTTCATCTGTATTGAGAACTTTTTTCTTGAGTTTCGGTATATAATACTTTGTCTTGGGGAAGAAAACTATGTGGGATTAGACCAGATATTTTAACCATATAACCTCCAATTTTAAAAAGCTACAGCAACTATAATGGGTTTTCTTTAAATAAACTATTTTCTGTTTGAATGAGGAGAATTTTATTAATTTATTTCTCTTCACTGTGAACTTTTAATAATTAAGCCAAGTGACCTGATGAATAAGAATCTTTTCTTAGTTAAATTATTTAACTCCAGTCTCAAGTGAGGGAGAGATTTCCTGTGGAGTTCTTTTGGATTCATGTTAAGCTGAAACTTCCTCTGAATTTTAGATCCTTTCCTATTAAGCAAACACTTGTGCTTGTTTCACTTGCATAGTTTTAGCATGAACCTCCCTTAATCAATGCATGGATGACTTGAACAGAAATATCACATGTGATAAATACCTGTTAAAGACTGGGAGGAAGTCCTGCACAATCTGAAATAACAAAATCTTAGAATTGGCTCTTCCATGCTTCCAGGTGGAGTGAGGGAAGAAGGGATAAAAATAATCTTCTTTTTTCCTGTTTTATTTCTTTGTCTTGCTTAATGGGCCACATAGATTTCTAAATCAATTTTGCAGACGTTAAGTTTAAAGAAAATTATACATTCAGAGTATTCTTCAGTGTTATAGTTGATAGCAAGCATCATGAGTCATTTATTGTTTGCAAAAGCACTGAGACATTTATTAATGCCAGATTTTGCTAATGAGTTCAGAAAGGATAAGTTAATAGGTTTGAGTTAAGGCCCATAGATACTATCGACTCATTTAGTATTTCGTAATGTTGAATTAAGTGTACTTGTGCAGTATTAAGTGCCCTGATCTGGCTCTGATACAATATTCACACACAGGCTTAATTTGGGAAGTTATGGGGAGGCTTAATCCTATTCACACATTTGTGATTGCTGCTTTTGCTGTGGGACATCATGCAGTCCTAATTGAAAGGATGTTCATTAAGCATATTTCATTAATATATAATGAGCACCATAAATACAGTGACCTTTCAGATAATTCACTTACACGTCTTGATTCATTACTGCATTTTCCACTTGTTTATTCTTCAGACATGAAAATGCATGAACTTCTTAGCTTCCCAATACCTCACAATGTATCATGTGTTTTATGATAACCTGTAAGGGGTTTTATAAAGAATCTTCTGCTATCTGTGCTTTAAAAGCCAGAAAGGACAGAAAGAGGGAATTAAGACTTCCATTAGCATAGCAATGACTATCCATCACTATTTCTTTATGAATTTAAATGTAAATATGTAAACATTCCTTACAGACAAGTAGATTCATGAGTCATAGAGACAGTCAGGTTGGAAAATCCAGCCATGAACCCAGCAGTGCCAGGTCTGCCACTGAAACCACATCCATCCCCCAGCAGTCCTTGTTGTGTGAAATATTCCTGTTTAACTAGGCAGGTATGCATGTTCTTGTGTATATTTAAGGGGAAAAAAAGAGCCCGAATAAAAATAAAATACTTTTTTAAAAAATCAAGAATATCTATAATACTTAAAGTTATAAAATGACACTTGGTGTGTGATCCTTTCAATTTGAGTCACCTTCAAAGAATGTGCAAAGCTGGTTCAGTTTCCTTTGACTTTCTCTGTACACAACGTGCAAAATGTAAGATCTTCTAAAGACTTCGAGGTGAAGTTTAATTTTGCTATCTGAAAATAATTTGATTATAATATTAAATTATTTTTTGTTTGCTGGTGAAGGTTAGCAATGACGTATAAGAGTTGAAGAACAAAGTCTGTCAAGAACGTGTTACATGTGCACAGTGCATTTAGAGTAAACATTCAGTTGTGATAGGAGTGTCTATATCCATGAGCAATACTTAGTTTCTTCCTCTTGAAAATCAAATTGTGATGAAATAAACCTGAGGGGAATACCATTCAATTTGCTGTTGTAATGGCTTGAGTTAGAAAATGAAGCTTCCATTTTCTTTTTCATACTTTTTGTGTTACACTTGCATGTACCCAAAGCAGTAAAATGTTTCAATCTGAAGACCAAGAGGCCTTTTTATTTCCTTTACCCCAACAATTTGAATAATTTCCAAACTAGTGATTGATAGTAGATCTCATTTTATTAAGTCTCCATTTTGACTTTTCCTAATGGAGCAATTACCTTCCCGATGCTGCGATGCAGCAGCCACTTCTAATGCACACACATTCCTTCAATTGAATTTATCTGAAATGGAAGGGTGGCTCTGTTGGTGAAGGTTTTATGTCTGTCCCTGTGGTTTGTACTGATGACCTCTGTGAGGAACTTCAGCTCACAGAGTCCTTGGAAATAATCCCTGGAAGTTGTGCTTCCCTCTTTACATCAAGTGCTTTGGTGAGTAACCAAGTGGTGTTTGACCTGTTTTTGTCTGAAATGCACCTATAAAACTCATCTAGAGGAGCAGTATCAAGCAGCCTTCCAGTACCTAAATACACTACAAGAGACCTGGAGAGGGACTTCTGACAAGGGCATGGAGTGACAGGACAAGGAGGAATGGCTTTAAAGTGACAGAGGGCAGGGTTAGATTAGAGATTAGGAAGAAATTCCGCCCTGTGAGGGTGGTGAGGCCCTGGCATGGGTTGCCCAGAGAAGCTGTGGCTGCCCCGTCCCTGGGAGTGTCCAAGGCCAAGCTGGACTGGGCTCTGGGCAACCTGGGATAGTGGAAGATGTCCCTGCCCATGGCACGGGGGTTGGAAAGGGATGATCTTTGGGGGTGCCTTCCAACCCAAACCATTCTGTGATTCTGAATTGTCAAGGACACCTTCAATCTGTTCACTGCTTCACTGAGAAGAGCTGTGGTGTTTTAAATGTGTGTAGCTCCTGGAAAGATTCTTCAGCCTTCTGGATATCTCTTGGAGTTGAACCTGTGATACCAAGGAAGCAATCATAGGGACAAGAATTAAGATCGTGTGGTTGCTGCTTGTCTGGGGAGGAGTGTGTGTGTTTGTCTGTTTTAATAGAGTATATGGCTAAAACGTTGAGAGGCCGCATTCTCATCTGCCACGTATGAGAAAAACCCAGGATGAGAAAAAAGGGACGCAGAGGCACAGGACCCACAAATGAGCTGGATACTCCAGTGGGGTTTCACAAGTCTCCATTATTGTTTTTAGGTAGAAATATAGTTAAAAGTAAGTTATTGCATCTTCTGAACTTTCATTCCCCTCTGTGTTTTCCCCCTCAAAAAATGGAAAAACCTACTCAATCACTGAAACACAGAGCTTTCTTGCTTGTAGTTCCCCCAGTATAGCAGCCTTGCCCTTCTTTCATTATTCCTTCTTGCATGAAAAAAAAATTCATCACATTGAGCCCTTGGAGGTTTCTTTTGGAGGCATGGAGGAGTAATTACCAGGTTTATGATAAGCTGTTCCAGTGCTAATAACTTGCATTGCAAGAAATGCAGATGAAATTTTGACTTGCAGGATCAAATCTTGACACACAAATGGGTTTGGATTGGCCTGTAACCTGAATGTAGTTGTCTGGCCCCTTGGGTCTGGCCCAAATATTAGTTTAGAGACAGTGATTCCACTTTTAGGGGAATAGCAACCTTTTCTCATCAGCAGTGACTTCAGTGATATTCCAGCAATAGCATTTTGTTGGAGGTTGTTTGGCTTTTTCCATGCAATTGTGTCTATGAGAAAGTCTGAATTTTCGGTAAATAATCATTAAAAGGATGTTCCTTCTGTCTTTCCTTAAACTGCTGATTCATACCCATATTTGACAAGAGTCTGGGTATGAATCACACAATAAATGGCCAGCAAACTGCTGGGAGCTGTGACTGACTGAGAAGGGCTACCCTAGCCTAGAGTTTCCTCAAGCAAGAAGAGAATTTTCCATCCCAATCAAGGGGGAAGAGAAATACATGTGAGTTGATAAGTTGTATCCTTTGTAGAGGAAGACTGGGAAGCAAATGCCATTTACAAAAATCAGTTTCTTTCACAGTATTGGGCTACATCCTATCTTTTCTAGGATTTTGTGCCTTGTGAAGGAAAATGTTGACTTTTTCTTTGTTTTCTGAAGTTCATATTCTTGGATCAACTTGGTTATGTGTTCTCTCACAATAGCAGGTTTTAGAGCCTCAGAACAAAGCCTTGTGGTATCTTTGTACTGCTGGTAATTGTGTTTACCAGCTGCAAATGATTTAGCAGTCTGGAGCAGATACGAATTGTTTTGAATTTGAATTCTTTCCATCAGAAATTTTTATCCCTCAAACCTATTCCTATGCTAATATATAATCTATCAACACACAAATAATACGATGTTTTCTGCATGCCATAATTATTTAAGTTTCTATCTATGTTTTATGGTTGATGGAAAACTGGCAGAGTTGGATCTGGCATAGTGAGACCGGTTCAAATGATTATCAGTGTGCATGTTTGACATTCTTGGCCTGTTAAGTGTTGTATTTTACACTTAATGCTTCAAGATTAGCATGATAGATTAGCTTGCTTAGATGAATGTTTTTATAATTTATACTCTTATTAACTGTTCTGTTGATCCTAGAAAATACGTCTTTTTTTTCCTTGATGGATGTCACGTCACAGGAATACTGCTTGTAAATCAAGTGCTGCTTTATGCTGGGGTGATGTTGTGTTAGAATTTATTTCAGATGAAAAGTACTGAGATATATAGAATATAAAAACCATCAGGAAATGCAAAATGTCCCTCTGCTGACTTGTGATGTAAATTCACAGACCCTGTCACCTGCCTTGCAGGCTTTGCTACTCTGGTGTTATCCATAAACATGATTAAGTTTCCTGAAGATGAAACGAAGGAGCCTGGCAAGCCCAAGAGGCATCAGAGTTCAAGAGCTACCAAGAGCTCACACATCCTTCTGCCTAACACCAGGATGGGTGAAAGTCAAGATAGGAACAAGCCAGGCTGTACAAGAGAGTACAGAGCTTCTATTTAGCTTCATTTAAAGGCTGTCTGTCATCACACACATCTGTGTTTTTATGCATATATGCATATAGTATCTGGGACTTGGGATGCTGTTTAGGATACTACATGCAAGAGCAGATTCTGAAGTGTTTATACATAGACATTATGCAACATCTGTGTTTCTTTTTCAATCCAGATTCTGGACTGTAGTGTCCCTTGAAAAGCAGCTGGAGATGTGAAAGGATTTTGGATGATATTTCCTTCAGATTTTTCTCCTGGATACTCTGGATTCCTCAGTTTCTTCTTGTGCCAGTGGTTTCTCTCATTACAGTCAAGTTACATAACCACGGAACGGAGACCTGTATATAATTACTGCATGGGTGCATTTGTATAGTTCAGGAACCTAAAGGCTGTGCTCAAACATGGTCATTTAATATGGGCACGAAAATTTCAGTTCTCCTCCACTGAAAAAGGTCACCAAATCTTCTTTATAACCATCTGTGTGAATAACTTAGTTATGTATTGATTTTTCAGAGATAACCTTTGGCTTGTTTTGCACCTGCTCTGAGCTGGTTAAGCGTGAGGCAGATCCAATTTAGAGCACAAATATAGCTGTATTAGCACGTTATTGTACCTGAGACTGTAAGCCAAGGCTCTTAGCTTTGAACTTCAGCCTGCTCAGGCAGATGTGGCTCTGAGCATCAGCTGAATATGGAACACAAACACTGATAGCATAAATCCCACCCTGTGGGGCCTCGGATCATTCCGTACTCTTTTGAGTGCCAAACACATAAAATTTTTATGTCCTTCAAATAATCATTCTTTCCCAGGCCTGATTCCAGCCTTCACCTCAAAGAGAATATTGCTCAATACAAGTTAAATAGCATTTCTGAGGGTGGAATAGAGTAGGAAACATTGGCTGCTGTGGGGATCTTTCGAAACGGACTTAGTGAGTGATTGAGTAATTACTGTTCTGCACTAATAATTACTGAGCTATTAATATGCTCAAAAAAAGACAACTCCACAGATTCCAGCTTCTTCATGTGAAAACCTCTAGCATGTAGCTCATGGTTAGAAGATTGTGGTGTGGGAGTCTGTGGCTCCCCTTGTTATGTGCACTAAACACCTTGTCATTACATGTCCAAAAGTTGTCACTTGCACCTGGAGAGGCTATATTAGAAACTCATTAATAACCAGGCTAATTTTAATTATTCTCTCTCGTGTAGAAATAGATCTTAATTTAGATTAATACCAGACCTCTCTGGGGCATTTTCAAAATAACCCAGGCAAATAGTTTCTGTAAATATATATATGTATATTAGTTTAGCAGTGATTTTTAATTTTTTTTTTGTTGACTAAAAATAGATTTTGATGCCAATATCTTCCTTAGACAGAGCAACAAAAGATCATTGTTACAAGGTTAGGTCCTTAAAAGCAGCAGATAAATCCTCCAACAAGCACTGTGTGGGTAGGTGTTTGTAAGCTGCTTTTTCAGATATCACTGTGAGGTGTTTTGTAGAAATGTGTAGTGTTGTTTTCTTTGCTCTTTCCATTCTCTTTGCCCTCCTCCTTTCCATTCTCCTAAACAGTAATTAATGCCTAGGATCAGCATGGTTGCTGCTGCCATGAGAATATACTGCAGGAAGAACAAAAGAATGACGTGTGCTTTGAAAAGGAGCCAGATAGTGAAAAATGATTACAGCCTGCTTAATTACAGGCTTTTTCAGAGCAGCATGTTTAGTTTTGCATCACCTCAAAAACTAATAACTTCATGGCTTTTTAAAACCAAGATAGCAAAAAGAAGTCTGATGTACATTATAAAAAAACCAGCAATTGGGTTTTTGTTTCCAGCGTAGTATGTGGAAAAGTTTAGACTGAAGAACAGCTTTAAATAAATCATTGAACAAAAAGAAAAAATATCACCTAAAAATACAGAAAATGTGATTCACCATTTCCTCTCAGCTGGAGGTGTTTGTTGCAGACCAGGTCCCTGCTGCAGGCACAGTTGTACTTTGGGTTTTGGGGGGGGACAGCAGCGTTCACCTGCACCTGTGGTCTGTGGTCCTCACCCTGGTACTGAGCAAAGGTTTCTGTCCTCCTCCGAGGTCTGTGCCCAAGGTGGCCATCTCCCCATCCCTCTGGTGCTCAGGTTTAGGTAGGGTTTGCACCATTGCCACCCACGCAGGGCTGTCAGAGGGGGCTGCCGGGGCATCCCAGCTGACAGAAGTTAGAGCAGCTTTCCCACCTTCCCTGCTCTTCAGGGGATGCTCAGCTGCCCTGCGACATGTGCACAGAGAGCCTGTCTGGAGTGGGACCAGCCAGAGCTCAAGGAGACCCTGCTCAGGCTTTCTGCTCCTTTCCTGGTTATGCCTGTGTTGGGAGCAGCTTCCATCCCTCCCCTCTGCCAGTGCCTCTCAGCTCACGCTGCATTGTCTCCCCAGAAATAACCTTTCCTTCAGACTTGGAGGTGGAGCAGGGGAGGACTTCTCTGTTGTCTATCACACACTCTTCCTAAGTGCTTGGTCTTCATCCCACTCAACAGCCAGCCAGCGCATGTATTAAACTTGGTAGGAGAATTGCTTTCCAGATTAGAAATTCAAAAGAGGCAAAAAAAGTGCAATTTTTCAAGTTTTCAATTTTATTTTGTTCCCAGGTACAGCTGTTCTGCTCTGCCAGACTGGGGATTTTAACTGATGGTTGTTGGACATGTCTAACCTGATCTTCTTGGGGTGGGCTCTTGGACATTCATACAACCCCCCTGGCTCCACCCTGGAGTCCACCATCAAAGCCATGTGCTGGCAATTTTTGTGTCTCCCTAATGGAGCAGATGTCAGCCTGATGACTCTGAACCCATATATACAAATAGTGTGCTCACACAAACCCCAACGGGTCTGCATTTGATTTATCGTGGATTAGACAGAACTGATCAACCTAAACATGCCTTTAGAAATACCCTGGGGTTTATTTTTAAAGCCATTTGTTGTTCTGGAACATCCCTGTCCTTTTAACAAGAAATGTTCAGCCTTATCCTTATCTGAAGATGGGTTTTAACAAGTCTTGTGTTTGTTAATACCTGAATCCCAAGGTAACATTCATCTTCTATTTTTTAAAAAAAATATTATCTGAGAGTTGATAGGCTCTTTATTTGGATATCTGTTTTAATTGAGGGATTTTCTCCTATTTAGTATTAGCAGCTGAAGAACAATTTGCTGCAAGGTTGGATGAGTGTGGAGGCAGCTCAGTTTGAATGTAATCAATTCTCTTAAGGCTTTTCAAAGAAAGTTTCAGTTAAGAAGATTTCTATGAAAAAAAGGGAGTATGTAGACTTAAAATTTCTGGTATTTTATGTTAAAGGATGAGAGGGGGAAAAACCTAACCAAGTATCTCAGTGTTGCTCCTTAAAATGAGGAAAAGAATACAGTTGCAGCATTTGTCCTGTGTGTCTGATGCATTTTTTCAATCTAAACATCTCGTTACCTGCTTTGTCAGCATCATACATGTTTTCATGAACCCTTGTACTGGATGTGCAAAATCTCTCATTTACCTTGAGTGTACTTTAGGTGAATGTCATTATAGTAGTAAGGCACTTTCTCACTAGTTCTGAAATAGCAGGTTGATTTACATGCTTATTTTTATAATATTGAGAGGAAAAAGTAGTTAAATACCACTGTTTTGTATGCAAGAAGGGAATACTTCGTATGCTTCACTGCTGTCATGTGAAAGTCCCTAAATTGCTTTTGGCAAGTAGATAACTTAGAAATTGCTTTAGTGACAGAAGTGTTTTGAAAATAAACCTTGAAAGTGAGAATATGAAACCTGCAATTATCTAATGGAAGAATGAAATGGTTTTTAAAAGCAAGCTGAAAGGTAAACACTAGAGTTGCTCCAGTTATCGGTCCTCTCCACGTGCTGTGCCATATCTGTGTGTTGTGGATACACAGGACATGACCTTCCAGGTGCCCATTAGTCACAGACTGTTCTGGTGAGGCACTGGCATCACAAAAACAAGGAATGTATGTTTGCTCTGCAGGTGGTAGCACTTGTGGGAGGCAGACAGTTTCTTGAAGAATTTAGTAATTCTTCCTGGATTTTTAATCTTTTCTTTTGCTTCTCTATTTTTCAGGTTATTGGCCTCCCCAGTGTCTTTCTGCCAGGGAGAGGGGTGTGTGTTTCATGTGAGAGCCCGATGCCTTGTTGTACACAAGGGTTTTTTTTTGGGCTGAACACCCACTGAATGCTTGGCCTTGGACTGGGACAAGCATTAGCTGCTGGTACACTCGTGTCAGACCTGGGTTCTTCACAAGGGTTTGCTGATGGTAGAGTTTGATTAGGTCATGGAAGATCCAAGGTCTGCCAAACTTAAATACTTTGGTTTTTGTGACTGTGGCTCACTAGTATGCAGTATTGTCACTGCAAGAGACGAATATTTGCCTCTTAATTAGTGAGAAACATTTGTTACTCTGTACAAATAACTTGTCACCTCTGGGAACTTGAGTCCTGGGAAAACTTTGGCAAGCAAGGCAAGTAGAAGGGGGAAGAGTTCGGCAGATACTGCTCTTGTTCATGTCCACTGGAATTTGGGGTTTGTTTTTTTTTTTGAAGTCACTAATGTCACTCTTGATTGTGATTGAGACTAGAAAACGACTTCACTTCCCTGTTACTGCCATCTCAAAAAGCCTCCATCAATGTGAGGAAACAAAAGACATGTCCTTGCTGCTCAGCACGAGGTTTGTGTTCACTGCTGTGGCAGTTCAGCAAATGTGCCCATTTCTGTGGGCAGCTGCATAGATCATGACAACTTTGGGTCACGGTGTCTGTGTGGCTGCAGGGGAATGGCTCTTGCATACATGCCTGCATAGGAAATATTAGTGCCAGAAAGCTGAGTAAATCCTTTTTTAAACTGATACATGGCTTTAAAAGTGGCTCTGTAATGAATTACATTCCTGAGGAAAACGGTGAGAATTTTTGGCCTGTGAAAACATCAGTTTCTTTACTTCCAAAGTGAACTGCTTCAGCTGGAGGTTGGTAGCTATCAGTGGTTGCAGTGATGTAGTATTGCAACACCCAGAATAAAATGTGCATGAGACACAGAGAACATTGTTAATCCTTGTTTTGTAGTCCCATCCAGGATGAGGCTGGCATTGGTTTCTTCCACTGCTCTGGTGCCAGAAGAATCCTTTTGACCAGTTACAGTTAAGAGCTCTGAGACGTGGCTTTCATGCTTCATATGATTTTTAGGGTCCCTTTTAGTATTGAAATAACTTCTGCATTTTAAAAAGTAGCTAGGAGGATTTGCTGTTCTTCCTCAAGGTGTCCTACCAAGGAAGGTGCATGGGACACTGAAGGGGATGGCTGAAAGAGCAATGTCTAATTTGAAAGTAGCTCAAAGGAAGGATTCCAATGGGTTATTTTTTTACTAAACTTTGACTTTTTTATTCTTTTGCCTAAAATGGAAGTAGGAAACCAAAAAACCACATCTCAAAAGATACTTCATCTTGCAATTATTATGGCCTTAAATAATAGTTGCTCTTAACTGGCATAAGCTGGTGTTGTTGCCAAGAGAAACAGTCCCACCTTCCCTGGCAGCCTGTTCACATTCCTGTTGCCTCCTCCACTGTGCCAGTGTGAGGGTATCTGCAGCTGAGCATTGACATGGGCTGAGGAACTGCCACAAGGTAACAGTAATCCAAGAGAAATTGCTGGATTTTTGTGTTTTGGTCTTTTTCTCAGCTGAGTGAGGCGTTCTCGTTTGCCACCTGGCTCTCCATGTGCTTGGCCTGATGAGGGAAATGACCCAGGGCAGGAGCAAGGGGCTGAGGAGACAGATCTGTTCTGTGGGTGATGGTTGTGCTGGCCCAAGTCAGGGGAGAATAAGGAATTAAAGGTGAAGTTGCTGGATTTGTCACCTTTTAAGTCTGATGTTGTGCAGGACAGTGAAGGGTAGTAGTGACCCACGTGCAGACTGCCGTGGTGCAAGGGTGTGAACTGTTACTGTTTTTCCACGTTTGAGTCATCAGCTCTCTGACTTTATAATGCTCCACAAATGCACATTATCATTGGATGAAATAGGCTTTAACACCCTATTTCTGTGTAGGTGGTGTAGATCCTCTCATACTGCGGACACAGTGAAGCAACTCTGTTTTATAGAAGTCTTTTTCCCAATGATTTTCCTCTGGTTTTATTTTGGTGTATAAATCTCTGTAAAATTACTGTGTTTAATGCTTCTCCAATGGAATTGGTGTTCTAGTTTTAACTGCAAGTGTGTACAGAGGTCATCTATGGATCTGGAATTAGTCAAGCAAAGATTAATGCTATCTCTGTAGCTGTTTTCTCCTTGCTTAAAAAGAAAACAAAGTGAATTGCACATGAGTGGGTGTAGAAAAGCAAAGGAACATTTTCTGATAGGCCTCTGTACGTGTGTTGGATGATGTTTGCTTCCTTGTGCAACTCTACTGATTCTCGTCCAATATTTTTTTATCATGAAACGAACTTGTACAGGCACATAGATATTTATCATAAACAATTTAGAAGCTTTAAAGACTATTTTCTATCTGTTGTCCATTTGAATTAAGGATCCTTTTCATAAAAAACGGTGTGGTCTTCAATACACTGTGTCACAATTTGCTTATGTAGCTGAAATGAGGACAAAAATGTTTTCTAACACATTTGGGATGAATGGAAGATGAAGCTTTACTGTCCTTATGACAGGAGCTGGAGTTTTCTGTTATTTGCAGGAATAAGCCACTGCCAGTCAAGTCTTAAAGCCTGTTTTAACCTCACTGCCCAGGTGAGAATCAGGGGCTGCTACAACTTCCAGCCAGCACAAGCAGAGCACTTTGCAGTGCTCCACACACTGTGTGGAAACTTGGAAAGTTTGGAAGCTTGGAAACTGTGGAAGCTTGGAAACTGTGGAAGCTTGGAAACTGTGGCTTCTAATGTTGTTGGGAAAAGAGAATGGCAGGCCGGGTTATGGTGGGGCTAAAGAGATGCTGATGGCCCCTTCCCAGCCATAATCCTCCCTAAAATGGAGGTACCTTCCAGTGCTGCCTCCTGCATCTGCACAGCCACTTGCACATTTTTGAAAACACTTATGGAGATAAATGCCACAAAAATCAAAACACGGAATAAGCCTTACTCAAGTCTTAGACCTCGTGAGTTTCATGGTCTTTTAATTAAAAATTGACTTCTAAAAATTTATCTTAATTGTGCTGGAAGAACATCTTTCACAGCAGATGTTCGATAAAATGTAAGTTGGGCTTTCAGCATCTCTGTTTCTAGTTGTGATGTCTTTGTTGTGAAAAGTTGTCATCGGTCTGAATATATCATTTTTCGAGCCACCTGCTGTTCCTTTCCTTTCTTTTCCTCTCCTCTCCTCTTCACCACTCGTTTCCTTTTGAGGTTGATACTGAAAAGCATAAACCTGAGGGCGGCCTCCCTTCTACCAAACCCGCTTCTCACGTTGTGCTCTCCTGCTAATGCTTATTTTATTAGCCCCCTTCTTACCCTGGCAGCAGAGGCAGTGACGTAGCAGCCAGGGCACTTTTCCAAACCCTGAAGTTTTACAAGCAGCACACAGTGGAAACATTTACAAATCTGTTCCAAGATACATATACACTGGGTGTATATATCCAAATGTAAATATTCAGATCTGTTTGTTACGTTTTCAATTTGCTAACCAGTTAAAGCTTTATATTCAGGTGTCCACGGAGAACCTTTTGCTTTCTGTGATCAAGATGACAGAAGGTTCGCTAGGGAGGAAGAGAGCTATTTTCTTATCTTGATGTTCCCTGAGGCTTATCTGGAATCCTGGAGCATCCACGTACTGGGTGTTGATAAGGAGAGAGCTGGCAGCTCCACCAGGTCTGCGCTGCTGACTGGTCCTTGATGCTTAGTCATCTGAATGAAGGGATGGGCTGCTGCGGGCTTGAGGGTCTGACGTGGGTATTGGGCTTTTTTTCATCTCTGAATGAGACTGTTTTCTGTTTTTTTGGTAAATCATAACTTTTTTTGAGGGGTTGGGGTTCTCCTGAAGCCCATCACTTCCTAGATGGAAGGCTGTAGTAGCTCTTGCATTCTTCAGAACAGGAGGCAGAGCAGTGACAGTCATTAGGACAAGTAAAGCTTTGACCTCCCCAAGTGGAAGACTACATTGTGTCTCTCTCAACAAGTTGAAGAAATCTGAATATTTTAAAACTGAGTTTTTATTGCTTGTGGTATTTGGTTTTTTTCCTAAATGATGACTCATTGACTTGTAGGCAAAATCCACTTATGGTGCTTAATACCTGGTCAGACTGTCTTGAAAAATGTCAATTTTCATTGCATGTAGGTTCCATGTCTGACAAAAGACAGTGATCAAAACCTGTGTTGGAAGAAAATCCAGGCTTTGAGAAACTTCAACATTGATGGTTTGCCTCTAGATTTGAATTAAATGGATTTTTAGAAAAGCAAACCTCTCCATCACATACTGCAACTGAAAGTTCACAGGTTTGCGAATTTCTGGATGTGATTTTTAGTCTTAGGTTTATTCCCATTCCTAAGACTTGGTATGAGAAAGTCTTCACCTTGAGTGTCTGGTAAATCCCTTCGATTTTAATAATCTGCCAGAGAATGTCCTGTCAAATGACAGCGAATCTTCAAATGTAATGGTTTAACGATATTTTATTTAATTATTAACACTATTTTTTCTTTTTTACTGTATCTGAAATATGAAATCTGCAGTTCCAAGAGCAAGGGCACCTTGCAGAAGTTAGCAGATATGCCAGGTTTGTATTCCAGCCCTTCACCGTACGAAATTATTACATGAAATTGCCTGAAAAAACATTTGGTATCAGTGGAGCTAAAAAGCATGAAAAGGTCCAAACTTGACCTTTGGGAAGGATATATTACCCATGCTTGGCAAAGCACATCTGCACCCTTTGCTTCCTCTTGACTGAATTGGTATTTGAGGATTTACTTAAAAGTGAGCATTGTGCTCAAGTGCATTCCTGAGTCGTGGCCTCATCTCTGCCTCTGGAAGAGGACAGCGCTCCCTGCTTCCCCTGTGGTCCTTTCTGACCATCACAGAAGTGCCACGCCTGGTTCTGCAGGAGCAGTATTTGGCATTCCTGCCTGGCACACAGGTAAATCCTGACAGTATTTCTTGAAGCATCTGTTTCAGAGAAGAGCAGATGAGGTGAGGACCAGAGGCCATGGGACACACTCTTCTTCAGACTCCGTGGTGTTGCAAAATGTTGGTGTGAAGTTTATCAAGCTCTAGGCAAGATGTACTTTTTCTTACTCTTGTCCTAAAGTTACCTTCTCTTATGGGTCATGAATGAAATGTTAGTGCAAGTGCAGCTGGCAGAGGACACTACCAGCAGGACACGATGCAGGAACTACAAATGAGTAGGAACAGCTTAAGTCAAATAAATAAGCACAAGCATTATTTTTTACATCAAACACAGCAGGTCTGGTAACCCAAGTAACCCAGCTACCTCCACTTTAGTTTTCCTATCTAAAGCTATTAGAACTGCGTAATACTTTGCAGTAAGCTTTGGAAATTTTAATAAATGATTTTACAGGTGGATAGGAATAAATACATCATTAGGCACAGGAGGATCAGTTTGAGTCTTCCCAATTCAATATGAAACACAGTTAATAATTAAATTCTCTCTCTGCATTACTGTCCCTTTAACTGAGTAATAGAAGTTGGCAAATAAAAGTTTCTTTCATATGACCAAGTCAAACAAGCAGAAAGGGACAGGATTTTGTGGAGTGAATGGCAGTAGTTGCTACAGAAATAAGGAGATATTAAGATTATAAGAAACAAGAAACAATTGCTATTGAATTCATCTATATATGAATAGCATGCAGTCATGGCAAGGCACCTGAGTGTACCATGTTCCTAAATAACATTTCTCATCTATAACTTTGGTAGTTTGAGACAAAGGAGTAAAGTATTTTGGTTTTTATCAGATTAAATTCTCAACAAATACATTCTCAGCTAATTTCCTTAGCTGGCTTCTGTTCCTCCTGTTAGGCTGTGGTGCCTAAGACTAAAATTGGTGCCTCTGATGGGAGAAGCAATCAAGTCTTAGGAGTGTGCTCTGCTGCCTCATTGCCCACCACAGCATCTTCCTTCGATGAAGGGATGCTGGGGCATCCTGTCCCCAACATCCTCTGATTCATGGCCAGTGAGGTGGGAAGATCAAAAGGGATACAGGATCTGAGTAGTGGGAATACCCATTAAAACAGGCCCTCATGTGGGCAGCAGAGCAACACAAGGCTGGTTCTCTCTGGATTCGCCTTATCTTTGGATTTTCTGGTGCCAAATGAGACAATGGTTTCTTCTTGCCTGTTTTTGAAGCCTTCACAAATACATTTTGCTTCCTGTTATGGGTGGCTCCAGCTGTAGCCATGTCTTTGGTGGGAGTTTTACTCTTGTTTATGAAGCCTGTTGGACCTTGATGTTTGGGGCTTTGCTAACACAGCAGCTAAACCTGGCTGGTAAACCTCCTTTTTTGTCTTTAATTCAAGCAAAAAATTCCAGGCAGGAGCTGGTAAACTGTGTCGGGAAGATTGGTCCCAGCCAGGAATGGCCATCAGTGCTAACACAGCTGTTTTCAAAAGTTACATCAAGTTCTGTTTTTATGTAAATGTAAAAAAAAAAGGTTGAATTTTAGATAGACATCCCTTGGGGTCAGGCTATCCTAACAGAGAGCAGAGTGTGCTATCACACAGTGACAGGTAACAGGAGATACACCTACTGGAAACACTGACAAAGACATGCCAAATAAAACTGGAAACCACAATCTTTTTTGATGATTCACCTGATCTTAAAGCTCATCTATTCAAAAGAAAAGCAAATTGCCACTTGTAAATAAAGTGAGTCTTCAAATGTCTTTTTCAGAGCTTCATCTTTTAATAGTTTCTAAATATGGCATCACATCAAATACTTGAACAGAGCATTTGTGTTTCCACAGCAGTGCTTCAAACTTCAGTCTCTTGTGCTTTTGTGCAACTTGTGTCTTTGGTCTGTGCCAAACCATTCTGATTATTACTGGCGCTGTTTAAAGGTGGTTTTTACCCAATTCTTTAGGGAAGTTTTAATGTGATAAAAAGACAGGCTAAATTATGCTCTGGCCCCTCTTAAAACTCCTGCGATTTTCTTTTGTTTTCCTCTCTTTCCGATGCTGAGTCATCATGTTTACGAAAATCGTACATCACTATCTGGAAATCGTATAATTTATTTAGAAATGCTGACTGCCACACTTTATCTGCTAAACTAAGCAAGTACTGAACTGGCCTTGATCAATGTGCTTCAGTCAAGGGTGCTGGCAATTTACTGGCTCTGACCTTCCCTGCATGTTTAAGGGCCTTAAACAACAGGGAAGGTCAATGGCAATTACACCATTTAAGAAATTCATGGAGAGTGAGGCAGCTAAATAACTACAAGGATTTAGAGCAAGCTTGATTTATTTCCTTTTTTTTTTTTTTAATGTCCATATCATCACTTAGCAAAGATTCCTTCATTTGTGATGAATGAATAAGGCAGACCTAGAAGTAGTGAGTTCAAATAAATAAAATCTGCCTTCATGCTTCTAAAAATAGGCTTTTAGGACCTCTGGAGACTGTTAATAAAGAATTAAAGAATGTTGTTAATGATTACCGAGTCATTCCAAAACTGTCACAAGATCCACATAACACTAATACAGGTTGTTACACCAGTCCTCATGTATTGGACCAGCCCAGTAAAATCTAATCCTGTTTTCTCAATCTCAAACTCTCCATTTTGGCCAACAGGAGATGTGTAAAAATGCAGTACATTGTAAATGCACACATATCTATAAACATTCCTGCAATGTCTAATAGTTTTGGATGGTTTTTTTATCTGTGTCTAATCTGAGGTGCTTTTAAAAGTCCTAATGATTGAGTGTGGACCCTTTGTATGGCCTGGACCTGCACTCTCAAGGTTTTTCAAGTTGAAAGGCAAGCAAACCCCATTAATTATGTTGTCTCCTAAGGTACATGAGATGCTCTTAGAATTCAAAAGACTGTTGGTTTTCAACATGAAGCAAAGTGATCCTGCTTTGCTCATTGGCGTGAGTTGTTCTGGGGGGATTCCTCAAGGACACAATATGGAGAAGAGTTGATGGGACAAAATTATTCCCAATTTTGGAACGGACACCTTCAAAGACAAACTGTCCTGAGCAAGCTGTTTGCATTTTAACCTTGTGATGTGAACACTTCCAAGCTACTTAATCCAGTGCAGCATGACAGAAATAAAATTAAACCTTGTTTCAACAGCTGGAATAATTTTGTCCCAAGCATTTTAATTAAAGATCACTTTCTACTTTCTCCTTCACTACACTGTGTGTCTGCCATGGGCTTGCTTCTTGGGTGTAAATATTGTGTAGAACTGTGCATCATGCAGAATTTCAGTGTCTCCCATCAGACTTTTGTTTAAAAACCATTTTTGTGCGGCCCAGGAGGAACTGGAAAGTATGTATGGAGTTGTATTAGGACACACTTGTACAGGATTTCCTGCTTGAAGTTGTTGTTTTGCCATCAGCACGTGTGAACTGTCCTTAGTGCTCTTTGCCTTGTAGGGGTAAATCAGGATGGTTGTTACTTTTGCCAGGTCACTGGGATGTTCACTAGAAATGCACATTTTCCTCAGCAGTCCTGGGTCAGTCACAGCCTGTGTGTGGGGCTGGCACTGTCGTGTGCCTGCTGCAGTGGTGTTTAATGCAGTGGCATTTGGGTCTCTGGGGCATTATTTCTGCCCTGGGCTGGCTGCTGGCCTGGCCATTGTGTCGTCTCCAGCCTTCCCCGTGCTCCCCAGCGATGACAGACTGAGAGAGTCATTATCTGCCACTCTCTGGCTCCCAAAACGGAGCAGCATTTGCAGTCTGGTGTTCCCTAAGATGCTTTTGTTCACTTCATCAGCTGAATATTCATTTATGCATCAAATTGCACATTTGTTGAGAAAAATGAGGGCTGAAGCTTTTCAGTGCTTAGATTGAGATGCAGAAATGAATCATAAATCACTTGAAGAATTCTGTCTTTAAATCCCCTTATTGCAGTTGCTGGAAGAACATGTATTTAAGCAACCATCATCAGTGCTTTCTGGCATAGGCTGTGCTTACTGCAGTGAAATTGTGAGCACCTGTATGAAGGAGACTTGTAAGAAAAAATGTTAAACATAATTTGAGATTCTCACCAAGTACTGCCCTTCTACTTTGTCCAGGTTTACATTTGCAGTGGGACTTCCAGCAGTGAGGGGTTTATGGGTTGGGTTTATGTTTGTTTTTATGTACTGCCATGTGGGCATCGCCTTCAATACCTCATAAGAAGGTGGCCTGATACCCCCAGTTGTGTGGTTCAGGACTTCCTGCATCTACTCAGGCTTAGAGATCTATAAATTGTGTCATTTTATCTATTTTTCTGCAATACACTTTCCATTTTTCTCATAACAAATGAGAAATGTTAGCATCTGGTTTGGATGTCTGGGACTACAGTTATTCTTTTTGCATGTGTTTCATTTCACTAAGCTATGAACATTATTTAAATTTGCATAGAAATAATTTTACTGGGGAAATAATTAACTATAGTCTGGAGTAAGTGTGCATATGTATGAAGAATATGCTGTTACTGGGAGGACACGTTCTTTGTATGATGAATGCTCTGGGGGTTTTTTGAAGGGTGTGATGAAGAGGCAGAAGAATTATTCTGCTCTTATTTGCTTCTCCTATTTGTGCCCCAAATACATCTTTCTTTTACTAAATTGCTGGTAGTGAGTTTTAATAAATCAATTTCATGGAGGCAGAATACTGTCCAGAGGATGCTGGTTAATGAATGGAAATGAATGCACTTCATGTGCTTTGGAAAGTTGTGACTGGGAAGAGGTACAGAAATGGAACCAACTCACACCTTGTGAATGTCAAAAACATCTCAGTGAACCAAGAAAGCCACTTAAACAGAGCTTTGAACTCAATGATTTTATTCTAATTGGAAATACCTGAAAGGCAGCTGAAGAAACGGGTGAGGCTGGCAAATTCTTGATGGGCATCTTCTTGTCTGGTAGGCACAGTGGACAACTGTGCCAAGACAGTTTTGTCTCAAGTCTGTGAGGTTCAAAATCATCCAGGTGATGAGTTTTTACAGAGATTTCTTGTGGGGGAGAGAAGTGAAAACAGGAATGTACTGTATGAAGGAGGTTGTTTGCAGGAAATCGGGAATGTGAGTGCATGCAAAGGACAGGCCGTTTAAGGAGAGAAAACATAGGAAAACATTATTAGTATATATTTGAAAAAAACAAAAGGAGTTTTTGTTGATTTTTAAAAAAAGATATTTTAAATTATATTTCCTATGAGAAAGACTTTATCCCAAAGTGATTTTCTTCCATTCCATGCCAGTTTGTCTTTTGGCCTTCTGGCTGTGTTGAGCTGACTGGTATTTTGGATTATTTGGTATTTTTGAAGTAGATGTTTATTGCCTCTTGCATACACTTTAAATGTTAGTGAGGGCATGGACATTTTGGTGAGGTTCAGGCTGAATCTTCCTGTGTTGCTCAATGTTCTGCCTTGAGTAGCTGCATTTTGCTTTTCTGTCTCAGAGGAACATCATGTTGATGGGAATGAAAATGAAGCAAAGCCAGCAGGTTTTTAAAATGAGATTGATTGGACTTGGACTCAGACAAGAAAACTGCTTTGGGAGCTGTGGAGTGAAAAGATTTAACTTCTGTTGCCTTATACTAAAAGTCAGGAGCAAAGCCATGGAAAAGACTGCAAAAGTATTGAATCCTCTTCATTTCCTGTAGCCACATGAAAGAAATCTTCACCACTGAAAGCTTGGAGAATAATATTGAATATGCTTCTCTGTTAACGATGGTCCATTTCAAAAAAACAGCATTCCAATTGCCCATTTTTTTGGAGAGAAATTATTTTAGCCTAGAAATGATCATGAATTAGAAAACATTTTTCTGTACTCACCTTGAGTTGTAGCCATCAGTTATGTGCGGGTTTGGTGTATCTCCTTTAGCTTTCCTCATTATAACCTCACATCCCTTCCAAGGTCACCCATTTTAATCTGGGGAAGTGGGACTTGCACAATTTAATTCACTCTGGTGGTCTTTTCTCCTGCTTGCCTGCCCTTTCCAGCCTCCTTGCCCCAGTCCTCCTCACACCTTCTGGATCTGTTTTATTTTATTTCATCTTTTAGCCTATTTTAATCATTATGTCCCTGGTGAGCTCTAAGATTAGTTCTTTTTGCCAACAAAGAATTTGCAGTAGGAGCCCATTCTCTCTTAAACCTGTCAGTGCATCTACCACATAAAAACAAGCAAAATATAAGTTAAAGGAAGCTCACATTTTACTGAACTCCAGCAATTCCAACACTAAACAAAAAGCCAAAGGAAAGCAGCTTCATTAGTGCTTCATTAACTTTACTGAACAGACTCAAAGGGAAATGAGCACCATACACAAGAGCTGAATACTGTTCCAAATGCTCCAGATTATTTTCTAACTTGCATTTCTCATGAGCTGTATAAATTGGCCAACATCTGTGAAGATGCTAAAAAATGTTTCTGCTGCTGGAAAATTAGAATATTCTCTTTCTACAACCTGCCTTGTTGCTTCTCCCTCTCCTCTACCCTGCTGAGCCTGCTTCCAGCTCTGCTTCCATCTGCTTGTAGGTTAGCACAGCTCAGATTCTCCAAAACTGCTGAACTTTGTCATACATGGCAATTTTTAGAAGCAAGATGCTCTTTAGAGTCTAAAGTATTTTTTAGATATGGATTTATGTGTATGCCTATTCCTTATACCAGAACTGCTGCATAGCCACATAACATGCCTTTATCCCTTGTGCTGAGACCCTTGCCTATTTATGGTTGTTCTTAGCTGTACTTGGTCTGTATGACTGAGCTCTTTCAGTTTAAACAATAAGTGTTTAGAAGGGGAATGTTCAGAGGTGGGCCACGTGCTTTCCTCTTGTGTGGCATTTCTGTTCGATGACACAGCAAGCCCGGTGTCAGTGGGACCGAGGCACTGAAAGGAAATACACACCACGAGCTCCAGAGGGTGTTGACTTAGGCAGCAGTGCTAATACTTAACAAATGTCTTTCCTGATCACAAGTTCATAGGACTCGGGAATTTTGGAGATCAGTGTGTAGTTTCTTTGCAAATGCAGAATAGATGTGATAAGTGCCTCTTTGTCCAAGGCTGATTTTTTATGAAGAAAGAAGCTGTGGCTTTTTCATAAAGCCATAATGAATTCTTCATTTTATATTTTTAGATCACAAGGGGTAATTTACTCGCCTTTTTCTTATGGCTCTTGTCAGAATTCATGTTGCTTAATCTCCTTGCTCTGCTATTAAAACTCACCTTTGTATTTACCACAGGCCAGGAGAGACTAATCTTAGCTCCTAGTAATTAGTGCTTTTTTAGTTCTTTGTGCTCCATGCATGGCCAACAAAGGCCTAATAGAGAATGTGCATATTTTATCTTCACAGTAAGCTAACAATCCAATCAATGAAAAGCCTTTTTCTTCCTTCTCCATAATTCCTATCTTGCCCTTCCCCCTCCTCCATCATATAAACCTGTGGATGTATTGAGCTAATAACACTAAGAATCAATTTAACTGTGCTACCCTAGCAGTAGCGAGAACAAGAAGTGATAGCAGAGGTGTTTCTGCAGAGGCTGAGCCCCAGGCTGGCAGAAATGTGTTTCCAGGGAGCAGTGTTTCATCTGCTGCCAGACCGTGGCTCCTTCCAGGGCTGTACTGAGCAGCTGCCAGTGCAGCAGAGGAAGCCACCTCCAGGGACAGCGTGTGAAGAGTGCATCCACATGGAATGCAGGTACAGCTTGGACTCTTGCTGCTGACACCCCTCTCGCCCCCACAACCTCAAACACATCAAAAGCCTTCTGGCTTTTCAGAGATGTGCATTTTAGAAATTCTTCCTACAGAAAGAAGATATTCCTTCCTTTAGGCCATCATGTTCAGCTGGCGGTGTTAAGCTCCCACTTGAAGCCAGCAGTCTCACAGCTCGTGATGCCCAGGAGCTCGCAGGAGTCTCCCATCTCTTCTGGCTGGTGACTGCTCAGTGATCAGAGAAAACATAGTTTGAAATAGTCAGCCTAGTAAAATGTGCTGCTGCTGGGGAGTTCAGGGTGCTGCAGAAGGGATATACGTGGTCTACAGGCTCACAGCAAAGTTCAGTGCATCCTACAGGTAGAGCATGTCATGCAAAATCTTGAATTACATAGAATCACAGAATCATGGAATGGTTTGGGTTGGAAGGTACCTTAAAGATCATCCAGTTCCACACTCCCTGCCATGGGCAGGGGCACCTTCCCTAGACCAAGCTCCAAGCTCTGTCCAGCCTGGCCTTGAACACTTTCAGCTGCTCTGGGCAACCTCTGCCAGGGCCTCACCTACCTCACAGGGAAGAATTTCTTCCTAATATCTAATCTAAACTGGCCTTCTGTCAGTTGAAAGCCATTCTCCTTGTTCTGTGCATGTCCTAGTTCAAAGCCCCTCTATAGCTCTCTTGTAACACCTCTAAGCACTGGAAAGGGCTCTAAAGTCTCCCCAGACCCTTCTCTTCTCCAGGCTGAGCAGCCCCAACTCTCCCAGCCTGTCTCCACAGCAGAGGGGCTCCAGCCCTCTGATCATCTTTGTGGCCTCCTCTGGACTCTCTCCATGAGGTCCATGCCTTCTTATGCTGGGGACACCATATCAATAAGGTGGGAACTTTTTAACCTGGACAAATCCTTCTTACTTTAAGACCGTGCTGGGGAACTAAGACAGGGAAAAGTAAACAGTCAGTTGATGCAATTGGGAATACATTTAAAATAGTAAGTTTATTGTGTTTTAATGCATGATTTTTGAACCTTATAGAAAAGTTTGCTTCTGAAGACTGTTAGATGTAAATCTAAACCATAGGTAGTTTCAAGAAAGCTCTAATCCCAGTCAACCACCAGCAATGACTTTCTGCCATTAACAGGGAAGAATTCCTGCTGTGGTTTTCTGCGTTGGAGTTCAAAGCGTGAAGGTCTGTGCTCTGAAGTCAAACGGATGGGGAAAAGTGGTGAGCGCTCCAGTAGAAACTGCGCTTAATTTTTGGATTTCATTTCCCTTTCCTGTACTGCTGTGAACACCCAAAACCATCCCCATTGTTGTCACAGGTTTTGGTTTTCAGTGCCAGCAGAGGCTGAATTGTTTCCGGGGGTGACTCCAGCAGTGCCTTTGGATCGTGCACAGAGGCAGCGGCCAGTGCAGAGTCACGGGGGCTGATAAGTCCCAGATAAGCCTTTGGATTTTACTTGCCAGTAGCCAAAGAATAGAAACCTCCTCTTGCCCTTCTCTTATTGTCAGTTCCATTTTGTGACATGAAACAGGATCAAGAGCTGGCCTTTGTCAAGCTGCACCTTGACAGAGATGTATGTATGGGATTGCCAGTTTGTGGGATGTCACAAGCCATCTCCTCCAGTAAAAATCTTCCTCAGTTGATAAGGAGCTGAACTGAAAGATGATGAAAAGATTCAAGATAGGCACAATACACTGCTTCAGAACAGATAAGCCTGAGTGACAAAAAAAGTGGCTGAACAAGATGAATATTTCTAAGTAAAAGTAGACAAAACCTTCCAAGTTAGTCATTGCAAATACTCTGCCTCTTGCATGCATGAAGTACAGCAACACATTGCTAAATCCCGTGGAACAGGGTAGGAGCCATGCTGTTTAGGGCAGTGGATGTGAAATCTCAGAAAACCTTGTTTCTGGAATCTTCTCAGTTCTTCTGAGCCTTGTACTCAGGGAGCCTCCCTTCTCCTGATGTGCTTTTGTTTTACTGGGAAGTGTTGTACTACTCATTCACCTTTGCTTCACCTTCTTTTGTGTATTTAAGCTACTTTCATAAGGAATTTGCTTTGGATAAGTCTGTTTCTCCTTTTTTCCTGCTAGTTCATCTTTTCTCCTCTACCTCCTTCCAGTACCTTTAGAACCCATTTACCAGTTTCAAATCCACCTGAAGGCAGATGCAGAGCAGATGCAGCCAGTCTCTAGAATAGGCTCAGTGAGGCTAATGAAGGTCGCTGGCTGTCTGGAGGGAAAGTGTTCAAACTCATCTTCTCCAGAGGGAAATGCAACTTCAGGCTGTGGTGAGGACCCTAGAGGTTGTTCAAGAACATGTGGAAGAAATGCTGGATACTTTAAGGGAAATAAAGATACTGCCAGGGAGAGGGGTGTCAACAGGAGTAGTAAGGTAGTAGAGAAGTGGTTTAAGTCTTCAGGGGTTTGGGGCAAATGGGGAATGAGGCGGTGGGAGTGATTACTGGGAATATGTCCCTGAGAAGGACAAAGAGCAAGGACTGTTAATGATGGATGGAGGTGTGCATATGGATGTAGGGCACAAATCCACAGGAGATCTTTTCTTGTTCCACTGCGGGCAGAAAAACTTTTTTTTCTGGTGGCACCCAATTAATTGTGGTTTGGTTTGATAAATGTTAATGTATTCCTATGTCATAAAACTGCTGTGTTAGCAAGTGTCTGGCTGCCATTTGTGGATTTGAAGCAGCAGTTTTGCTGTGCAAGTAGGTCTGCTCTTCAAACAATGGTGCATGAACTCGTGCTGACTTTTCCCTTTAGGTCAGCTTGCAGCTTCATTCCTACAGGAGCATTATGTTGGCAAATCAAGAAATCTCTTCTCCCTCTAAGCAGTTTGCTGCCACGAAGGAAAAAAGTCTTTGCCCAAAGCTGGTTTTAGGATGCAAGATTTCTTTTTTCCCTGGAATTACTTCAGGTACTGCATCAGTCTTGTAGATTGTACAAATCCATTTTTACATGTTTTCACGACAGTGGCTGCTTTAGCTGCTAAATATTGATTAAAGCATTTTGATATAAATATGAGCTGCCAGAGAATCTGGATTAAGGTGCCTTCCAACCCAAACCATTCTGTAATTCTGTGATCAAAGTAAAGGTGGTTCTGCTCAGTCAATTTATATCTACAGAATAATTGTGCTGCTGTATGTGTTTCTAGAATGTGCTAAGACTTTACATATGTTTTGTGGTCCAGTAAAAAAAGCTTCATTTGGTGAAGACTTAAATAATTTAATTGCAGATTTCATAAATCTTTATTAATGCTATTACTTTGCAATTTCATTCCTTGACTGTGCCAGTCAAAACTAAAAATAGGGCAAACAGGACTTGCAGATTTCAAGCTGCAAGTCATTAAGGAGTTAATGCACATAATTGATGAGCAAATGGGAAAAGCATACATCTGATAAAAAAATATATGCATAGAAATTGTAGTTGCCTACAAAGAACCATGAAACAGAACTGAATGAGCAACAAAATTGGAAATATATTCAGTGTTGCTTCAATTATTTTTGCAAGCATCCGAGATCAATAAGGGTATAAACTAGAGATTACAGCATTACATCAGCAGTAATAGAATGCCCTTCGCTTTATGTTTAAAAGCAGTTACCATATGGTTACTTTGGAGTCCTGCTGTGACTCTGGTTTTGATGGAGCATATGTTTCTGCTTCCTTTCTCCTTTGGTTGAAGTGTGCAGCAAATCCAGCTGGTTTCCTAGCAGCTGGATCTCTGTGCCTGGTATCTCAGCAGGGCAGCCTGCCCAGGGATCATTATATCACTTGATGGGAGCTTCTTAGCTCTGTGCAGTTTACTTTGGTGTGAGCACTCTGCTGAGTGTCTGAGTGCTCCTACATCAGCTTAGGAGACTGCAGAGATGTTTTTTGTTTGGATGCATTGCTCTGTTCCTCAGTTCTTGTGCCCCTCATACATCTTCCCATTTAGTGACCTTTCTCCAGCTGTCCTGGCCAAGGGATAGGTGAACCAGCTCATTTCAGAGTTCATTATCACTGCTCCAAGCATCAATTAGTAGTGAAGTAAGAGCATGGTGGTAGTAGTGGGATAACAGCACTTTCACACAATGAATCATTTTCATCTGCCCTCAGGGACATGAGGAATTGTCTCCAAAATGCTTCAGCCATAAGCTCAGAGTGATGGAATCACTGTTCTCCATCACTGCAGCATGTTCTGCAGTAGGGAAATCACCTGCTTAGCCTGTGCTGCTGGATCTGGAGCAGTTAATCAGGAGTGCGCTGCCGTGGCCCTGAGTAAAGCAGAATAACAACAGAAACCCCTCTGACAAGCCCAGCCTCAAAATAAAGAGCACGGATACAGAGCTCTGCAGCTTTATTTTTCCAAATGAAAGTGAAGAGCCCTGTAGTTAAATTTCTGCATTTGAAGCAGTATTGGATGTGAAAGGTTGTGCAGATGAGTACAGGAGGAGTCCGACTGACTGTCAGCTTTCATTTCTCAGTCAAAGGATGTTTCTCTATTCATGTAGTGAGGATCAGAGTGGCTGCCACCCGGGGGGCCACTCTGCATCAGCCTGGGTATTGGTGGCAGCGGGAGGGAGGGCTGTGCAGGAATGCCCTGGCTCAGCACGCGATGTGGGATGGTGCCAGCCACTCTCACGGGGGGAGCCTCTCCGCAATGGCACAGTAAAAATGGGAGAACTTGGGCGTAAATACCTGAAAGTTGCAATGCAGGACACAGAAAGTGTGAGTGCTTGTGGATGGTGCTTTGGGTCACACGCACTTTGTGGCAAACCCCAGCAGGAAGGGTTGGTTCTCAGGCTGATGTGAGTGTTCCAAAGTGAAAGGGTTTCACGGGGCTTTTCTGCACATCCCGAGTCGCTGTTTCTCAGTGTCTCCGTTCCTTGTCTGTACAACAGGGACATGTACCTTGCTTTTCCATCCCTTGTCTCTTGTGTCTGTCCATATTGCATGCTGATGGTGGCTGATGGTGTCTCTTACCATGTGTACAAATCCTACCTGAGCTGCAGGAATACTGATAAAAGGACTAATCAAAGCCATCTCTGTATATACAGTTGAGGCTGTGATCATGTGGATTATCCTATGAGAGTCTGTTTTCTATGAAGAAACTGTCTTAGTAAAAACAGGCAAACAAACCCCTGCAAAAAAATGATGTTCAAGAATGTAAATGTGGTTATTTATCAATTTTGGTTCTTTTTCAGCAGACCTTGCAGAGAGTTCCCAAAAGCTGTCAACATAAATATGGTTACGGACCAGCAGCCAACTCCAATTCCCCCCCAAACCATAGAATAAATTAATTCTCATTCAGTCCGTCTGGAACACAGTAAGGTGGTAAACAGAAGGAAACTGGATCCCATTTGCTACTCTGTGGGGTTTTCTTTGGCTGGTTTTGTTCTTTTTTACAAAAAAAGATACATCCTAGCTGTATGTAGTAACAAGTTTAAAAAAGAAAAAAAGAATTATCCCCAATGTACTTCAATCAGATACGAGACCGGGGATTAAGAGGAGCTTTAGTCTCAGCTCATTAATTGTGCAAGCTAAGGATGTACAAGCAGTGTTTTTTTGTATCTTACCTTCCCTGTGCTGTGGAGTGAAAGACCCCCAAGGTACTGTATGTAATAGGTATTGCAGACATTCTTTCATGTTTGTAACATACATAGAAATCTTGGGCAAATCATGCCTCAGAACAGCCACGTATCTTAGAATATTTCAATGAAAAATTCAATTAATTGTAGTTGTTCCTGTGATTTGGAAGGTGATGGTCTTGATTATAAGAAGAGATGGGTACAGTGTTCACAGAGTGCAGGTTACTAAACTATGTCAGTCCTTTGTTTCTTGCCAAGAATTTAGAACCAAACATGAGCATATTTAAAAATTAAAAATCCATCAATTAATCAGAAGTGGTAAAATATTTAGCAGGTGTATTGCGGCGCGCAGATCATTCAGACGAATGCAATAAATGTGCTGCCCATTTTTTGGTTTTTGTGCACTGCTGAGGACGTGGGGAGGAGCCCCATGCCAGGCTGGTCCTGCCCCAGCACCTGTGGGGCAGGAATCCAAGCTGGGCTCTGGCTCTAGGCCATCTCCTCTCTCCCATGTGTAAAGAGCAACCCCTGCTCCCTTCCTGGTTCCAGTGATGCTCTTTCCCTTTTCACAGCAGAGAAAGCAGCGCAGTAAACCTCATCCCCATGCCCGTAAGGCAGTGGCCCCTGGTGACCTGCCCTCCCTGGAGCTGCACAGAGGCTGGATGGCTGCGCTGGTGAGGTGTGGGAGGAAGAGGCAGCCTGACCCAGACAGGGGGGTTAATGCAGCTTTCCCAGGAAGTAGCTGAGATGGTTGGCTCCAGGTGTCACCCTATCTGGAGCTGCCCCTGATTGTCTCTTACCCTCTGCTTTTGCAGTGAAGAATCATGTTCTATTGCAAACCAGCATGTAGTTAGTTAATCTATAAAAGGGAGAAAATGATCTTTGTAATATAAGATGTAGAGCAATTAAATAGTAAATACTATACATAGAAAAAAAATGGTAGTAAATAGATATAATAATGTATTCCTGTGTAGCATTAGGAGTTTTCTTTAATTACTAACGTGTTTTATCAGTCAGGAAAATTAAATAGCTGCTCCCTCTCACTGCCGAGTAATGAGCTGCCTAATTATTAATTGCAGGAAAATTTTGTGATGGGCCTCATTCAAAATTCTGTGTTTTGGGAGTCACAGAGCAAGTGGGCTTTGATTACCATGAGCATGTCAGTCCTCGCAGTCCTAACAAGTTCCCTGGAAAGCGTTAGCCTTTCCCTAAGACTGGGCTTTGCCTCCTAAGCCCTCGGGGAGTTGTCGTGCAGCCTGTTGGCCGGAGCTGTCAGGGTGCCCGGGTTTACTTGGGTATCAGTTGGCTCTATCCAGGCACCATCTGCTTGAAACCTGCTGCTGCAAGGGGAAGGTTGCACTTGAAACGGTGCTAGATCAGATCAACACTTTGCTGTGCATCTCGGTGGTTAAGTTCTCGGGAATCAGAAGGAAAAGTAGCAAGATATTTTATCTTAGGGTATAAATTTGAAGGTAGATTAACACTAGATTAAAAATCTGAAAAAAAAAAAAAAAAAAAGCAAGTATGGGTTAAAATGCTGTACCACTTTTTCTCATCACCCAGAAATATTTGTCTTTTATAATATGCTATAATAATTAACAAGGACATATCTGAGATTTAAAGACTGTCTTCTAGGATATGCTGACTGATGTGAATTAGCCAAAAGCAGCGAGATGAATCGTGCAGCTAACCCAATTAATCTTCTTTACTTTTTTGCTGCAGTGGTTTAAAATAAAACCCCCCAAACTTTCCCATGATCTTAAAGAAAAATGCTCCCACATCAGGGACTTCAGAAGGAAAACTCTTATTGTAAGCTCACAGCGGGACATCAACTCCCAGCAAGCCAGGAGGATAATACTATGGGCAAATTGAGCAAATGTCCTTGCCTCTCCAATCAGCCAGTATTTGAAGGGTATTATCCTTGCTAAACTTGTCATCCACTTTAAATGGAAGTTGGACTGGAAATGTACATACTCTGCTTAGCGTGACTTTTGAAGAGTTGCCTCTGCAGTTTAGAGGTTGGATTTAATTCTTAAAGACCTAACTTTGCTGCAGCTTTATTTAATCTCTGTTTATTTGCTTTGCCATTCACTGCTTTGTAATCTAGGCAACGTGTAAGGAAACTACTAATAACTAAGTAAAGTAAACAAGAAACATCTTAGAGGGGAAAAAAAGCTGAAAAGCTGAATATCAAATCAGATTCAGGAAATTTCTTTCCTGAAGCAATCAGAAAATAACTGCTGTTACTGTATTTTGAGGAGCAGAAATAACCTTTTTGACACGGAGTAGAAAGGGTGATGTGCTGGAATATTCAGTGAAATTGTGGGTCATCCTCTCCAGCCAGTACATTCCACATAATTAAAGCTTGAATTGTGAAAGCTTCTCCTTGTTGTTGCTGTCAGTTGCCCATTTGACTCCTCTATTTTGTCCTATTATAGTCATTTCAAAGCTGGATAAGCCCAAATATTTTTTAGTCCCATAAATACCATTGCTTCCTCATCCAGAGACTTCATTACCTAAATCTCTTTCAACCATTAAATAGGAACTGCAGCCTTCAACAGGCTTAGCCAAGTCAACTGACACAGCACAAGAGGCACATTTCCCCCTTTTAATATGTATATAATAAATCTGTCTCTGCATATGTAAATATATACGTCATGTACGTGATGTGAGTGGAGGAAGGACGTGTGGGGGGTGTGTGTGCAGACTGCTGAGACAGCCTGACCCTTTGATGTAGCTGCTCTAACAAACCAGGAGATTACTTCTCCATTGTCTTTTATTTCACCAATCTGTAGACATTTCCCTGAAACACAGGTGGAGATGTCTTCTAAAAAGCAAACCCACAACACGGAGCCTGCTGCTGCTGCAAGGGTAGCAACGGTGGTGGTGGCTCCTTATGGCTCATTTTGCATCTCTAGACTCTCTGCTCCATTTCTCTCCAGCAAAACACATACATATTTGATGGGTTTGCATCAGGAATTCATCCCTTCTGCTCCGGTATGTGTGAAAGGCTGGCAGCTGGGGATTTCCACCGATGGCAGATCTTCCCACCTAGCTGTGCATCACAGATCAGCAGTTTAGCAAATCAGGGGATGTATTATGATGTAAAACTGTGGCTTTATGAATCAGAAAGCCTCCTGCATCTGAACCAGAGGTGATTTAGTAAATTACAGTGCTCCTCAGTTTCAAAGTAAAAATGAGATTCTCTGAAAGAACTTAAAATGAGCTAAAGAATTATAGCTGTTTAATTACTCAGCTTCGTACCTAAAAAACATGTCACTCTGGCTTTTGAATGTGTTGCCTTCAGCAAGCTGAATAGGATGAAAGCCCAGAGCTTTCAGAGGCTGCTGTAAGTGGAGCAAGTGGTTAACTGTTCTCCTTAAGCTCTAAAGGGAGCAGTATCACAGCCTGGAGTAGAGGTGGTGGTATTTTACCTTCCTGCAGTATCAGGTTTGATTTCTCCTTACTTTGTGTTCCATGGGTTGTTACACAGCTGTTGAACTTCATTCTGGAAATGGTCCTTTGTCACTCTGGGAATTTCCAAGAGCGAATGGAGAGCTAAGGAAAGGGAAAGGAAACCAAGCAATTGCTAGAATTCCTTCTCTAAAATCTGATGTACCAGTTCTATAGGACTAATGTACCAGTAGAATTACTTTGCCTGTTCTTTCTAATCAGAAGGTAAAATAAATGTTAAAAACATGAGGATTTCCTCCCTGATGGGATGTAACTTAGTCTCCTACTGAAAGATCTCTGACAGAGCTCATGTATTAGTGAGTTTTTGTGTCACTCTTTGTACATGAGCTAATTAATCATTCGGATGTTTTCAAACAGAAGCCTGACTAAAATCAACCCTGACACAAATTACTGCCTGGACCTTGCCTATCAAGAGATGAGCTTTCCTTGAAACCTTGCTCTGGCAAGGTTGTCTCTGGTGATTTGGATGATC
This sequence comes from Edolisoma coerulescens, assembly GCA_013397115.1. NCBI lineage: Eukaryota > Metazoa > Chordata > Aves > Passeriformes > Campephagidae > Edolisoma > Edolisoma coerulescens. The sequence continues at coordinate 166,894 of VWZW01006566.1, forward strand.
ATAATGATCCTAATCTCCAAGTATATTTCCATATTCTAAAGGAAGAGGTTCTTCTTCAGCATTTTCAAATCTTTGGATTTATACAGATGAGAAGCAACAAAGGACAGAAAGAAATAAAGGGGAAATGCTTGAAAAATGTCCTAGCTTTTGAGGAACAATCTCTTTAATATTTCCAGGTGTCTCAGCAACAGACATGGAATGTTAATTTTCTTCTCTGGGATTTGGGAATTTGTGCTTTATGGAGATTTTGAAAGATAATCTAAACTGATTGAAGCCTGGTCCTGTGCATTGGTTGTGATAAATTCCCAAAGTAGCTAAAGGGGAAGTCCAGCTCTGAAAATGTACTGAGAGTGAACAAAGGAATCATCTCTAAGTGCTGCACAATGTGTGTTTTTCTTCTCTTTAGGGAGGAAGAGTCCAGTGCTACTCTGAGAATCACATCAGACATGACACCTATATAATGAGGGCTTTTGCCCATTAGTTTAATCTCATTTAAAAGGAAGAGAAGGGAAAAAAAAGTCAATATCATAAATGCAGTATTTTTCATATCTCCTGCTGTAAACTCAGCCCTGAGGCTAAATACAGTGTGTGTTGAAGGCAGGGCTGAGGAACTGGAGTTTCCACCTTGTTATACACCAGCTCTGCTGCTGCAGTGGTCTGTCAGTCTGGCTCGTGTGCCTGAGGACAGTGTCAGGCAGATGCCATAGCACAGGTCACTAATTTCTTACTTGCTCGTTGTCTGAGCAAGGCAGATCCATTTCCAGACTTCTATCAATATCTGTTAATAAAAGCAGTGATATTTTTATGTGAAACCAATGGCTCCCTAAAGCAACAGACAATAGGAGCTATTTACTGTGGTGTGTCTGACACGTTAACTGTATTGAGCCTTGTGAAAACACAGCCCAAGGGCAGTGCTGGAGTCCTACTGACCTAGAAATTGTAGCAGCTATCCTGTGACAAAGTCAGAAAGTACAGCACTGCACAGCAAAGGGCTTTGGGGTTTTAAAATAAAAAGTAATTGAAACAGACTTGCCCTGAGATGACCCGGCTCACCATGTGTTTAGGAGTCCCTGTTTCTCCATGAGATACCACTTCCAGCCTCTGACTCTGGGGATGGAGAGAGGGAAGTTTGCAGCTGAGACAACGTCTCTGCTCTCTAGGAAACATCTTCAGCTGCTCTGCTGTTCATTCCTGTGGCAAAGGGACCTATTAATCGTGTGACAAAATTTCACACTTCGTGCTGGTCAAAACAGGCTCGGTGTAATACAATTACTGCCATTCAGGCAATCTTAAGGGATTTGTGAAGATACTGAATTCAGCTGTTCCATGCACTGGCTGAAACAGAGGTGCAGGAGGACACCTCAGCCTGCATGTGTGAACTGCAGAGGAGGAGAGGAAGGGGTGGCGTTGTGAACCCCCAAGAGAGAAGGGTATTGGTGTCTATTTGCCTGGTATTTTCCTCACTTACAGGATGGGTGATGATTTCCTCATATTCTGTGACAACACTGACAATCAAATCCAGAAGGAAAAGGAAAAAATAGGCAATCTGGTAACCCAGATAAATCTTTCTGAAAAAATACAGCACTGTGGACTTTGTTAGGGTGCTTTGGATAGAATGTAGTCCCTCAGACTGTGTTTTCTTAACTAGGTCTATATAGCTATTATAGCTGTTATTATAGCTATGGCTGTTGCATTTATGACCTCTAAACAACCACTAGAAACACACAGTACGGTGTGGAAAATGAGTTTGTAGCACAAAGTGGATTTTGAAAAATCTGAGTTAAAGAAGAGCTTGGTCTTTGGAATAAGACTGTTGAAAAAATTCTTTCCAGGTGAAGTGTTGATATTGGATGACCTACTGAGAAATTAAAAGTTGCCTACCTGGTCAGGAATGAACCAGCATTGGAGAGAACTATTGTGGGAGGCACTCTCACTGTCACAGTGCTTAAGCAGCTGAACAGCAAATGCAAGCTGCTCAATTACAGAGCTCTTAGTGCAGTGCAGAGTTTTGAGTTTGGTTTTGTAGCTGGTCTTTTACAGTCGGCAAAATTATGCTCACTCCCCTCAAAAAAGTCTCTGAATCTGTACAAGTCAGTGCTGTACTGTAAGAAGTATAAGAATTATGGGTGGCTGAGGCAGTATGTATTTTTCAACATTTCTTGCAGGAACATGGGAATTCCAACCTAATAAAATTTGTATTTCTTTTGGATCATCTTTAATTTTTTTTTGAAACAAAGTAACCTTACTTATATCCACGTAACCGGGATACATGATCCCTCCAAACCCTCTGGATGACATCCCAGAACATTTTATCTTTTACTATTGCAAGAAAAGACTTTCATTTCTTTCATTGAAGATAACACTTGTACTGCAACAGTTTGGGAGTATTTATTTGATGGAGCCTATGTTTACGTGAGAGACCTTTGTTAATTTAGTTTACAGCAGCTATAAAAGTGAGCTCCTTCTGCTGAATGCATAATGCTTTCACTTGGAAAAAAAAGCACTGGGATCCAGGAGCAACACTTGGTTTATAAAGGCAGGGCATTCCCTCTGAGCATCTCAGGTGCCAAAAGTGGCTGTCAGGCTCCACACATTCTGGGATAGTTTTCAGGATAAAATTAACTTCCATGTTTCTGTGCATTTGCAAAGAGCTCCAGTGACAAATAGTTCCCTGTGACATTTAAGCAGGATTGTTGTCCTTTGTAGTTAGTTTCTTGGCTGAGAGCAAATAACTCGGTGTGCTGCCATGGGGGTCTGTTGCTTCTAGAGTGTGGGCATTTAAACTATATTAAAAAAATTAGAGGAATAAATTAATATTCAAAATTACTGTGTTGGTCTGTTCGCTGTAGACTGATGAAAGCACAGCCTTGACAGCCTTAGGTCTGAGTTTGAAAACTTGCAAGTGTTCCTGGGGAGGAAATTGTTATTGCTGGAGGCTTTTTTAATATATCTCTAGTGCTTATGGGTCAACTCTATCCTCCAAAGTCCCAGGATTCAACACTGAGCTGAAAAACCCCAGCTTGCATACCACCTTGGGGTTGCTGAAAGGAAGTGCTGTAGCTCTCTGGCAGTTGTATTTTATAAATATTGCACTGGGGTCAACCGTAGGCAAACACGTTGTAAAATATATGGCAAAGATTTAGAGATTTCCTGGCAATAATTTTGACATGTCCTGTTTTATTAGTCTTCATGCAGTTGTTTCTCAAGAGGTTGCTTCATTCATGCAATACTAGTTTTCCGTGGATACAGACTTAATTATGCAAGGGCAGAGTAGGGAAGTTGTGTGCAGTTTGCTCTTAGGAATCAGTTTTCCTCCAAAATCCCTATAAATCCTGTTTTCCTGCTCTGAGGCTTTACATTCTCCATTTAGTTTATGTACACAGACTTACTGATGTGGATGGTTAAGAGGATGCATCAGTAGGTTTTATCTTTCTTTCAGTTCATGTTCATGGAGACCTAAGAGTTCAGCAAAAACATGGTTTGCCCTTTTGGATTTATTTGAAATATGAATAAACTACTCAGCTTCAGAACAGGAGGAAGCGCAGTCAGTGTTTTGCCCCTTCAGTGATATGAAAACTGATTCAGATGATTGTTTCTTGAGGGAAGGGGTGGTTGTCGCCTCAGACTTTGGAGGCTGTTCTTGATGTGTGTTGAAGTGGCTGATGAGACCCTGCAACTGAAATGAAAGTGAAGCATTGCACAAGGCAGTGTCTGCTACTTAACCCAATAAGCAAAAATTACTTTGGGATTTGGGGGGCGAGGTGTTAATTCAGTATCCAGGTTTTTCTTGCTCATCATCGCTCACGGGAGTTCAGATCCCCATGTCCATCAGTCTCATCTTCAGATTTAGAAACACAGAGTATCCTGAGTTGGAAGGGACCTATAAAGATCGAGTCCAACTTGTGGGACATGGTCTGGTTTTTTGGTCACAGACTCATGGAATATTCTGAGTTGGAAGGGACCCTCAAGGATCATAGATTTGTGCTCGTGCAGGCTATGTTTGTACTGATAAATAAGTGAACTTAGCCAGTGCTGCCAGTTGTCCACGCCCCTGTTCACCAAGTCCTAGGGCAGTTCATCCCTCTGATGTGCTGCGGCAACATCCACCAGGGACTGGTTTTCCTTGGCTCCCTTCATCCTGCTCTATCCTTCAGCGCTACCTCAACACACCTTGAAGCCTCAGGCAGCCCTTGATGCCCTTTATGCCACAACCCAGGGCACGAAACACACATCCTAATATTTCCTGCCATAAAGCTGCCCAGCTGCAATGCAGTCGTCGCCTTATTTCGGGCACTTAATGGCCAGCGAACGATTCCTACCCCTGTTTTATTTAGCTGTAGTCAAGGAGACTAGAAAGACTGGGATGTGATTCATGAGCAGAGATAAAGCTGGCAGGGTCTGGTTTTTCCTTGTCCCCAGGGAAACAGAAAGCAGCTTTAAGTGAATGGGCAATTTCTGCTCAAGATGGAAGTTCATTGGTACTTAAAAATGCAGCTTTGCAGGTGCTGGGTACTGCCCCTCAATCCTGAGCAGCACTCAGGGCTTCCCCTGTGGCCCTTTGCAGAGCAGCCATTGTCACGGCTTTTCCCAAATTGTGATCTATCATGACAGGGTCACACGGTTTTGGGCTGTTGGCAGTGATTCTACAAGCAGCCCACGACAAGCGGGGATTGCAAGGGCTCAAAATAGAAATAGGAGCCGACTGCTTTTAGCCTGTGCAAGCGATGTCAGAGAAATCTCACCTCTGTTTCCTTGCCTTGTGTCAGGGTGCTCTCTTGCCAGCTGCCTAGGAATTCCTGGGAGTAAGGACTTTGCGTGATGGGACTGAACTTGGCAGAGGCTCCCCAAATCCTCACTGTCCTTTCTCTGCTCTGTCAGACTCTGACATGAGAGTGCTGCACTTTCTGTTTGTGTGGAGCATCATTTTTAACTCTGGTAAAATAGAAGATATTCTGGTTGGTTCATAGTCTATTGTTTTGAGGGGATGAAAGCCTCTTCCACCCTTTCCTTCCTCCTGCAAGTTAGGAAAAGCATCAAACAAACTGCTTGAGGTGAGCCAAGCCCTTAGAAGGCAAAAGTCCTTGCTGGTGGCAGAGGTTTGAGCAGATCCCTGGGCTGAGCTGAGCTGGGTTGGGAAGCCTGACTTGGTATCTGGAGGCTGACTGCCTTGTCAGCAGGCTGCTGGTGGCTGTTCATCATTCCAAGGTTCCTGCTTTTGATGTGCAGAGGCTGGATGCTTTTCCCTGACGCAGCCTGACGAGTCCAGAGCACTTTGTGAAAATGAAAGCATGTGCTGCCTGTTGGCCCAGAGACTGCCCCCATGAGTCAGAGGGTTTGCTGGGGAACTGACGGACCAGTGCATGCTCCTCGGACATTTCCAGTTTGATTTCTGCCTGAATAGCCTTCCTGAATAAATGTTTACTTTTGAATTGCAGGAACAGGCTCCAGCATCCAAAAAGTAATAGAGAGAAGCAGGGTTTCTGGGAATTAACCAAGCATGTGCAGTCAAATGTATTTTTTCTTCCTAGTAGCATTTTTTAAGCTAGTACTTGGGAAATTTAATGCTTTTGAGAGCTACCAGGCTTGGAATCTGGAGACTGGATTGAAACATTCAGCATGAACAGCAGCAATGGTCTCTTCACATTCAATGACCTTGCTGTAGAGCCAAGGACTTATAGTTGGGTGCTCTTCACTTCTTACCCTTTTATCTGCATTTATTGTGAGGTGCACAGTTTTGCATTAAGAACTGAGTTTATCTTGAAGAAACAGTCAGTAGCTGTATAGAGTATTGTTCTGTTTTCTCCTTTAAAACTCCTGTCATTTATTTTGTGAGAGTGGAAATTGTAACTTCACTGTGGGAATTTTCCCTTAGTAGAATCAAGTTATCTGGTTTCTTAGATATTGGTAATTGCCTTTTTGGTATAGCAACACGGTGATAATTTAATTTTTTTAAACGTGGACAAAGAGGTCTGATAGCTACTTTTATTATCAAGAAAGTAGACCCCATTTCCAGTTTCAGGGTAGTAATTTCCTCAGGTATCTCACTGCTGCATAACTTAAAGGAACTTTCTGTGATTCTGGATGGAATCACTTTTAATGAGAAATAAATTCATCTTTCTTTAAACCTTTGCAGCATAGACATATGCAGTTGAGCTGACTGCCTTAGGGCTCCTTTTATAGTTAAAGAACAGAAATAAGCATTTTTAGGATGTGATTCACCTGAACTATTTTAGGTACACACCGTTGGATGATCTCAGTGTGCTGCAGCAGTGCTGTTTCTCCCCTTTGATGGCAAAGCGAGCTGTAGCGGGTCCTGGCTTTCAGCATAATCATATCTTCTTCAAATAATCATTTCTTCTGCGTCCACCCTGTGTCCTAGATAGATTTGTGTTACATGCAAGGAGATTTTTCTCGAGCTAACTTCTCAACTAAGACAGCCTTCAAACATCCTGGGCATCTATTGTTGTGCTTTGAAGGTACAACAAGACTCGTGCTATTTTTTTTATTTGGTGCTTGCATTTTTTTTGCTTTTTACACTCATAATTGCTTCAGCAGTGGGATTACAGACCAACTCGGCCTGCCTTGGATGACTGAACCCTGCAAGTTCCTTGAAACCATTGAAATTCTAGAGTGGAATTGCCTTGGAAACAGCAACTAGAGAATGATGTGTAGAAACTGCAGAAAAAAAGTAGGGAAAATGTCTTGTGCGGTTGAAAGAAGTAGTCACATCAATCAAATATATGGGAAGTAATTAAGCTTATGTGGTGCTTTTTTAGCTTTAGTGCCAGTTTTGCATAGTAACAGCTGATGGGAGGTGGGATGAAATTGTGTGTTCCCTGTGCTGTTGCACTTTTCCTGTTTCATTAACTTGTCAGGTTCTCCTCAAGTAAACAAAGAGTATTTTTAATAGAGCTGCCCAGCTGCTTGCCTGGAGGCTGGGCCATCAGACTCCCTTTCTTTTCTAAGTAGACCTGAAGATGCTCCTACGAGTCTGAAACACTGTACTTGGTCCAAGGAGGTGGCCCAACAGCTGTACTACAGAGTTTAGGGTTTGGGTTTTTTAAATCCATGTCTCATGCAGCTCTCTATTTGTTTTTTTGTAGAAGTGAACAGCACTGCAGCTAGAAATGATAGGCAGCCTTCAAACTCTGCCCTATAAAGACTAGTGAAGAGGATATGTGGATGGAGAACAACTAAAGTATTTGGTTTGGCTTTAATAATCTGCATATCTTAATGATGATACTGTAAAATGGAACGAATTAGATAAGAAAATGTCTTCTATGCATGAATGCACAAGGAAAATATGGCTTGCTTTTGATCTGTTGTTTTCCTAGCTGGACTGACAGCTGGCTGGAATTATGGGAGGTGCTGCATTGCCACTCTTCATTTCCTTCATGTGGAACATACACAGACTTGTTTATAAGGGGCCATCTTTCTTCTTCAAGCACAGTGGATAATTCTGCTCCATGGTGGGATGGTTCACTGTTACATCCCAAAGGCTATCAATATGCTGCAGTCTGCAGCATGGTGGCTCAAGCCCTGATTTAGTTCCTGGTGAGCAAGTCAATCATCCATAATGTCCATGTGAGACGCTGGATAACTGGCCTGTATTCTGAAATGGGGAAATAAATGACATTGTGGTATTAATATGTGTATTATGTATAATATGTGATATTTATTACTAAATCCAGTGTTTTAGGTCTGGGCTCAACTGCCTTTGGGGGAGCAAGGAAAGGCTGTACCTTACCTCACACTGACCAGGTGCCTGTGAGAGAGCCTGTGTCACTCCTGTGACAAGCCTGCTGCTTCCAGCAGCTCCCTGGGGGTGAAACTGGTTAGTTTTGCTAGATTTGATCCTTATCTTTTGTTTGGACTGACCTTTGCTGTTGCATATTAGGGATAGAATTAGTTTTAGTCCAGCTGCCTCCACTGAGGACAAAAGTCAGGCTCTCATTAGCCTGTAATCACCCACACATTGCTTCTGCTACCCCTCTGCATCTGAACACATAGGCAAGCTTATGGAGCTCAGGGGGTTTAGTGAAGATGTCAGTCCTAAACCAGAAAGCCTGCTTTTGTTTTAATTTCCTGGCTCAAGCACGCATCTCAGTGACTTTTGGATGGCGTGGAGCAGTATCCATTCTCTCTTCTATTCTCTATTTAAAATTAACAGCTCCATGCTGTCGGCTTAATATAGTTCAGTTTTTATCACCACACAATCCCAGAATGTCTTTGGGTGTTGTCAGCCACGAACACAGGAAATAATCCCTCATTAGGCTGAATTATCTAGACACAGCACAGGCTAGTGAGGCCAGTGCAAATAGTTTTGTATTGACAAGGGCTTCCTGTTTAGTACAAGAAAGTCAAGGCACCCGAGGTGAAACGGCAGCAGCAGATTCAAATTTCATCTCAACGGGTGCAGGGAGGCGACATAAAACTCCCAGTCCAATAAATATAAAACACCAGCTTTTGGCCACTGGCAAGATTTTCTCTTCAGAAGGGATTCCAGTAAGTCACTCTGCACATGGCACATAATATTTTCAGCCTGTTGTGGTTTTTGAGAGGGAAAAATAATAGGTTTGGGTTGGAAGGGATTTTAGAGGTCATCTAGTCCAGCCCCTGCAATAAGCAGGGACATCTTCAACTAGACCAGGTTGCTCAGAGCCCCATCCAACTTGGTCTTGGATGTTTCCAGGGATGGGGCATCTACAGCCTCCCTGGGAAACTTGTGCCAGTGTTCCATCACAAAAAGCATCTTCTTCATATCTAATCTAAATCAGCCCCCTTTATTTTAAAACCGTTAGCCCTTATGATGGGCTTCAAGATCTTTTTCTGCTTTTTCTTCCCAACACAGGCTGGACATTGGGCATTCAGTAAAAGTGTGTTAAGAACATCTGCAACGTGCAGTCAAAGAAAGATCAGGGTGTTTTGATCATGCTGTAGTGTTCAGTGTTGGCAGAGGGGACAGTGGGGACAGCGAGCAGGCTCTGTGTGATGGGGTCTCTACACCCCTGAGGTTTAGACTTTGACTGTCAGGTGAAAGACACTTCAACTTCTTGCTCTCCTATTCTGTCACTTAATGGTGATACAATAAGTGTTTCTTTGATGTTTCTGTGTGTTAGAAATTATTCTGTACAATTGGGTGCTAGAAAAATATTCCACATCATCTGTTTATTAAGGCTATATCCATTTTTTTCACCACAAGCTGCTATCTCTCCAACTCCATGTAGTAACCTGAGAAAAGGATATTCCTTACTGATGCTAAACATAAACCCTGTATGCATGAGCAAAACTATCGTGTTTGAACACCTAATCCCATACATATCCACAGATATCACTGCTATCCAAGCAATCTGTTTTTATTTTTTTGACTGTTGCGTTATTTATATTCTGCAAAAGTCTCCTGGACAAAAAAAAAATCCCACATGGCTAGATAGCAGCCCACTTTGGCTAAACCATCATGGTTTTGTTTAATATAAATTACTTCTATTTTAAAGCCTGGGATTGTCCACATGTTGTTCTGTTGCTGCTTAGTTCAAATTTATCCGTCCACCAGATCCTTGTGATCCCCCTTAAGGTACTTACAGAGCAGAAGAAGATCCCCCCTGTAGCCTTCTCATCTTCAAATACATACGCTTAAGCGCCTCATCCTGTCATCTTAGCAAAGGCCCTCCCTGTGTTTGGCCAGACTCCCATCTCTCTTATGGATATTCTCCAGAATGTGTATGTTGCTCATATGAGGATAAGATGTGCCCAACTCCAGCTTATGCCCCAAAATGGCCATTTGTAATGGCATAGCCTTTTTTTTTTTTTTTTAACGTCTAGAAATCATCCTTTGCTGAGTTGCAAGAACCAGCCCATTGTTCTTCCCCTGGAAGGGGTGTGCTCCGGGCTTGGCTCTTGTGGCTGTCAGGGAGGAAGGAGAAGGCTTGCAAAAAGTGATGGTGGTGGTTCTGCTGTGCCACGTTGATGACAGTAATTGACTGACAGGGCGACTGCTCTAAACAGGATGCGAGGTCAGCAAACTTCTCAGCAGAGGCCGAGTTATGGCATGGAAGATACCAACTGAGAGCAATGGAAATAGCTGACTGTTCCCAGAATACATGGTTTGCACTGAGGGTGGTAGAGAGAAGCCACACTTTTTTGCAGAACTCAGGCAGTAAGTGTTTTCCGTCCTGGTTTTTTCAGTTCGAATGCAAAAATTACTGGTATTGAAACATTTCCTTGCTGTATTCACAGCCTAATGTTTGATTTACTTCCCTATTCACAAAAATTACTGGTATTGAAACATTTCTTTGCAATATTCTCAGCCTGGTATTTGATTCACTTCACTATTCATGTCTGCCAGGAAGTGAAAATTTGGGCAAGCCTGGGTAAAATGTATTGTGAAATAAATGGGCAAGCAGTGATGGAAAAGCTGTAAAAGTGTGATTTGTATTATTGCTGGTTAGAAAGGAAAAGAAATGTTTAGCCCAGCCTCGTGCTACTTGTTCCTGACAGCATGGCATGAGGATCAGAGATTTATCTGAAGATTAAGGAGCAAGAGCAAATGGCCTGGAGGTAGAACACAAACCTGAGTGATCTGGTATACAGAACTGAGGGACTGAGCTGAATATAGAAAAGAGAGTTCTGTGTGTTATCAATTGTGCCATTTTTAGTCCTTTCAGTGTCACAAGGCTACTCTTTAGCATAACGTCCAGTTTAAAAGCATAGTCTTTTTTTAAAAAAGGTTATAGCCTGGATTTTTTTTGTCCTTTGGTTCTTGAGCCATTTCAAAAATACCTTTTGCCTTTGAGGGAGAGAAGAATTGGTCCTGCACAATATCTCATCTCCTTTGATACCTCTCAGTCGTGTTGATCCTGCACTTACCTGATGTTATAGCTAGATGTCAGCCTCAGATGTGAATCTGTCACTCACATTTATTTTTGCTCCTTGTCTCTCTGTACCATGGGACTGCTGAGATAGCATGAGAGCTGGGACTTGCCTCCTTCACAAAAGCCTGACCTAGGGGTTTAATAATTGAAGTTAACAGAGCCATTAGAAAGGATTTTAACAAGCCTGCTTTTAACAGGCTTGGAGGAGCATCTGTGCTCGTGGTAAAGTTTGGCCTTCTGCTGACTCTTCTGGTGGACTCCTTATTTTGCAGGTAAAACCTCTGCCCACAAAGCTCTGCTCACCCCTTTCTCCCACAGCCTTCCCTCAGTAGTGCGGCCTTAATGGATTCCAGGAGCTCGATACCAGCTCCACACAGGCCAATGTGGTGAGACACCAGGCAAGGACAGTCAGATGTGGGACAATGACAGCAGCCAGTGCTGGAAGAGGGTGATTCAGCTGTCCCGGTGACTCATCACGGTGACCCGACAGCCTTGTCAAACAGCAGGTCACATTTTGGCAGACGGGAGGATGCATCAGCTACCAGAGACTTGTGAGTCACGGGGTGACTTATGCTGGGAGCAGCACAGGGTCACGACTCCAGGCCTGATTTGGGGTGGGGTGGCTGAGGTGAATTGGGAGAGGCTGGGCCACTGCAGTTCGGATGGGCTGTTTTGGTTTAGGGCAGCACAGATGTTTCCTTTGCCTGTGCATGGCTCTCTGTGAACTCCAGCAGCTCAAGGCCTGGCTTATGGGAGGCTGGAATCACATGTGCATTGGGAATGGGGCACACAGCTGGTCCTGGTGACTTTGTCAGTCCTATCTCTGAGTCAGCGTCATGGGATGGGATGGGCAATGCAGATTGTTACTGAGTTTTCCATAAGAATTTTCAAGACTTCAATGAGAAAATTGTAAATTATACAGTATAAGGATTGTATATCCGCTATTAAAAGCAAGCAGGCAAGCATAAAAGCCCTTGTCTTTCTGTGCTAGGCTTCAGCAATGTCTGTTTAATGTTTATGTTGCCAGGAGCTTACTGCTACAGGCATTTAAATGCAAGTGGTTACCTGAGGGCTTACTAAGGTCTGGTCCCTATCTCTAACACAGTTCAATTTATCTGAATAATCTTTCAGCCCAATCTTCTCTTTCCAGGAAGCAGAGAAATTGAGAGAATTCTCTCCTGCAACTCACTGCGTTTCTTGCCTCACTTCAGTAGGTTCGAAGCAAAACCAGCTCCTCAATACATAGATTTGCAGGGTAGATGTGGTGACATGCTCTAATATCAATGTCTTGAAAAGAAAGTGTCCCAAATTATAAGTTCTTGAGCTTAAGGGAACTCATCACTAAACTGGGCTGAAGCTCTGTAGCTGCCTTTTCCCCTCCACTGGATTACTGGAGTGCCAGTGCCATCTTCTACATTGTAAGCAACAATAAAAATTGGGGTGACATTGCGTGTGCCTTTTGTTGCACTGTTCCTTCTCTTGTTCCCCTTATTTCAGCTGCTTGCCTGCACAGATGATTTCCATTCCTGCTTTTGTTTCCTGCCAGACTCAGGACAAGGAAAAGCAGCAGGTGTAAACACAGAGCTGTCGGCAGAACAAACTCAGGTGCGGTGTTTTGAATGCTTTAGGTGACTTGCCGTAGAAACAGGAATATTTTATTATGATTATTTTTGGTTTGGCATGGACGTTTGTCTGTTCAGGGTTTTTTTTTCCTGTTTTTTAAAAAAAGAGTTGCACTCCTGACTGCGAGACAAAAATCTGGGCTCTGCGGCTTAATTGCTAAAATCCTAAAATAATTTATGTTGGAAGGGTTGTGTGGAGGCCATCTGGGAGTGGGAGTGTGCGTGGGCGTGTACTGCACAGTGCCAGGGCTGTGCTCTGGGAGGGTGCAGGTTCCCCCCCCTGCTCTGCACAGGTGGCAGGCACACAGGCAGTGCAGTCTGCTCGTGGCATTGCTGCCTCCTTCCCTCCCACCGTGACTTTTGGCTAATTGGTGCTGCTCCAGGGTGGCAGCAGCCAGACCTCTCTAGACCCCGTAATTTAGGAATCTCAGCAGAAGTCAACCCTTCCACAACAGGTACAAAGGATGTGAGACTTCTGTCACACCATCACTCAGTACTTGCTGTATCTCCTGAAGGATACCTCAGAGAAGAACAATTACTTTACAGATACTGAGTCATCCTTGGGAAGTGCTTCCAGAAACTGAGCTTAAAAGACTAAGGGAAGCACAAAGGTCTTGATTTAGGTTTTCTGTACATCCTTATTCAAATCTGGAACTTACTACCCAAGGATGTTGTCTCCCATTACCTGTATTTTAAAATACTTTATCCCAGGGGAAACACATTACCCTTAGCTCTTGAGAGTGTCCAGCCAAATTTTGACTGTGAGGTGGGTTGACATGCCAGTGTTTTCTGGTTTTCTTTACGAAATAAGTAGACCATACTTTGCCCATCAAGAATAGCTTTATGGCCAGTAGTCACATTCTGCAGTATGTCCTTATGCATCTCTTGCATGTTGTGGCAGCTACACGATAGTTGCCACCCATTTTGGATCTTCATTTATAGCAAAGACAACTACACACAGTATAAATAGAAATAACCACTAGGATATCTGGGAAATAACTCTATTAAGTATGCAACCCAGAGCAATGTGAAAAAAAATGGTTATTTCTCTCCCACTCAGTAGCTTCTTTCTTACTGGAAGTAATGAATGCAGACAATTATCTGACAGAATGCTGAGGATTTTTAGTAATATGTAATAATATGGCAGGAGTTAAAAATGATAAATGACTGTATTTAGTTTTCAGTGGAAATGCTTCAAATACCTACTTTTGTAAGAGACTTTTGTAATGTTAACATTGCTCCTAATTAACATTTGCTGTGATGTCACAGGGCCAAGCTAGGACAATAAAGAAGTTGTCCTGTTCTGCACAGTTCCCAAACAGTGTGGTGGGGTGCTTGACTCCATCTCTGATAGCCGAAGTGAAGTCAGGTGAGGCTGAGGGCACTCCTTGGATAGTACAAGTGGAGGGGAAACGCAGGGAAGTGGGGGGCTTGGCAATGCCACTCTTGCTTCTGAGTCACTAGTGAGCTAAAAATCTGGGCAGAGTGTGAGGGGATGTATTGACATGGCAAACTGCTGTCATAACAGCTGCCTCTGATCTTATTTTCACGTATTTATAGTGTGTAAGATAACATTTTCTCTCAAGTGAGCCCTCTCGCAGGCCCCTGGGCACAAAGGGACTGTTTTCTGTCGGCATGGTGTGGAGCAATGCTCTGATTACTCGGAGGGGATCGTTACTGCTGCCTCGCCAGGTTTTGCCCAGTGCATCTTCAGGTTGAATTTGAGAGCTCTAATGGCCTTGATTACAGACTAATAATGAGCTTTGATGCTGTGCTTAAACCCGGAGTGGGAAGAATAGCAAACAGAGAGGGAGCTGAAATATGGGACCGCTGGGACAGTTTCCAGCTTTGACTTGTGATCTTTCTTTGTGCTCCCAGGCTTTACCCTGTCCATGACTCAATTACTTATTTTATACAAGTATGAAAGATTGCTCTAATGTGGCTGGTTCTTTGTTTCTGAGGGCTGTTTTCAGCCAATGTCCTTAGCAATTGGATTTGCTTCCACATTGTTATATCCAGAGCTGCCTTTTATTTGCTGTGATTATCTGCTCCCAGCACAGCTCTGCCACACAAAGGTTTGTGCCTGTGCACACACATGTTGGAAACCGCTGCCCTTTGTGCTCTGGCTCTAGGTGGTAAAGCATAATATGGAAAGGAGGAGGAACGTTTTGTGGAATTTTTGGATCAAGGGAACAGAACTAAGTTTTTCAAAGTCACAAACAGCTTTAGAGTTCCCTCACACTCCTGTTTATGGGGCAGGGAATCAAAATACTGAGAGTAAAAGGAAAGATAAACAGTACCTTCCTTTATTTCTTCCTTCCCTAACAATGTTATCTGCATAACCCTCCCCACTTTTCATCTCATTTGTTTGGGGCTTGGTAGTGCCATAAACATGAACTCAAAACAGAGAGTAACATCAAAAGATAAAGCTGTTATTTTAGATTGCTTTACAGATATTTTTATATATAACCTATTTATTATACTGTATTTATTTCTGCTCTTCATTAGCTTGCTTACACATCCCAAAGGTTTTTTCCAGTGGTTTTGTCTTTTCCATTTGTCAAACTTTGGCTCTCTATCCTTGCTTCCAACTGCTCCCCTGTTGTGATTTATACAGGTTTGGGAATAATTACAGCTGTTTTCTTTAGCTGCTGCTGCATCCATGTGTGTAAATCCCCAGGATATGTCAAAGAGCCCAAGTCTGTAGACTAGCCTGCGGAACTGATGTCAGCTGTACCCTTCAGGAAATATAAAATCAGCTATTGTGCACTGGGGTTTTTACTTTTGTCTTGCTAAGGAGCTGAAAACACAGATTCACAGAATATTCTTAATTGGAAGGGACTCACAAGGATCATTGACTCCAGTTCTTAAGTAAATGGCCCATACAGGGATTGAACCCACAACCTTGGTGTTATCAACACCATGCTCTGACAAACTTAGCAAAACACAACCAATAAAAACTTTTTTTGTTTGTTTCCTAATTTCAATCAAGACTAGGAAAAGACAATGCACTTAATAGTCTTTGTTCTTTACTAGGAGTATAGTTGCTGCCTTTGCCTTCCTTTTGGATTTGCTCACATATCAGCCGTGGCATTCCCACATCCCCTTTAGTGCAGAGGAACCTGGCTTTGCGTAACACAAATGTAGATCAGCATTATTAAAAAATGGTGGAGAATGTTCCCATGCTTAAATGAAATCTCAATCTGGTAACATCTCAGTATCTGCGGTCCTTCTGTTAACAGAGCTGTCACATTGCCCTGGATAGTGTGCAGACAATTTTATCTGGTTTTACTGTTCATAAAGAGAAAACGAAGAAATACATTTCCAAAGCAGCAACTAATTTTACTTGTTTCTATTTTGGGCAGCCTGATTTGAGGCGTTTGCCAAGCTGTCAGGCCAGCTTGCCTACATTTGCAGGGGAGCTCGGCAGTGGCACTGGGCGCTCATCCCATATCCTTGACTTCCAGGGTCACAACTCTTCTGCAGCACAAGCGCTTTTCCTTTTTGCCTGAACTGGTCAGGTCTGTGGTGCTCTGTTCCTGTTAGGAAGTTCAAGTTGAGTAAGTGTGGCTTGTGTCCTGACTACAGACCATTCAAACACTTCCTGGCTGGTCACAAGGGCTGCCCTTGGGAAAGAGCAGCTTGCTCACCTTGCAGCGAGGCACTGGAGGTGGCGTGGAGCACGTCAGTGTCGTCACGACCACCGCGATTAAATTGTTGTGGAGATAGCAAAAGCCATCTGCTATTTGTCCCCCCTGCCTGCTCGCTATCCCGGGAGCCTGTGCCAGCCGCGCCTGCCAAGCCTGGCTGATGGGGTGCCAGGCTGTCATGTGGAGCGGGCCTGGCTGCCACGGGGACTGGGTCACAGGCTTGGTGACCCATTTGCAGGTGACATTGTACGTGTGTGCGGAAAAGGCCTGGCTGTCAGCTGAGGGAGGGAAGCTGTGGAGAAGGGTGCGATGGGCGCTGGAGCGCGCCTGGTGCAGCCGCTGCCTCTGCAGCACGGAGGGGTGGTCCTGGCTGCGCTGATAATGTGTTCTCGCGCTCTTCAGATTATGGCTGGCAGAGTTGGTCTTGTGCCTGCTCCTCCCCTGGAGAGAGAGAATTGTGGGACTCATCCCAGCATCACTGTGCAGAGATGACCTCGCAGTTGCTGCTGTGCCTGTGGCGGGATGTTGAACTTCAGTGGTCCTTGTGGGTCCGTTCCAACTCAGGATATTTTGTGATCCCGTCTGTGCTGAAAGGGTTGGGACAGGCTACAGGGGTGTTTGTGTGGAGCACTGGGAAGGGGTGCGTGGGCTGTGTGTAGATCTCCTGATTTCCCAGGTTGCAAATAGTCACTGTAAATCTTCTGTGCAAGAGTCTGAAGTTCTTTGATATACCATCCAATATACACTGGGAAACAATATCAGACTTGTTGAACAAACAAAGTGTTAAAAGAATATTAGGGTTGCTGAAATACTAAGCTTAAGAACCCAAAGTTTAGGAAATGCCAAATATAACATGTCCCATATATCTGCTTTTTACATTTTGTGACATAAAGCCTATTTGTCATGATGATACAGTTTTTAAGGGCATGATCATACACTGTTTTTTCCAATGCTGGTCTTATAGAGCAGTGAGTTAGCAACCAGTTATTTAATAGTATGTTTAATTAAGAAAGAACAGTATGTGAGACTCTCAGGTTTATTTACTGTACTTAACTAAATTCCTCCCTAATGGCAAAATTTGTATTTTCCTTCCCTCCTGACACCCTCATGGATTTTTCCTGGTGTGTGCTTCCCAGTGCATAGTGCTGATCAGTTTAGTATCTAAATACTATATTGGCAGTAATGTGCCTTCACCTCATCTCTGGATGAGGTTTGGTGGGTTATGGGGATGCTGTAGTCTCTGTTACGTAAATATGGGCCTGAAACACTGGGAAGGTTAAAGTTAGTATTCTACTAACTTCATGCATGAAATGTGAACCTGATTTTGGGGCATACACTGTGTAGTGTTTTACAGGTTCAGAGCTTCCATGTCCTAATGCTCTCTCTCTCCATATCTGGGTGTTCATCCCAGTCCTGTTCTCATCGTTGGCTCTGCTCTTCACACCTTCCTCTTTAGAACCAGTTTCCATCTCCATGTCCTTCCATAATCCATCCTTTTGATGCCTTAGGTTTTAACTTTTATATTTTCAAATCCTGTATTGCTTAGTGTGTAACTCTGAAGTTTCTTGTAGCCTATTAGCTACTACTCTCTTATGCGGGTTAGACAGAACAAAGCCTCTCTAGGTTTGCTCTCCAAGGACACCCAGGTTGTCCGAGGCCCAAATTGTGTAAACCAACATCTTTAGAAGGGGGGTAAGCTTGGGGAAATTACATCATTAACTGAAGTTTTAATGGGAGAATTAACCCTGATATGCAAATGGACCAAACTATAAAAGTGTGAAGAACTCGTGACTCGGGGTCCATCTTGGGTGTCGCCTTTGGCCTGCCCTTTGAAGGCCCTTCAAATAAATACCTACCTTTGTTCCCTCATTCCTGTCTAGTGTCTGTTTTTTAGGTGGCCACTTTAGGCATTACTCTCAGCCCCACACACAGGTTTTCTCTTTGAGCCTTGTTATCCACCCTGCTGCTTAGAATCCTCCTTTTGTTTCTTCTGGTCCCCCTGGACTGGGGAGTGCTCAGTTCAGCTGTGGGCCTGGTCCCTCACTTGTGGGAGCAGTGTAGTGTTCAGGAGCACAGACTCAGCAGACCTCAGCTGCTGAATTTAGGCATTCTTATGGAGCATGTGTAAAATGAAGTGATTGTAAAGTCAGCTTTGTTGTGTGTGTTTTCATAAAAACCATGTTAAACTTATTTCTGGCACAAACCTAATTACCTTGCCCAATCACGAGTTCCTTGTTCAAAGCTCTGGAGTGCCTGAGCTGTTGAAGCAAAGGTCACTGCTGCTTTTGGACGTGGCTGAGTGATGACATATGGTTCTACCTTGGTTCTGGCATTTTGGCTGAAGCATTCCAAAATTTTCAGCCTGAGGTGGGCACTGGCACTGTGTGCTTCATACCAGAGTGTTAAAGTTGGACAGAATGATCAGCAGCTGAGAACGAGGTATTGGAGTGAGAAGTCTCTCAGTGGGCTTTAAAAACTTGATAATGATGTTTAGAAGAATGATATCTGCTATTTAATTATTTCCTAATGAAGTTTGAACTTCCTGTGATCAACATGGGTGGCGTAGGCACAGTCCTGCCTGTCCCAGCACTCCCAGTGTGTTTGGGCAGCAAGTGCTTGTGGTGGGCTTACAGTGATGAATTCTCATTGATCTTTGCTAATGCCAAGTTAAAGCTTTGGTATTTGCTAATGCTCTGATTTTTTTATGGCATGCTAATTACTCCTTTGAATTGGAAATGCTTGTTCAGCACAGGGTAAGAGAGACTGGAATTGGTGATGCTGTGCTGCAAATAGTGTCAAACTTTTCCTGTTTATGTCGAAGTGCTGTTCTGGTTTTCTCAGGTCACATTAGACATCACCACATTTTTATTCAGCTCACAATACATGTGTGTGTGCACACATGCATATGCATACATAGCTGTAATTTTTGTATTGTTGTACTAACAGCAGTACTGTCCAGGAGAAATTTTTTTCCTAACATCATGGTAGAAACATCATGATGATTTTGGAAATGGCTGCAGCTGTCTGAAAATGTAAAAGAAAAGACAAAATAGAAACACAAATATTTTGCGTCTGTGCAGAGAGACTAAAAGGTAATTAGCCAAGGGTAAATAAATGGCTTTGTTTTGAAAGACCCAAAATGGTGACCCAAAATGTTTTGAAAGGTTTTCTGGATGATGGCATTTCTGTGTTCAAAGTTTCAGTCCAGAAATCTCAGACAAAAGTGATAACTGTTGGCAGGGGAGAGCAGTGGAAAGTTATGCCTGCAATAGGAAATCATCTCACTTTTAAAAGTGAACATTTCTATTTCAGGTTTTAATTTTGATAATTAGCAGTAGCAGCTCATCCTCAAATTGCACTTCTAACAGTAGGTGGTCCAGAATTTCATGAGGTAACTTAATATACGCTTTTTTTCCTGAGTCAGTAATTGGAAAAAGACAGGAACAGCTAACTGCTATTAATTGCACAAGCTATTTACAGCACAGAAAAATTGGTTTCTCATTTGTATACATGCAGAACAGTGTTAGCACTGCTGCAAAGTGCTGCACTTCAGAGGTTTTGCTCTAATATTGAGTATCAAATACTAATTCCTGTTACTGAAGGTCTGCCTTGGCCTGTAGCTCACAAGCAGAGTCCCTCTCCTGGTTCCCAGTTTGGTGTTAACGTATTCCCTAGGACCTGCCTTTCTTCTGTGTCCTTGTACGTTCTTCTCACCTCCCCAGTGGATATGGCAGCTCCTTGTGTGGGATCTCTCATGGCTCACTGCGTTCCTGCCAGCCTTTCTGGTGCCCACAGACCTGTGGAAGATGCACATCTCTCCTGGGTTAGGTTACACCAGCTCTGCTTGCGCTCTGCAGATGAAATTGGGATGCCTGAAAAGTCTGCTGAGAATGCAGCAGGTAGCCAAGGACCTTACTGAGATGCCCTGGTGCTGCAGGTTACACATATGTTGTACCTTAGGGTGAAGACATGCACTGTGGTTTGCATTTGGTGTCGAAATAGCTGTTAATGCAGGCTATGTTAATGTAAATTGCAAATCCTAGATGTCAGCATCTGTTCACATAATTCAAAGTGATAACACGTTTGTGTTTGCGAGAGATGTGAGAGAAGAACTGAAAGGAAAATCACACTTAAACATGTGCTAACGTTTTATTCCTAAAATCTGATCTGCTGGTATCTTCTGCTGGCCCTCCTGCCTAAGCATTTTCTTGTGATGGACCAGGTTATTGTTCATAGCTGATTTCCACTTTGGGTTCTTCCAGTAGATACTAATGGAGTTTTAAATTTTTTATGTTTTATTTTATTTGGGAATAGTTTGACTAATTCAGATTGAAAGGGCCTTCAGGTGATCTTCAGTCTGACCTAATCAGAGCAGGGTCAACTAGGAGATCAAACCACAGTGCTCAAGGCTTTATCCAGTCAAGCCTTTCAGGAGTGACAAAATTGAATAGCTGGATGCCTGCCCAGTGTTGTGTTCCTGAACAAACTCTAGCAGTGAGAAAAGGAGATACAGAGCTGATTACAACTATAGTTTGCCTTGATTCTTCAGAAAGCCAGAGGTGCAAAGCTCTGAGCTATAATTGAAGGTGGAACAGATGTTACATGTGTACTTGAACTTCACTGTGGCTCCCTATGTAAAAAGATTTATAATTTCCCAGTTAATTTCCAGATGATCTTTTTTAACGTGCTGAGGTAGCAGATGTGTTTGTTGTATCCCACTCTTTTAAGTCATTTTAGGAAGTTAAACAGATGGATGCCTTTTGAAATTCAGCAGCTGTAACAGTGTTGTTTCATGTGCCAACCGGGATGGAAGGAAGCAGAGCAGCTGAGAAGTGCTTTGCCTGTGACAAGCTGACCCACTTGCCAACAGCCAGTAATGTGCTAATGTTGTGACAGGAATGATTGACTACACCTGCTTTTACAGTGGAATCAGTTGAGTTTCTAGACAGCTGGGCAAGCTTGAATACAGGTTGTTTTACCGCTGGAATAAACAAAGCTTGTGTTAATTCTCATACAGGAGATGATTATGTCTCAGAACACAGAAAATTATTCCATCGTCTGTATGCCATTTATTTGAAAAAAGGTTGTGTGTTACAGTGTCCTTGCTACTAAAATTTCAAGACAAAATATGAAATACAGAAAATTTCTCTCTGAGTGCTATGCCTTTGGCCTGTTGTTTGTTTTCCAGTGGTAAACATCAGCCAGATCTTCCTTATGGCCATGGGGTGTTTTGACACTGATACTTGCCCAAAATATTCCAGACACTGAGAGCAGTGTTACTAAAAATCATATGATGGGGTGTGTAAAATAAGTGCAATGCTGTTAGGTCGTTGTACTGTAGCTTTAAACCATGTGAGTTCAGTACAGCATCATGGGTAAAATTCAGGGTGGCAGGAAACCTGTCACCTTAAAAAAAATAAAATTGATTAAATGTTGAAATATCAAAGCTGATTAAGGCAACAAACATGTCATTAATCATTACACTGGGAACCTCCTTTGATTTGGTAGGAAACAAAATATTAGGACAGCATTCATGAGTAGGTTTTTATGTCAGTTTTGGGTGGTGGATATTAAAAATGCTTGAAAAAATCAGTGTTAGAACAGCAGGAGGGTTAGTTATCAGTTTGCTAATGGGAGAATGGGAGAACAAAGGAAATATAAGGAAATTTGAGAAGGGAAGCTTGATCCTGCCATGCATGAAGCTGCGCAGTGGCCCTGCAGCACTTTAAATTTGATTATTCTATGCTAGGTTAATAGAGAGATTAAAGAATAACTGTTTCCTGTACATTTCCTTGCAAAGTGGTCATTTAAGCTTTCTGGTTCAAAACTGAGCGTGATGTTTGGCAGGTGCAAGTAAACCTCTCCCTTAAATGCCCATGTGGTTTTTAAAAATAAAATGAATTATTACTTTTTGCTGGTGTGGGGTTTTTTTTTTTTCCCCACAGTTTATGGGTTAGGTAATCCTCATCAAATTCCCTTGCTAGATCATCACATTGGGGAGGGAGGTTGCTTTTGGGGATGTTGACTCTCAAGAATGGTCATGGCTGTTTGGCTGATGGTTGACTTATGTCTGTGTAAATCCGAAGAAGTTTCACTGAATTGTTTGATTTAAGAATTTCAGTAGAACCATTACCCCAAAATTTAGCTGATAAGGATATGTTTTTGTTTTCCATAAACATCAACTCAGGACAAATCTTTCTTTAGAGGAGCTGTGGAGGTAGGCAGCATTCATATCAGGGCACTGTGTTAAGCACTTTCTGTGTTTCCTTTGATACCACTGTGAACAATCTAGGTTTGTAGATTTTTTTTTTCTGGTAACATGTTCAGAAATAGCTGATGTTTGTCATATTGGAATTAGTGCCATTATATGGTGCATTGCAGGTGACTTCCAGCAGAGAACTGCTCCTGAATGGTTGCCCTATGGCAATATCCCTTTTTTTTGGATTCTAGGGAGGACTGGCTGCCTGCAGGCTTGGGCTGTGAAGTGTACTTGGCAAAACCTGGAAGTGTAGGGTGATATTCATCATTCCCTGATACCAGCTGGCAGTTGGTGAGCACCACAAGCTCTTCTTCCATGGCTCCAGAACTGCACTGTGCAGCTGAACTGGATGCTTGGGCTCAGTAGGCAGGAGGATTTTTTAATACAAATTGATAGGAAATGTGTACTGAGGGGAATGGAGATAATGTGAGTATATGATAGGATTGGAATCGTTCTGTAAAGAAGATTTTGATAAATACTTCGAATTTGGAAGTCAAATTCTGATGTTGGCTGTAGAGAAACTACACTGATTTAGGGCAAGTGAAAATCTGGCCCTTGCCACTTAGTTTGAGTAGTGATACTTTGCTCTTTACAAAATAGCTGAAGTTGCTTAATGATAATCTGGCCAATTTGTGTTTGTTCAGAACTGCTGATGTGGGAGAGACTGATGGCAGCTGAGGCTGGGTTGGAATGCTTAAGCAGATCCAGTTGTAAAAAGGCTTTGAAATGCAGCCTTTTCTTCCCATCCGCTTCTCAGATGGTTTCTACCTTTAGGCTCTGACAGCTCTTCCAGATGATGGAGCAGGTGTATTTGAAGCGTGCCAGCAAGGTTACAGAAGGGGACTACCTGATGATGTGAGGTTGTTAGCTTGTAAGTGGTGGCTATTTTTAACATGCCACTTCTTGAGAGGGTAGAGAGAATAGCAGCAGAGGGAAGAGAGCATTTTTTTAGGTCCTCTCCTTCATGTTTCATCTTAACTTGATGGTTCTTAAAGTCAGGAGTAGTTTGTGGTATTTATATCATCATCATCATCATCACCTTTCTTCTGTGATATGCTCATTAGTCACAGATGTTTTCTTTGCTTTTCCAAACACATGAAGCCATAGGCAATGTCAAGTCAGGCATAAAATAATATAGGAGCTGGTACTATTAACCTTGTGGAAACAAAGGACACATGAATAGATTAGGAATACCCAGATGCACATCTCTGTTGGGAAGATGTGATTTGCAAGTCTTTTTCCAAAATGGTATTGCATTATTTATTCCAGGTGCTGTTAGTGGCATGGAGAGATGATGTCTGTTGTTATGGTCACAGACACAGAGATGTGCAAGTCGAGGTGAGCTATAGGTTGGCCTGACAGAGCTCCTCTCTTAGGATCATAAAGGTTATTCATGTGTATATGCTTTACACAGTGGTCGCTGCTGTGACTATGGCATAGACAAACAGTAGGCATCTAAATCTTGCACCACCACAGAAAGCATTAATTCAGATCTTGCATTCCTCATGCCTTTCTGTTCCTGATGAGTTTAAGTCCGAGGAATGAACTTTACATGCAAAGTCAGAGAGATGGACCTTTCCAAAGCCCATCACAGAACCCCTGGCAGTGTGTGTCTCCAGACAGCTGAGCCCAGTTTTTATTAGATTGTGAGAAACTGATGTGGCTACAAATTCAAAAGCAATGGGAGCATAATGAATTCAAAGCTGTGAGTGTGCATTTGCTATGACAATAGAAACTTATGAAGCTATCGAGTAAAGCACTACTACAGGCTTACATTACAAAACCATGAAGTGTTCTGGTACAGAAGTGGGATTAAATGTGAGCATTGTTCGGAAGATGCTCATTTTAAATGGTGCCATTTTCTGTCACCATGCAGGAGCATCTGCCTGTGTCACTAGTGTGGCCAGTGAAATTTCCTGTGTATTTTCTGAAAATGAGTGGAACAGATGCTCTTGTCCAGGTGGAACTTGGCTTGTGTATGTTTTAAAATTTGACACCGTTATAAAATGAAGTGGAATTAAACCCAGTGTGAATTAGAAGCATGTCCGGGGATTACAAACGGAATTTTAGATCAGAATTAGTGTAATGCAGACAAGATTTCTGTCAAAAGAACTGGGAACATAACCAAGGTTTCCTCCTCTTCTCACTGCTCTATATAAAGAACTCACATGTACAGATTATAATTGCTGTGGTGAGAGGATGCCGAATTATATAATGCTTCTATCCACATTCCTCTTTCTAATCTCTACTGTTCCCCTTGGGGGAACACAACAAAAAATTATGGGGTTTACACCTTTACTCTTCTAGACCTTTATGGGTTGTTTCATAGAATGGTAACTTAAATGTGCAGATGGGATCAGGCTTTTCCATATTTGATACTGATCAGGGACAAAAGATGGATGTGAATGTGCAAAATGCCTGCAGTACCAAAAATAGATCCGTATTTATTCCTGTCAGAACTTCACTTAAGTTGATGGAGTTGTGCCAAAGCTGAACATGCCCACAGTCTATAGGACAGCTGCCTGGCAGTAGTGGAGCTTGATGAGAATGGGTTTGAGAGTACAATTAAGCCCTCTGATTCTGACAATGTGTGATGACGTTTTAGGGATATTCACCTTGGCTTGAAACGATTTTTCTGGGAGATTGCAGGTACATCCTTAATGCCTAAAAGCCGGGGATGGCGTTGATCGAGGTGTTTTCAAGCCTTGAGTTCAGTTCCATCAGCAGTTCTGAATCACCACACTGGCTAATGAGGTGTTCTAATTGATTGCATAATTCTACATGGTTTTTCCATTTGGGCTAATGTAACATTTGGCTTCGTTGAAGATGAATATTAACCACAAGTTGAAAGGAAGGTCTGATTCTCTGATCTTTTGCTACATTTCATCAAGCTTTTAATTCTACTTGCAATACCCACATGCAATCCATACAGGCATTTTCTTTCCACTTGGGTGTAGAGACCCTGTTCTGTTTTTAATTGATAGTGTGTGAGCTGTGGAGGCAGCTTCAATGGTTTTACTGTTCCAGAAACATTCATCTCATTCATAAAAATCATCTGTTCAAGAGCAGTCAACCCTGGGCTCTTGTTCTGTTTACTGGCTTTGTTTTGGGCAATGTGCTGACTTGCCTACCAGCCCTTGAACTACAGGGCATTCAAATAGTTTCCTCTGATGTGTTAAGTTCTTGAGTTCACATGAGTCTGCTCACTAAAATTTTGAGAGTATTAAGCCAGTTCTCAACACCAGAGTCTTGGCACTTGAGTTGACACTACATGGTGCTGAGCAGCCACAGCTTGAGTCCCAAGCAGTGATACTTTCTGAGCTTCAAAGTCAGCTGTGTAAGCCAAATCAGTAGGGTTTATTGTGGTTTCATTGTGTTTGGTTTTTTTTCTAACAGGGAAGTAAAGTGCTTGTTTATAGCATTTTTCCTTCCATATTCCCCCATTTAGGGAGTGAGTGAATGCTTCTTGGACTACAGGCTGATAAGGGGGGGATGTTGTGGTTATTCAGGCAAAGATACTCATCAGACTTAAAGCTGCAAGGGAATTTCTCCCAGTCAGAGGCTTATCCAACATTTCTGGGAAAGAATGAAGCTCTTGCTTTTTTAGATACTTTGCCTCCTTTTTAAGATTACTTCTAGTTTAGACACAGAAATTTGGGTGACTCAAAACAGGGGAAGGGAAAACTGGTTGGGCTTTTCAAAGAAGATAAGAGACAGGTTCCCAGACCCCTTTGACTGTTCAAGTGAAGTAGTTTCTTTTAAAAATCCTAGCCTTAGAAACAGATAAAAATGAATTTATTAAACAATAACAACAACAAAAACAACCCCAAACCAAAACGAAACCAAAAATCCAGACAACGCAAAGACCAGTCACTTCCAAAGACAGACCAGAATTGATGTTGCCCATTGTTGCAGATAATGCCTGTAATGTGATGTAATTTATGATCACATGGTGTGACTGCACTGACATTGGATACAACAGTTTGCATTTCAGTGCCATTATACTGTGCTGTTTAGATATATAAAGTAAAATATGTATAACATACAAACTCCCCCAGGTTTTAGATGACAAACGATTACTAGATGCAAACTGAATCCATGAGAGAAGCAGTAATTCTAGGTCACTCTTCAAATGTGTTATCAGAAATTAACATTAAAGCTTTGGTGAAGAATGTGTCCATTTCACTGATTTGGCAAAATAACTGTCAGGATCATAGACTGAGTGTATTCAGAAGACATCATCTTCAGTAGGCAGGACTGCACACTGAGAAATCGGTACGATTCCCTTAAGTGTCCAAAGGAACTGTGGAATATTCAATCCACTGGCATCAAAGGATCAGATTCCATTCTTGTTAAAGGAGCAATGAGAGGAATCCTTTTCCTTTGGTCAAATTAACTTTGTGGCTGCTTTGGTATCCTCTAACCTAGCCAGTTTTCCAAGATAAAAACAGAACAACAAAAACTGGCAAGTTGGGTGCAGCAGGGACTGGTGGCCTGAACCTCATAAAACGTGTAAGTTTTAAAAGAACAGAACATAAAGCTGTCAATTAGATTTTCTAATAGCTTTTAAACCTTACTATATTTTATTACAGACCTAAAATTAGCCTGGTTTTCAGGCCTGGATCTTTTTCAAGATGTTCATCCTGGAGCCCAACCTCCTCTTAGCCAGCAAGGCTGAGTTCTCAGCATGGAACGATGGAAATGGTGTTGGAGCATTTGACACATTTCTGCTCCAAGGACTACCAGTCCTCTCAGATGGTAAATTTACCTTCTTTATTGAATTGTAGGGTTTTGAAATTTTCTATATAGCTGTGTTTAAGCTGACATTGTGCACAGTTATGACAGAACATTAGAAGATTTATCTCGGTGGGATCTCAATGAGATGGGTGAAGAGGGATGTGCATTTTTCCATCTGAAATTGGTGGATAAAGAGATTGAGGTGGAAGCAGTTACTTAAAAAAACAGCTACCATAAAATTTATCCTTCTGTAGTTACTACAAAACAGCCTACGAAACTGGGACACGTGAAAGCAGATGTGCTGAAAAATCCCAGCAACAGCCAAAACTCAGCATGTGAACTTTATGTGTGCTGTGGGAACTTGAATTACATTTTACATTGCAATGTTGAGGAAGAATAGTACTTTATAATAAGTAGAGCACAATTTCTGACTTTAATTTTTAGTTCTGCCTTGGGTCAGTCATTGAAGATGACATCTGCAGAAGGGCCCAGCAATGCTGTCTTCATCCTGGAGAGACCTACAATACAATCCAAGAAATGCCTCATTTTTCTATCTGAAAGAGTCTCAGATCTAAAAACATGAGATCTGCACATTTGAAACTTCCTCAAAAGACCGGGTGTTAAATAGGCAGGTCCCAGCTCCCCTTGACATGAGGGTTTGAGCATGATTGAGCCTTCCTTCCCTGAGCACTGCTCGCAGCCTGGGTGGGGCAGGGGCAGTGGGGCTGGGCTTCCTCTGTCCTGCTGAGTAGCTTCACCCAGTGTGTATTTCAGATATTTCAAGTGTAGGTTCATTGCTTCTCTGGATGCCCCATCCTTGGGAGTGTTCAAGGCTGGGTTGGATGGGGTTTGAGCAATCTGCAGTAGTGGAAGGTGTCCTTGCCCATGGCAGGGGGGGGTGTGGAACTGGATGATCTTTAAGATCCCTTCCAAACCAAACCACTCTCTCCTTGCTGGGATCACTCTTGTCCTTTCCACCCAGGCAGTGGTTTAGGGGGTTGGTGTTTGGGGAGTGGATGAGGTGAGAATAAGGAGCTGAAGGAAGTGGCCCTACTTGGGAAATAAAGCAATTAACTGGGACTGTGATGAGGATGTGATTTAAATGCACCTTTTGCTTCCGTGTCTCATGTTGCTTTTGTGAATATTATTCTGAGGCACCCTCCCTATAATCATAGAATTTTTAAGGTTGGAAAAGACCTCCAAGATCATCAAATCCAACTGTTAACCCAGCACTGCCATATTATCACTAAACCATATCCCCAAGTGCCATACCCATGTGTTTTTTGAACGCTTCCTGAGCAGCCTGTTCCAATGCCTGACAATCCTTTCAGTGAAGAAATTTTTCCTAATCCCTGATCTAAACCTCCCTGGCACAACTTGAGGCCATTTCCTCTCCTCCTGTCACTTGTAACTTGGGAGCAGAGCCTGACTCCCACCTGACTACAATCTCCTTCCAGGGAGTTGTAGAGAGCCAGAAGGTCCCCCCTGAGCCTCCTTTTCTCCAGGCTGAGACCCCCCAGCTCCCTCAGCCACTCCTCATCAGACTTGTGCTCCATTCCCTTCTCTGGACTCGCTCCAGCCCCTCGATGTCTTTCTTGTAGTGAGGGATAAGTCGAAGTCTTTGCCTGCCCTTACAGACCAGCTGAAAATTGGGCACCGTGGCACTGCACATCACGGTGCTGAGCCCCCCCATACAGTCTGAAGGCATCTCGTGGTGCCTTGATTTGCACACTGATAATCTTCCACTGTCCAGGATGGTGCAGGTGTGTGCAGGAAGAGGAATATGTGCAGCTCTGAAATGTGTCAGGATGAACAGGAATGGGGGATCCGGGGGTTGTAACGGATCCTGGCATCCACAGAGCAGCGTGAGGAGGAACCTGCGACACCGAAAGCCTCCCCAAAGCCAAGTGTTGCTATAATAGGGCCGGATTACTCACTGTGCTTATTCAAATTCCTGTTGATGCTGGCAGCGGGAGTTTTTCCCGAACAGCCACGAACAATGAGTCACCTCCAGGTGTTTTGATTTGAATTTTTTTTTTTTTTTCAAATTTCAAAAAGAAACCGGTCCACGGCTCTCTCCGTGCCGNCACTGGGGGAGCCGGGAGATTTTGCGGCCACTGACATATTTTGATTTAAAATCGCTGTCAGTGGACGTTTCTCCTTCTGCTCCGGCATCGTTGTCCTGTTCACAGCTATTTAGGCTTAAGAAGCTTGATTCTCTAAGGCTCGTATCCAAGGGCATCAGTCATTAACACACTGAGCTACATCTGCTTCTTGGCTAAGACTGAAGAAAGACATCTTAAGCTGGAAATCCTGCTCGCTCACTCTCTAGTGCGGAAGGGGAAGCATATGCAGCAGCAGGTTCCTTTTTTTTTTTTTTTT
>VWZW01006570.1:4371-19193 GCA_013397115.1 Edolisoma coerulescens
ATAAAGTAGGTATGATGAGACCCCCGTCCACCCCCCTTCCCCAAACAGCAAGCGATCACCCTGCCATTGCCGAAAGGCCTCACAAGGCGTTATCTGCACGCACAGGACTCCGCTGTCATGTTGGGGTACACCTTCAGAACCACGTTTTTGTTTTCGTCAAAGAATAAGATACTAAGAGAAGACATTTTGTCAGGAACACAGCAAGGCTCAGGAATGCCGGGGACGACTCCGACAGCTCTCACAATGCTCTGGATGGTGGCATGGTTGGATGGCTTCATGGCCTGCAAGAGAAAGATATGGCAGAACGTGTAACTGCACCTGCATTGCAATGGATTCACGCACTCTACAATAAAATTGCTTTGTTGAAGGGCCCTGTGGAGACCCCCCCAGCTGGAACATCTCTCTGCCCTCCACTCTTTCCATTTGCCATTGTAGCTGCCCCGAGCCAGCAGCAGGGAATATGAATCTGGGCTGGTTCGTTTGGCCCCCAGATGCCAAAGTCCATCCATGGCATTCAGCTCCCTGCTGGGAATGGAATCTCGGACTCCCTATGGGATCTGCCTGCCCAAGGGGTACCTATAGGTCAAGGTGGTCTCTCCTGACTGATTTAAGTTACACACGGGCTGCAATTCGGTCTTACAGCTCGTCTGACTGGGAGGGAGGCAGTTCACGTGTTGACAGGCTGTGTTGGTAGGGGAGCCAAAGGAACACAACTTGTGGGCTGGGAAGTTTGAGCAGCGGAACACGAGCGCATCAGGAAAAAACAAAAAGCGGATAAAATGCACACAAAGGAGAGAACGGGAGCGCCTCAGACCACGATGCCGACCGTTCCTCCCAGCACTCGTGCAAGGCTCTGCTGTTTTGTTCCTCCTTCCATGCCAATCGCTTCTTGTCCATAGTGTACATCTGTAGCCAGTGGCACTGCTGAGGAACTGAGCCTCCAAGACAGTTGTACCTCATAGTAAAGTGACACTTTCCTCCAGAGAAGAAACTCCAAAGGACAAAGTTTCCTAAATTTATAAAAAGGGACGCGCTTGGGTTTGCTCTGAACAGAAAGCCAATCTGCCTGGTGAGATAACTGCTCGGCCACAAAACCAGAAACCATTAAGGTGCTCATAAAAATAAAAAACCAACACAGAGAAATGAAAAATACAAAGTTTTACCTCTGAACCCTGAAACACTTCCAGATCACAGTATCTGTACAAAAGGCAGGTGGGCATGAAAAATGCACAAGATACAGCTTTTAGCCAGGGACTTTTGGTTTGCTTTTCAGAGTTGTCCTTACACACACTATCTGGGAATCAACACAGTTGCGTATGTACCCCGTCACATGTCACTGAGGAATATACAGAACAAGGTCATTTCGGCCAAATGTTCAATTCGCAGTTTTGCTGCGACGAGAGATGGTTTGTTTCTGGGAAAAAAGTCAATCTTAGGAGTTAGATATGGACCTGCAAAAAGCACAGGAATAACTGTGAAATCCCAGCTTGTCATATCGTTTGCGCAGCACATTAGTACACAAAGTTTTAAGTTTCCATCTAAGCTGATCTCGAGAAAGACACTTCTGTTGGTTTGTTTTGAACTCAGGAGTACCTATACTCCTCAGCAGTAGCAGCCAGGGATTTAAAAACATGCCTTAGATAATCATACAATTCAGATGTTTGTATCATTTCTGCCTTCAAAAGGAAGTGAAAGCTGCGGTAGCACCCAGCCGTGTTTCCTTACTCAGCTGCTGGGCAGCATTCTCCCCAAAAATAACTGGGAGCACAACAGGTGTCCTGAGCCTGCTGATCACAGGCCAAAAGGCAGAATACCTACTGAGATCCTATTTCCTGTAGCCAGTAGTACTGAAACTAAAATCAGGTCTCCAACTACGCCACCTAACATCTCATCATAAATCTTCTACTTCAGATATGGAATCCCTAGGCCCAAGATGCTAAATTGCACCAAACCGACTTCAAGCTAAGCAGCACCGAACGGATTTCAAGCGCGGCCTCAGCTTTCAGTGGGAACAGCCTGTACACATGCTGTCCTAAAAGAAGTATCTCTGTTTGGCACAGGTAGCATACAACAGAGAACATCCTCCTCACTGACCCCAGCCCTTGCTGAGCATGCTGCGCCGGTCCCTCAGGCGCAGCCCGGAGGATAACCAGCTTCGGCACAACTCTGCTTCAGCCAGCGGGAATTTAACCGTGAGCAGAGCGAAAACCAAAGTCCTGTGCTTCTCAGGAAACCCAAATTCCCTTGGGAGTACCGAACTGCCGTAACGCCCCGCACGAGGGGGGTGAGCCAGGCCGCTGCCTGCTCCGTCCAGCACGCGGTCATGGAAGGCAGGCAGAACTTTGCTCAGAGAAGGGGAGAAGCAGGGGAGGCCGAGAGGGCCAGCAGGAGATAAAAATGCCGAGCTGCCTCCAAACCACCAAGCCTGTGAGCGAGCCCGGCTGCGGGCAGGCTACACCTGCCGAGCTGCCTGGCCCCAAGGAGCCTGGCTGCCCTGTGGAACGTCACTGCAAGCTGGGTTACGAGCAGGGCACACAATGGCAGTAACGAGCTCTCATTCCTGGCCGGCAGGGCGTCCGCCCGGCCCACAAGCTCTGCGCCATGTCACACTCCCAGCATGTGTGGGTTTGACAGCAGCCAAACCAGCTAACTAGAACCAGGGCATGGGTAAGGCCTGGAAATCTGGACGGGGCTGGGGGAGGGGGGTGCACATCTGTTCTTAATTACCCAACAGGTTGTTAAGTCTAGGAGCTCGCCCTCAGCAAGGGAACATTACATACCCACAGGCATGGACTAGTCTGTTCTTGCCTGGGGGTCAGAGTATCCTTCTGCAAACACAGTCTTAGTAGTAGCAGATCCCATGATCCTCAGCTTTAGAGCCTGCCTTTGCAGCTGGAGGTAGTCCAGCCAGAAGGACGCCGCCTTCCTCAGCTTGCTTTGTTTGGGTGCCATCCCCTTCGGTACAATTCCTCTACCCATCACTTTCAAAGGGCGACACCCTTGGTTCCTTAAGCTGAAATGCCAGATATATTTTGGAACCAGCTGCTCTGGCTTCACTGTGGCAGGAATAAGACTCTGGAATGAAACACTGCAGTGAGTTGAAGAGCCCGGCCTTTACTGATGTTTCCTGCAGGTGTTACTTGTGCATACCCCTGATTTTAGGCCAGCCTCAAATCCCACGTCCTGCTCTCAAGTTTCAGCAGCCTTCAGGGGCTACACGTTGCTAAGAACGACGCTGGACGTGCGGAGCAGAGTTCATTTATCTAGGTCACAGGGCTAGGAGCACATCAACCTCGCCTGCTACGCACGTGCAACCAACTCGTACAAACCAGAGGAGATTTTGAAAGTCAGTGGGCCTAGATCCATTGCTTTTGGATCCCCTTGGTCCATGACACGAGTGATTCGCTCTTCTCTTTCACTCGACGGGCACCCCAACCGCTGCTGCCACTGCCCGGAGCTCTCTGCCCTTGGGGCAGCCTTGCCTTCTGGAGTGTGGCAGGCTTTCCTGGAGTGTGTTGTGCCAACTGCCTGTGGTGGGCCTCTGAGCTCCTTTCGGGCACAACAAGCGCTGCCTACAAAACAATTGTCCAAATCTGGCTTGTATTTTGTTTGTTAAATGGGCTAATAACAAGTTCACACAACATAAGCACTATTCAGGAAATGTTTTACGGCAATTTGGATTCTGGATGAGGAACTAATGGCAAGTTAAGTTTTTTAAATTACCTTTCCAAGCTTATCTTTTTACTAGATGTTCTAACCACTGCCCATTGCTGCATGGGCCAAAGGTACCAGGTAGGTCCTAGATCCAAACGCATACTGGCGCCGGCTGCCTTTTACTGACGTGGGAAAAAAAAAGGCCAGTTCACGGTAACAGACAGTGAAAAAGAATCAATAAAGACCATACCTTTGGAATTGGGAATTGGCATTCTCCTGAGCAGTAGTAGGCGTCAAAGGACTTAGGGGAAATAATCCACTCACTCCAGCCAATGTCTGCAAAATCCACCTTGAGGTAGCGGCGGGCGCAATACCTCGGCTCGTTCCACTGCTTCCTCCTCGCCTTCTTCAGTGTCTGCTCATCAAACTGGAGAGTCTGGGTCTTCTGGAGATGATTCTTCCTCTGCTTTTTCTTACTCCTGGCCCTGTCTGCTAACTGTGGCTGGAAGGTTTTGTAGGGTTTTCTGTCTTCCCATCTCTCGTCCTCACCGTATTGGTACTTGGCTCCCGGAAGCTCGTTATTCTGCAATGGCAACAGGATGTTCGCAGAGCGTTTTCTCCGGCGATTCCTGACGCTGCTCCCCATGTGGCTTTCTGGCTTGGAAAAGACCCTCACCAGAGGATGACGGTGTCCTCGCAAAGTAGAGACAACACTCTCTGGCTCTGAGATAGCAGAATCATTGGCATAAATCAGGATGTAGGGTTCATAGGAAGAAGATGCCCTTTCCCAGGGGTGATGGCCGGTCAGATCCATCTTAACACCGATCAGCAGTTCGTCGCTTTGCTTTGCTTCATGCAGGAGCTGAGTGATGTCCTTCCACTGCCAGGAAAGGATGCCCTGGTAAGCAGAAGTGACATTTATGAGGAAATGTCCCAGGCTCCGACTCGGGTTCCCAACTGAAGGAAAGGTCCGAACTGAAAGACGTATCTGAATTTCAGGTTTCCTGTGCCTGTGATGAGAGCAGCCACTGGATTCGGAACAATTCCACTTTGCATGCAGCAGATCACCAATATAATAATACACCGAAGCTGACAAGATGTTTTCAGACTCCGTGAGTGATGTCAAGTTAAAAACGTACAACTCCTGGCCTTCGAGGCTCCCTAGAAGAAGAAATACTTAGATAAGAATACGGGCATCTAAAAATGTCATCCAGAGGACACACAGGCTGCTCTGACAGCCTTTTGGCTAAGTCAGATACTAATCATGCCTGAAGTTTCCCTCTAGAATAATCAGTTACACTAGGTACATTTACTCATTCCATCTAGGACACTTCATCAATTTTCATGCCACAGTTAGAAGGTATTTACTAATACAGCTGAAGGCAGGCAGACAGTACTAGAGCATCCTCGGTAGCCCAAAGAAAGCCAATCCAAAAACCAGATTTGAGGGGTAGCGGGGGTGGCACACCCCGCCTCGTGTCTGCGCAGGGACAAACAAGCCAAGGACAACCCTTCTTATGCCTGGGATGTGCCCGTGCCAAGTAGGAGCGACGCGGGGGACAGCACGCTTTCCACAGCTACAAAATTCAGGAAGCGGACCTAACCGCACGTACCGTGCCCAAACCCAGGGATGCTGGTCTGGGAAACTCATGGGGGACTCTAACCCCCAGATGGTGCAACAGGAAGGCTCGAGAGGACGGTTTAATTTTTCTTTTAAAATTCCCTGGTTGGGCTGTGGTTACATCCATCCTTCAGAGCAAGAGAAATATAGATCCAAATGTTAAGCTGTAAAACCAGGCTGTATGGAAAACTCAAATACGAGGGAATGCAGAATTAAATGCTTTTTGGACACCATGACAAGTCAAAACCCTTTCCAAAGGGTTATTCCAAGCAACGCAAGCACAGAGATGACCATGGACTAGGGATGACCAGCCACACCTCTCTCCCCCTCCAAACAAAGTGGGAAGCCCCTTGCCCAAGCAAGTTGCATTGGTTTAACACAGCCCAGTTTTGTGGTGGTGGTGGTGGTGGGGGGGAAGCCACAGAGGTGGCTTCTGTGAGAAGCTGCTGGAAGCTTGCGCTATGTCTGACAGAGCTGATCTCTGATGGCTCTGAAGATGGACATGCTGCTGGCCCAATTAGAGGCGTCGGTAACACTTCTGTGATGACATATTTAAGAAGAAAACCAAAACTGCACAGGTGCAGTTTTTCCCAGGGATGGCGAGGCACCCGGCATCCTGGCACGGCCGGCATCCGGGTGCGCCCATGTGGCCGTTGCAGCCACCGCAGCTGCGCGGGCGCCACCATCTCGGCACGGCCCCCCGCGAATTTTGCCTGTCTGGCCGCCCTTAGCCAGCCGCGCCGTGGGCAGAAGGGTAGGGGCGGCGGCTTCTTTTCGGCGCCCCGCACGAAGAGAGGCGCTGGATGGTGCCGGCGCCGGCACCGCCCGTGTGGTGGCAGCCGGGCCGCGTGGCCGGTGACGGAAACATGGCAAGCGATTCCCCAACGCAGAACTTAGATGAAATCAACTTCTTAGCACTGCAAAATCTTGCAGAAATCTTTAAACTGGTGGAATTTGTTTGCAACGGTACTTACAAGCAGCAGGTTTTTTCTTCTTTTTCTCCTCTTCCTCGGAGAAAGAGGAGGAAGCGGGGACATGCGGCGAAAGACAACACGGCGGCACCAAGGTCAGTGGAAAGAAAGAAGGGGAGGAGGTGTTCCAAACGTCGGAGTCGAGATTTCTCTGCAAGCCATGGTGAAGACTATAATAAAACAAACTGTCTCCCTGTAATCCATGAAGTCCACAGGGGGGATGCAGAGATTCACTCACAGCCCGTGGGAAAAGGTGCTCACGCCAGACCGGGTGGGTGCTACAAAAATCTCCAGTGGGAGACCCAAAGAGAAAGAGACGGCCCCTGCTTCCAGAAATAGAAAAAAAGAGGGCCCTTGCTTCCAAACCAGAGCAGCTTATCCTTAAAAGACTACACGCCACGGACTAGTGACCCACGCTATGGCAGTTTTGGGAAGACTGTTTTGCCAGTGGGAGAGACTCGTTACAGCAGGTCGGGCGAGACCGATACCTGTGAAATTCGAACCACGCTGGAGAAGTTCACGGAGAACAGTCTCCCGTGGGAAGGCACCATGGCACAGCAGAACCGAAGCTCCCCAAGCAAACCGAAAATAAATCTCGAATGACAAACTGACCAAACACTCCCACGCGCTGTCTCCCTGCGATGTCAGTGGGAAGGAGGGAGGGGCTGAGGAGGAAGAGGTGTTTTAAAGTCTTATTTTACTCCTCATTATCTTCCTCTGACTCTGTTAATAATAAATTTACTTTATACCTTTAAATTTGAGCCTGTTTTTGCCCTTAGAGTATTTTCTCCCAGTGCCTATCTCAACTCACGAGCCCCTCGTCTTTTTCCGCTCCTCTGTTCAACTACAGCAGACAAGAATGAGTGAGCAGTTTTCGTGGATACCCAGTGCTTTAACCAGCGTCAAATCACGACACAAGTGAAAATATCATTTCCGGTACTGATCTTTCACAGACTTTGACAATTTCATGTTCTGAGTGACATTCTGTGCCTCCAGCCTGCAATATCCCAACAGCCAGTGCCATTTGGGTAACTCTGGCAGAAGCCTGTACTCTCCCTGTGCTGCCCCATTCCTACCCCAACAATCCAAGCAGCTTCCTCCTCTTCTGAACACTTTTGTGTCATAATATTCCAATCAATATATCAAAAAAGCAGGAACTGGTCCCACTAGAAAGAGAGAACCCTTCTCCCCGACTTATCAGATGCACTGCTTCACGGAACTACGGAAAAAACCTACATGTTTTCTTCTGTGGAACAGGTCCAAAACAGTGAAAAGGCCAAATCATTTAAGGAAGACACCTCCGTTTACACATTCAGCTCAATCTGACACAAGAGCACGTAGGTAACTTCCCAAGCACTGAAAACTCATGTACCAAACCCATCCAAATTCTAGCTATTACAGATGCCTAGGGCAGTAGATTTACTTGGAATTCCATCCCGCTTTTTGTATCTCAAGCCAAAACCAGCTCTTGATTACACTTGTACTAAGCATACACGAGCACCTGACCTCTGCTTGGTTGATAACCACTAAGGTAACAAGGTTAATACGTATTTGGCAGAGCACTGAGTAGATCAGTCTCAGGAACCAGAATTCAGGGTGTCTCATGAGCACCTGTATAAGAAGTTGTTATTTAAATCATTGCTGTATGTTGAATGACAAGTTTTGATCTTAATTTTTATTACGAATGCCACTTAAAAAATCCTGCCTGTTCTACATTGGCATATTGCATTGGAAGACAAAAGAAGTTACTCTGGTTTATAAAGAAATTCTAGACAGCATGGGGCAGACACAGAAGGAGTCTATGGTTTCGGTTAGAGGCTAAACTCCAGCAGCCACTTCTGGCCTGTAACTCCGTGCCAAGACAAAGCACTTGCAGTAGATGGTGCTATTTCCCTACTCAACCACGTCCAAGCTTCAGCAGCTCTAAGCTCTCAGATCTTTCATCTGCAAAATCATCTCGAAAATAGCTATTAGCGGCTAGCGTGGACGTCTGTGGATTCACCAGATTCCGCCTCAAGAAACCCAACTGCGTGACCTGGGGTTCCATCAAAATTTGGGAGTACTGGACCAAGTACATCCCTTGTGCGACACTGATACCTGACTCCCAGGTGTGAGCATTGCACTGAAATAAGTGTTCCCCGAGCTAGAAATTACCCTTAAAAATGACAGACGTGCCAAGGAAGATGCAGCTTTAAAATATCTACAAACGCACCCTTTGCTTTTCATTTCATTGAAATGAAACTTTGTCTTTTGGCTCATAGGACACACTCCGCTGGAAATCATTCCAGAGGATAAGTTTTAAGAAGAAAAACGGAAAGAAAAAGTATGAGGAACCGAGCTACACGCTGTTGCCTTCCAGACACTGTGAGGCCAGATTTTAACAGCAACCTCTGCTCCTCTCCACCAGATGTTAATGCCGGAGCGATGAGGAATTTTTAAGACCAAGCTCTGCATGGCAGAGCTCTTTTGAATTGCAATAGGTAAGAAACAGCACCACTGCGCCATTAGCACTGCTCACTTCTACAGCGTCGAGCACTGAAGTGGCAGCCACGAGCTGCACAGAAAGATACTCGACAAGTAGGACGTGGCATTGCTTGTATTCACGTCGAATATCATTTGGAAGGTAGGTAGAGTTACACGGACAGGCAACGGGTTTATCAGCCTCCTCGGCCCACAGGCAAGTCGCAGTGGTCACCTGCGCACTCGCCCCTCACCCAGATAAAACCCAGAGCCCAGCTGCACCGTGGCAAAGCTCGCGCCGGGACAGCCCCGCTTCCTAGTCTCGTGTGCAAATGACAACAGGGGGCTCTGGGACAGGGTGAGCAGAAGGGTACAGTCTCTCCAGACCTAAAGCAGAAATGCCTTATTCTACACATGTACTGGCACTCCCTCTTTGGGGTACCAGAGATGCCAGACTATTTACTAACAGCTCAAACCCAGCTCCTGGCACTGCAGCTGAAATACTTGTACCTGCTGGATCTTAGGGGCATGGCCCATGCTTGCTTGCCTCCCTGCACCAACCCACAGCTGCAAGGACGGCCTGTGACTGGCATTAAAGAAGTATGTTTAAGGAAGTGCAGTGGGTCCGTGAAGATGGACGTCGCCGGCACAAATAGATTCCTGTCACAAGGGGGATTTCAGGCATCAGTAAGCTGGAACAAGTCTGCTAACATGTGGTGTGTTTACCCTTACAGAGGATGCCCTGACATTTTTATGGACTGCCAAATCTATCCCACGGGTGAAAAAGGATGCAATAACAAGGACTATTTAGTTATATGGTCACCATTATCCATCGTTTAAAGGAGATATTAAAGAGGTGCCCTTGTGCCAGGGCCCAGTTAAGAACGTATCGGCGTTTCCGGTGTAAAACATTGTTCTCATCGGTTCACAGCCCGGCTACAAAAGTTCGCTCGGAGCTGGAAATGGGAACAAGTTCCTCAAGAGAAACCGATTTGGAAACCAGATTTTCTCTTTTCTCCCACCTTCCCTTTTACTTGGCTGCTGCTTCCTAGTTACCAATTTGTGTACTGTGCACAAGGAAAAGATGGGATGTGGTTCTCCGTTTCGAAAGAGCATAGGACCTGGTGCCAAACTGGTTTTACTAATTCTTTTAGCAAAGCAGTTAAGATAGCAGCAGCCAGCAACTTGATATAAAACAGCAGCAAGTTCACTACTGATCAAAGCTATCAGCTGCTCAAATAAAGAACTTCTGCAGTGCTGCGTACTCAGGACCTAACTTGCATGAGGGTCTCAATGCACAAATCTGCACATTGCACAGAGGCCACTTGATCTCTTTTCTCTATTTTTTAAGCAGGAAGAGCACAGCAGGTGTGAAAACTAAACACAGCATCTAGCTCCAAGCTAGCACAAGCCAAGCAAGCTAAGGGGTACATCCGCGGTGGACACAAATCCGGTCAGGGAAAGAGGCAATCTCACTCTTCCTCACAGCCACGATTCATTGCTCTTCGGCTGGTGGCAGCAGGCTGGTTGTGTGAAAAGCAAATTGTGCACAGCCTGTCCTTTGACACCAGAGCCCTTCATGCTGAAGCAATGTGTTCTAGAAACAGGGACCAGCAGGCGACTGTGAACACAGGTCGCTCACGCACGTGGCACCGCTGCGACACACGCGAGGACAGAAGCCAGAAAATTCAAATTCTGGGTCTGGTCCTAGGAGGCCGAACATATGGATCCTACCCATTTGCCTCAGAGACTTGCAGATTTGGGCCCATCTGCCCAAATCACAGCTTAATGTTTTTCAAGTTCCTAAAAACTACCAGGATGCTGCCGTTTACATTGTATTTATAGGGGTGCAGCAAAAAAACCCCAAACCAAAGAAATGCACAGAAGGGAAAAAAAAAGGCCCTGACTTCAATACTTTTAAAGCTCTTGTTGCAAAGAACCCCTGATGCTACTGGCGCTCAGAGGGGCCAGCGTTTGGCCTGGACTGGTTTCTGCAGGCTGACGGCAGCCGGCGAGGCGCTGCTTTCCCTGCGCGCGCTCCGCTCCCGTTTGCGTGGGCGCTTCGCACCGCAACAAAGGAAAGAAAGGTCTTTTGAAAGGGAGGAGAACATACTTCTAAAACCACAAGAATTGGCCTAGGGGCAGGTGTAATACCTGAAATTACTTGAACTTCAGTCAATAAAAAAGAGTTTACAGTAATTTCTCACTGTATAGCTTTACTATAACACCATTAGGAGGACCTTTCAATTAAAGTCAAGACTCATTTGCAAGCCATGTTCCTTAAGTGATGCTAGGATTAAAAATGCTTTCAGAAGCACGCCTCATCTGCATTTGAGGCTTTTATCTTTCCGCTCTCTTTTATTTTTTTGTGCTGTATCTGACCTCCAGATCCCGAGCTTGGGCAGCGACCAGCACACCTCCAAAGGCAGTGCTGAAGGTAAGCAGATTTCTGCCAGCCGGAGGCCAGGTCTCTTTCGAGAGGAAAGAACAGTCGTGTACAGACACTGCTGCACAGACAGGACCGCAGCTTCGGAGTTCCCTTGCCAGAACCGCCCGAGTGTTCCATTCTGCCTCGTGTATCACCTGACCTTCTTCCTATGTGTCTTTTAGAGCCGCAGTGGATGGAAAACCATTCGCTCCTGTGGCACCCACAGGTAAAGAACTGGAAAAGGCCTGTCCAAAGAAACACAAGGACTACCAGCGTCACCCCCGAAATATCCTGCAACAGTGAGAAGAGCTGCCACAGAAATCACAGGCAGAACATCCCTTGATTCAAATACACAGAAACAAATCGGAGCAATTAAGTCCATGAGAGAGAACGGTGCCGAAATGTAACTAAACGCTCTGTGAAAGACGTACGTCCTTACTGCGCTCCTCACGGATTTCAGGCCTGGGGTTTCTTTCCAGCTTTATCACTGGCATCAAAGGTTCCTTTTTCAGAGCGATTCAAACTGAACAATTACACTTGCAGACAATTTAGCAAGATTAATGGGAAACAGATTTGCCTGAATAGGTGATCACATGAGCATTCATCAAAATCAACGGCCAAAACCCCCAGCCCAAACAAGCCACCATCCAGCCTAGTTGCGAAGTCTGGCGCACAAGAGATTTCAGGGCAGTGTGGGACAGAGGCTTAAAAGAGGTGCCACATGGGGCTGAGGCTCTGGTCCAATCCCCTCGGAGAACTGAGCCGCAGAGAGAGAAACTTGCTTTTAACAGGTATGAGGATGCTTGTTTTGATTAATCAGTCTTAGCTGGGTTTTGTTGGCCGTCGGTTACACGGCCGCAGCTGCCACATGCGACACCACTGTTCTTTGACTAGAAACAGGGATGAATTGCAACAAATCCTATGAGCTTTTGGTCTCAGCACACAACACTCCAGGGTCTCAAAAATTTGTCTACTGGGTTACCTGAGAGATTTGGGAAAGGCCTTTCCCATGTGCTGCAGAAGAGGCAGAAGCCCCTGCAGAGGAAAAGCAAGGACAGAAAGGTTTCACAGCTACATTTGAGAGCTGTGTTTCAGAAAAGGAAGAGTTTCTCTCCTGAAAATGTCAGACTAAATCGCAAAGTTAAACTGCAAATGAAACCACTGAAGATTTGCTTCAGTACCTCTTGCTGCAGATGGAGGAGACACAGGAGGATTGTTGGGGAGCGTCAGCTCCTAGCAGACAAAAACCTGAGTCCTGAAAGGGCTGGCAGAGGGAATGGTAAAATGTGAAGGAGTAACAGCGACGTCATGCGTTACATTAACTGATGCAGTCCCATTAAGGACAAGGGGAAGCCCGTGGGAGACTGAAATTTGGAGCCCAGGAGTGCAACAGTCAAAGCAGAGGATCTAGAGACAAAGTACCTCGAAAGGGGAATACTGCTGGATGTGCCATTTTCATTGCAGGGCTTGTCAGGCAGTTGGGCCCAAGGAAGAAGTCAGAAAACGCCTTTCCATTGCACCCACCGCCCTGAGGAACGTCTGACAAAAGGGCTTTCTGTAAACAGACTTTTCTGCCATCAATAACCACACAAAATAAGCTGCTGCTGCTGCTGCCAATGGCAAGAGAAAGACAACCGCTAACTGGTTAAATCTTTTGCATAAATACTTACTAAAGTGTCAGAAAAGTTTTAAAACCAATTTATTGCTTTGGCATTTCATCTGTGAAAGTATTGGAGGAGGAGGAAAGGAATTAGCAAGCAGTGAGTTTATAGGGCTGCTGCCATCCAACGTCAAGTGAGGGTACAAATAGAATCAGAAAGACCACAGAGATGGGATTTCAAGCAACAACATTCTAGGTTTAGAACAATAAATTACTTTAATCAGATATGCCTAACAGAGCAAATATTGCTCTGCTGGGATTATTAACAACCTTCCCTTTTGGGGAGGGCTGTAGTGAATATTATATCCTCCCCTCTTCTGGTGGGCTTAATTCAGAGGCGGACATGGACACGAGACTTCACACAGCAAACAAGCCACGTTAGAAAGGCAAGAGAGCTGCTCAGTAAGAGCAGCGGCCGGGAAGTCCTGGCCCTCAATCCTCCAAACCCAGGGTATTTACTCCTCTAAAGCCTCTCCTGGGGATAGAAACACTTGCAGGGTTGAACCCTAAGACACCAAAGCCACTCAATTCCTCATCGCATTTGATCTCTGTGCAGAGCTGCCTTATAAAATACATTGTTGCCTTTGAAGAAGCAAGGAAGCCTGGCACCCAGCTCTCTTTCCGGGGACAGGAAGGATTTGGGGCAAGTCACTGAAACTCAGAGACAACTCTCAGTTTTACCTTATCTAAGAAAAAGCCAGTGGCTCAGTGCACCGGTGTAATGAAAAGTAAGAGACTGGCAAATGGGGCTCATGTGTGTGGCACGACAGCTGTCCCACACGCAGCAAGGTTTTGGGATGCAGTAGATAAGGGAAGGACATCCCAGCAGCGGTCATGTTTGGGTTCTGACAGTTCCATTTAGCCCTTGTGGAGCTCACGTGCACAAAAACCAGAAGAGGGAAGGGAGGGGATGCAGCACCAAGACAGCGACTTCTCTTTCTGCTAGGACACAGCTCTTTTGGAATGCTGGCATGTTAAACATGTCCTCCCCCTTACGGAAAATGTTTTTACATTTTCACCCATCTATCTGTGCATGCCAGTCTGTAATCACAGAGAGATGTAAGTGCCCCTTCCAAAGATGCCAAGATGAAGTATTTACCACACTCAAGTCATGCTTCAGCTGCACTCACCTGCCACTGCCTCTCATTGCCAGTACTATCATCCCTTGTCAACGTAAGAACGCTGCAGACAGCCTGAAGGATCCCCAAACCATGTCACAGCTCTGTCACGCGCAAATCAGCCCTTGGTTCCAACAGAAGCTACACGTGAAGGACACCACTAATGGGACACTCCAGAGAAGATCTGCTAATTACTCCACCTCCCTCGCACTGTACTCGGCCATCGTATGGCAGTGATTCTAGCAGCAGAGCCGAAGCGGTAAGGCAATAATTAAAGTACAGGACATAACGTAAAACACGACAGTACCTGCAGGAAGCGGTACTTCTCTAATTCTCATTTTTTCCCTCCACCGAGCTCTCCGGGTACTACCTCAGCGATGCTCTGACGCTGCGGCTCAGGGAACGCGGCCCGGCCCCAGCCGAGACANCCCCCGCCGAGACCCGCCCCCTGCCCCGACGGGGTCCCCCCTCTTCCCCCGGCCGCGGTGCGCACTCACCTGCCGGCAGCGGGCGGAAGCCGCGCACCGTGTTGCCCCGGCGGAGCCAGGGCCCGGGTGGTGTCGGTGGGTCCCGGCTCCCGCGGTACTGCTCGTAGAGCCGCAGCATGTGCTCCGCCACTCTGTCCGCCGCCGGCGGTCGCTCGGGCCGCCGCTGCCCCNGCCGACGCCGCCATCCCGCCCCTCCGTCCCGGCGGCGGCGCCCGGGGCCCCTCGGCGCGGCCGGGCGCGCTCGGGCCAGGCGAGCCCGGGTCTGCGCGGAAAGCGCGCACGGGGCGTCCTCCTTCTGGAGGAGGAAAAGAGGAGGAAAGAAAAAAAGGGGAAAAGGAAAAAAAAGTCGAAAAAAAAGCGGGGCGGAGGAAAGCTCCACGGTCTGGACCGCCCTCCCTTCCCGGCGGGGAGCGAGGGGGTTT
>VWZW01006570.1:19230-92117 GCA_013397115.1 Edolisoma coerulescens
GGGAGAGGCGGCGGCGCTGCTCCCGGCACGGCCGGTGCTCGTTCGCCGCTCCCGCTCCGCGGCCGGTGCAGCCCCGCGCGGTGCAGAGACGGGTGGGACCGCGGCGATCGCCCCGCCCGCCCTCGCTCCGGCGGGGGCGAAGTGCGGGGAACCGCCGCCCCAGGGGAGCGCAGCGACGGGATGGAGGGAGGGGATGCTCTGGAAACTCCATCCCTCTGGGCGGACGGCGATTGAGGCGGAGGACGGTCCCCTGCCCGCCTCCACCCAGCCCCTCCCAAAGGCCGTACAATAACGTGATCGCATGANGCAGCGCACTCACCCTTCTCCCCTGGAACGTCTCAAGGCTTGGCTGGGAGCGGAGCACAGGCCACCGCGGGCAGGTGGAAGGGATGCTCACTCGGTCGTGCTGGGGTTCTGCCTGCCTCTCCTGAATGCCAATCACGCTCGGTGACCCTCGGCTTCCTCCAACCCGGCCGGGAGGGGCAGAGGTGCCCTCAGCAGCCTGGAGTCCGTGGGAACAGACGTGCACGCAGAGAAACCCTGTACGTGAGGATTCCTCCGCTACAGCAGGGCACGGCAAGGTGTTCCTTGCTCGGCTGAGACAATTCCACATGCCTCCTGCATTTGCTGCCTTTCGGCACCAAAAGGA
Source organism: Edolisoma coerulescens (assembly GCA_013397115.1). Classification (NCBI taxonomy): domain Eukaryota; kingdom Metazoa; phylum Chordata; class Aves; order Passeriformes; family Campephagidae; genus Edolisoma; species Edolisoma coerulescens. The sequence goes on from VWZW01006570.1 coordinate 19,880, forward strand.
CAGAAATGTTTCAGCTCCCCTTGCCAGTGCCACAGCATCGCACGTCAGCATATACAACATATACAGCATATACAGCACCGTCCCTTACAAAATCTGTTTTGCAACACAAAGGGTACCTCATCTGTACGTCGGGCAGGGAACACACGGGAGATGGAAGAAAAGCCTCCCTGCAGTGTCACGCTTTAAAAATGCGTTGGTTCCCAAGATCAGCTTGGTTTCTTACCCGAAGAAGGGAGATAATAAGATTGGCCTGCAGATCAGTACACGGAGCTTAGCACATAGCATTTTCAGCACAGGGCATGCGGATTTTCCACAGGCTACAGCAAGCGTATCATTATCCAGCCCTAAATAAAACACTACGACACATTGTGTATCGCCTCTCGAATTACACTGAAATTAGGATTGGTAGCAAGTACTGTTATGCAGTTGTAATAAGCCCATCTGTAACTACAAGAGGCAAGTGCCCACCAGCAGGTAGGGAGGAAAGTGAAGACTCTCAACAGCAGAGTAATGATTTTTATATGCTCCTACGTTTGAGGGCTCAGATGCAACCCATGGCAGTAACTCATCTTCAAACAGTTCTGAGGCACCGAAGCTGCCATATGCATCTCAAAATGCTGTCTGTAGATGGGGAAGCACACACCATTTCGATATCAATGCTAGTAGGACCATTACATCTACTTTTCACTTCTCTAGGTAAGAAATACGCATTAGTGCAATATACAAGCTAACAATACAAGTGAACATAATTAATACGTTCATAATTAAAACACTAAGGCGTGCTTTTTTGGACACAAGTAATAAAGCCAATGCAGATCCATGCAGAAAGAAAACAAAATTATTTCAACTGATAGCTACAAAATTCAGCACAAGCAGCAGTCCCTGGCTTATATCCATGACAGAATTGTCAGTCCCAAAGAAGAATCTTTGTGCAACTGGAAATTACCATTTCAGTTTCAGTCATGTTATTTCCTACTGTTGAAAGAAGCAACATAAAAAAAAAACCCCAAGCAACAACACACCGCAAGTCTTTAAATAAAAACTGGCATAATTGAATCCTGCCCTATATCTACAGTGCCAAGTGATTTGCTGAAAGAATCTGATCTCTTGCATATCTCCAACACATCCTCCAAGCAGCTTCCTGACTCTTGAGATCAGACCACTCTAAATTGAGAATTACCCGAGTTAAAAAAAAATAAAATAAACCCTCAGAGACGGTGTGTATCTGTAACACCATTCTCAAGCAAAGGGGGACTAGACAAGAACTACTTAAAGTTCAATGTGGAAGCTCAAGCACCCTGTGGATGAGCTTTCATTTAAAATCGTTCAAGTGTTAGCAGAAAGCCCTGTTTATGCAAAATTAAATCCAAATTCGGCTCCCAGAACCTCGCCCCACCACTTGATTGCAGCTAAGTGTCTAAAATAGAAAGTTAGCCCTATACAATCCTGTTACAGCCAGCAAGGAGAGAGAAAGAGGACACTGGGTGTGAAACAGAAAAGAAAAAGGGACTTCTCAGGGCATTAGTAGCCTTCTCTGAATCCCCCTTTTCCAAGAGCCGCTGCAGTTCTCTGAGCACGCTAGGCAGGCACGCACTGGGTTTCAAAAATCCCCCGCTTTATGGATTGTTTCTGTGACATATCAGGACACTCATTACATGGAGTTCAGCAACTTCCAAAGTTTAAAAATATCCCCCACTCCATGAGATTTTTAAATGCCAGAGCCTTGTGAGCACACCAACCAAACCAAACCAAACCAAACCAAACCAAACCAAACCAAAGTACGTGGGGAGCTCCTCGCCATGGCCGACAAACTCTCATACCTGACCTCTAAGGGAACAGTGCTTCTCTGCTATTCCTTTTCTGCTGCTTCCACCGAAGTGCTGCAAACCAGTTATCCACACATATCCTCCCCTCCAGCTACGGCCAGCACAACTCCAGGCCCTATCAGGCCTGAGCAGCTCCATCCTGATCAGCACAGAGTCTCCAGTCTGTGAAACCTGGCCTTTTAATTCCTTAGCCCCCCGGCACACAGCAGGCTTCAACACAAATTAAGTTTATTTAAACGGCGAGCCAGTCCCGTGCCATTGTCAGGGCCAGCCTCATCACCCTCCAGCAGCCCCTTTAAAAATGCTGTTTAAAACCTCCACCAAAAACTTCCAAGGTTTTCACTTTTTCAGAGCTTGCCACAAAGTGCACAACCCTGTAACTTTCTAGTTATTTGTTCCCTTCACACAAGCACTCGGAAGTCCCAGGGAAGAGGAAACCACAAATACTCCTTCTGGGGGAAATGAAATAATTACATATTTGCATAACAAAGTGATATTAGCAAAATCTGTTCAGCATGTGAAGGCTAACCCCACACTCGTGCTCGTATTTGCCTCGCTCTCAGCCATTGCAGAGTTCACTTAGCAAAGCCATCTCCACTGCTGCGGCTCCCACGTCCAGCTCTCCTGGCTGTCAGCTGGAGAATTCCCCGCTGCAGCTCCGCCTCGGCTGCCTCGCACCAGCCCTCTCCACATCTGCTTGGCTGTCTCAGATGGGCTTCCGTGTGCTCTGCTATGGCAGGGCTCCTGTCTGAGCCAAGACTTGACACCAAGTCTTTGGGTCAGTGACACCAGCTTTGCCCCAGCAGCGTGTCCCCGGCCCCACAAGGTCTTCCCTGCTCTTACCAGACCCCGAACCCATGGTTCAGGTCCCCCATCCAGAGACCTTGTCTCTTCTCCCTGGGGTTGGTTTGCTCTGCAGGACCACCATACCCCGGGTCTGCATCACTTCCCTGCATCCCCGACACGCACGCGATCCAGGTGCACCAGGTACAAATGAGAACGCCGAGCAGCATGTCACCCAGCAACGCTTGGAACCACGCTACCCGATCCAGCAACGCTTGGAACCACGCTCCATGGACCGCAGTGCACTGAGCTGCCTCTCCCATTATTGGAAACGAGGCGGCACACGCTCCTTGGAACGTTCCCGCTCATGGCCCCAGAGACGTACACAAGAGAACAGCCTTTCACAAGGCAGGCCGAGGTGGGAAGCCCAGAGCAAACCCCCCTGTGTGCAGCCATTCCCCGTATCCCCTGTGCTGGCTTTTTGAGGCTGGCCAGCTGGGCTGGGTGTTTACTCAGGTGGCCAGCAGCAGCCTTCCCCCTGGAGGGGCCTTCCAGCAGAATTTCTTCTCTCGGGCCTCAGGATCACATGTTTCTCTCATCACAGAGAACTTCTGCTGCAGGACCTGTAAAAACTCTGCCCAGAGCCGAGCTGAAATAAAACACGCCTTGAGCGAACAACAGCCAAACAACAAGAACGACGTTCCCCTTCCGTGCAAAGCCGTGTTCTGTACACACAGCTCGTCTGCGTGGCCGCAGTCCGTTCAGCACCTGTGTTTTTGTTTTCTTTGCGGTGGGAACTGTGGCTTGGCCTGCACTGCTTGTCCCTGCCTGCCTTGCAGAGAACTGCCCAAAGATTTTAGTCATCTGTAATCTCATTTCTGTATGTGGGGAAATGGAGTTAGGGGTACAGTTTCCCCAACTGCCGCTCTCACAGATGGCCAAAAGGAGAACATCTAATGACCAAACATTTTGTACTACATAATAACAACTCTTCCCTGAATGTGCTGGCGGCTCAGCAGAATGAAGCTCTTCAGCACCAATCTCCTGCTACTTTCTGGCTTCACTCTATGATCCAAAACAACCACCACAACAACAGATCCCAGTGTTGTTGCAAGACCAAAGATCCAGACTCCATATTAAAAGAACAAAATTATGATTTTGGTGGGGTGCTGAAGAAATAAAAAAGTATTCAAAACATATACAGGCTAATACAGCTTGCAGACCCTCACTGATGCACACAGTTCAGATGTGCTGGAAAAACACCCGCAACTCTCCCCACCTGTACGAAATCTGGATTCCCAGGGATCCACTTGCCCATCAATGCCCAAAATCAGTTCCCTTGCTGCAGTGTGCAAACCCTGTACCTGCAGTAAATGTCACAATCGGTGACAATAACAGAATGTCCTTTCAGAAAAAAATCGAGACACTTCCATGCACCTTATGTTTACAGCGAGAAGTAGTTTTGGGCTGGAAAGTTTGCATTTGTTTCTGCTAAAAAGCCACAGGGCCTAAGAATATACACAGGAAGCTTTCATGTGGTTATCGGTCCTCAGAACGCTTCTCTCTTGATTACCGTGTGTTTTGCATGTCCACTTCCCTTGTGTCTGATCAGGGCCGAACAGCGACAAGATATTGGGAACAATGCTCAGTGACGTTTCAGGGAAATGGAGTGTAAGGTCACTAAGTTACTTTTTTACGCACTGTCCTGTTTGTCTAAGAAAATCAACCTCTCCTTTAGCATGCAAGCCAGACCACAGAAGGGTTTGGGGACAGATTTCTGCTTAGGGCAGAGGCCAGAGCTTCCTCCAGTTAGTATTGGCAAAGGTTTACAGGACGTAACTTGGGAGCTTCCATTTGTGGTAACGCTCAGGGGTCCTTGACTTCAGATGTCAGGAGGGACACAACGCCAGGAGGGCAGCTCGCACGCAAGCACAGGTGGGCAAGGAAGCAGATGGGTTTCCCGAGCAGTCAGCAATCCTGTGAATTACTCCTGACTACCATTCCTTCACTGCAGATACCACAGTTCATGTTTTGTCTCCAACGATGTTCATTGCCCAAGTCAGCAATGATCAGTCAGATTTAAGGCTTTCGGGGGCTGTGCCAAGGTGACCCGGAGAAGCACCACAGTCTGCGTACTCTGCTTTTATAAAGCGTGGTGTCCTTCCGAGACTGTGCAGAAGCAAACTGAGCATGACTGCCACTACACTAACTGGCATCGATGAAGCATCTTTGACATGACCAGCGCAGCCAGAAAAGAACATCCTATAAGACATGGATGATCTTTATAAAAATACTTCCTTTTTTACTAATGAGATCTAAGGATGAGCAGTGAAATGATTAATCACAAGACATTTCCATACAAAGGAAAATTAACTGGCATCACACAGGAGAAAAGATCAATAATCCAAAATAAGGGAAAACACCACAATATTGAACAAGAGCTTTTTACTGAAATACTGTTTTGTATGCAATCAAATTACTTGCAGGCCTCTGCTGCAGCACAGGAGATGAGTGGATTTAGCTCGGGGTACTGAGGAATTTTTCAACCAAATGTTTATTCCAGGACCCTGATTGCTCAGACCTCACCGAGGATGTGGGAAATGCAGTTGCATATCCATCCTTCACTGGATCTTTAATTACTGACATAGCTTAGACAGCAGAGCTCAGAAAATGCAGCCACAAAAGCCAGTAATCGCAGACCCACCCTGAGCTCATCAGGGGCTGTCCTCTGCCTCTTCTCGCTCCTCCCCCCCTTAAAATTTTCAGGGTACCAGGTCTTTTCCAAATAATAGTTTTGGAAGCTTTACGGGAAGTTTTTACAAAGAGTTAAAGCAGTTCCCCCCTCCCTATTAGTTCTGGCTCCTGCAAGTTAATCACCAAGAAACAGCCTCTGGCCTCTCGGGTGCAGACAGGGGCACGGGCTCTCTCTTGCGGAGGCCGGCACTGCGCCCGGCCAGGCATTAGGCACAAACTCTGCTTACGGCAAGAGGTGGCTCTCCAGAGAAACCCTCACCTTGCCTGCCACGACATCACCTGTACCTACAGCAGCTGGCACCACGAGTAACACCGGCGCTGACCGGCGCCACGCACGAGACATTTGCCGTTGTTTTTGCTAGGATACAGCTGGCAGCTGAAGGAAGTACTAGTTTTGCCATTGAACCATCCACTAAAAAAATCTCGACATCCCGCCTTCAGCCACAGCTATTTCCTGGTGGAGCTCAGAGGGAAAGCGGGTCCTCGGACACCTGTGTGTGGCAGCAATCACAGGAGCAGCCCCGGGAGCAGCACACGGGCCTCTGGCTGACGTCTGTACACCTGGGCAGCAAACCCGCAGCACAGACTGTCCCGACTGTACTCGCAGAACTACGGGACGCTGCAGCCTCACTGAAATACCCCTTTTGTGCCCATGATTAACAGGCAATGCCCAGATGGGTCACCACCGCACAGGCCAGAGCCACGGACGCAGGGCTGGAGCAGACGTGCCCGAGCGTGCCGCGCTGGCCGGTCGCTGCCCTTGGTGGGCAAAGTGCCGCGCCGGGCTGTGCGGTGCCACGCTGGGCTCCTCGCTGCCACAGCCCCTCTCCTTCCACACACTCAGTCAGCTAACATAAATTTCAAATATACAGCACAACTGATCCCAGGACGTGAGCCCATGGCCTGTAGAGCTCCCTTGGAATGAGGAACACAAGGGGAAGTATTGCAAATGCGGTGCCTTTATTTTCAGGAAATCGGCAAGAGGAGAAGGAGCTACTGTGTTTAGGTCTCGCTGCCTTCTGCATCTGTCTGCGCATCGTGACGCTGTCTTCACACGTAAGGAGCAGTGAATCATTCCTGATTCCCAAACTACACGCAGAAGCTGCAACCCAAATCACATTCCAGACAAGCACTTGGCCAATTTCTGCTGAGATATTTTTTCCTTCTGGTCTGTTCTCTCTAGAGACAATACAGGGAGGGCAGGATAGCATTCTCCCTAAGTCACAACTTTCTCCCCCTAAGATTATAGCCATTTAGTAGTTTCCATTTCCCTATTGTAAACATATATGGTTAGCTTCTGCAAAGCTGTAAAAAGCCCGACTTTCCTCAGAAGACATTGATCTTTCTTACTAGATTGAAGTTGAAATTGTAAAGGAGAGAAATTAAAAGTGAAAAGTAGTATTTGCTGTACTTAAGAGACAAGCCAGATGAAGAACCATATATCTCCAAATTAAACGTTTACAGAGTTGGCAGCAACGGATTTTACTTCTCACACACGCAAATGCTGAGTCTGAATGTACTCTGCTTCCTACCTGTGCATCTATCCAACACTTGTTCCTCACTGCCTTGCATTCCCAGGGATTATCCCCTGGACTCCTGCATGGCAACTCCTCACATCAGCACAGTGGCCTCGCTTCACCTCCAAAAGATGCGAAGACTACAACAAAAATCCTGGATGCTGAATGAGAGACAGCAACGTGCACGATCAGGAGACTAGGATGACTGACAGAGCCATAAATACTGAAAGGAACTATAGTGCAGGTACCGAAAACCTTCAAAAATCAGGGCACGCTATCCGTGAGTGCAGACATCAAGTCTCATATACAGGGAACAACATTACGCAAGGAAAAGACTGTGAGTCACAGATAAATGTTGAGAAGATATTTTTCCCCATATGGCTCCAGCCACAGGTCTGGAGCAACAGCAGCCTTCTTCCCTGTCTTCGTTCTCATCANACCAATCCAGAACTCAGGTGCAACCAAAGGGCCAAGCGGTTTTATAAACATTAAGTATGATGCCAAACAACAGGAAAAAAACACAACAACTTTTTGTGAACTATAAAACAAAGCACTGCCCTCCTCACAGTGTTGTAGCTCTTGTCTAAGAGATCCTGTGCAATTTATCAGTCACAGCAAAGGCCATAAAAAACTGGGATGCTGGAGACAGGCATTTTTTTCTCAACCCTGAATTCTTTCACACTGCAATATTATGAGCAATATGGTAATCCTTGCAAATTAGGGGCTGGAGTCTGGGTAATCCTCTCCAGGACCGGAGAGTTCACATTTTGGAAACTCAGGATGTTTTGACCTTTTCCAGAAGTGAAGTTCAGACTTGAGCCACAGTCTGTATCGACAGCATCTGATGAGCACCACTGAGCCAATGACTTGCAGACATTCAACACTACTGATTTCCCTTGAAGCAGCCGGACAGCTGGACAGCGGAACAGCAAACCGGTGTGATGGATGGGACCCACGGACACAGCCAAGAGCGAGGTACCACGGGGGGTTCCCTTCCAGAGCCAACTGCAGCAAACACGCCACCAGGGCCACTGGAGGAAGGGCCTGCTGTGGATCTTCCAACATAAGCGCAAACTCCTGTTACATTTGCAAAGAAACCTCTGCTGATAACAAAAGAGAAAACTCCATAACCAAAAACCTATTCTCATCTAAACGCCCTGCAGATCCTGTGCCCCGGAAGCTGGCAGATCACAGCGATGGCTGTCACCAGGCTCGCGCCGTCTGTTGCACGTGACCTGCTCCGACCTCTACCTGCCGTCACCAACTAACTGACAGGCACCCGCTGAGCATCCCATTCTTTCCAGAGGCTTTGGGCTGGACTCTGGTGTTACCACCCCTCTCCCCTGCACGGGGTCACCGCTGCCTTTGCGCTCCAGAGGCACTCCCACTGCCTACGCCTCCTTCCCTCTCCGCTCTGGCCTGGATGTGTGGGGCAACGGCAGATCACCTCTCTAAACTGCTCTTAAATTCGCAGGGTAGAGCAGGGAAGGGAGAAGTTGCCTTATGCCCCACGCTTGGGAAGGGGTTGCCGGCCATGACTTGGCCTACAGGTCCTTACAGATTACCAGATTGTATCTCTGAATACACCCGAGAATACAGCGGGATTGGAGGGAATTCCAATCCCAGTCAGCGACTGCCTGCCAAGTGCTCGCCCACTTGCAGCGAACAGACCACAGCAGAAGCGCGAGAGGAGAAGGGCAGAAGCAGATGGGATGGTTCTTGCGATAACAATGCCCAACGCGCCGCTCCCGAGTGCCCACGTGTCTCGATGCACTCCTACCCCAGACGGGGCGCAGCCCTGCCCGCCGGACTGCCCATGCTCAGCCTGATGCATGCTGTGCCCAAAGTAAATGAGTTTCACTGTTGATGAGATAAAGGAGGGATTTCACATCATTAGTCCAGGGGAAAATCTAGGAGCCAGGTGCTGCAGTAAAAGGGCCCCTTACCTGGTTCTGTTTTAGAAAACAACGTGCACACAGTAAGAATAAATGAAAGCGCTGCAGCCACAAGCTAAGCGTGAGGACAAAACGCTACCCAGCTCGCAGTATCACAAACAGCACGTCTAGCACACTGCCATGGAAAACCAATAAACCAGGCAGTTCACACAAAACTGAGAGAGTACGATTCCACTGCGAGACATTCCCTCCATCCTGCCTCTCGAGGAGAGACGCCCCAAGTACGGCTGATCGGACAAGGGAACCCAAGCTCTGCCTTTTGCTGCGCTGCTTCATTCAGAGAACTTCTTTTGGTATGGTTCGATAAAGTGAACATTCTCCATTTTTTTTGAACAAATTGTACTACACTTGTTTCTCATCAGATTACATAAATTAGCTGAGAGGGAATGGATTCAATTACAGTCCAGATTCCAGACCTCTTAAGAACTGACTGCCTAACACATTCCTTTCATTTAATAAACTGGAACCAAATGAGGATTATCTCATATAAATAATACTCCCTCGATAGGGCGATGCAATAAAATGGCAAAAATACTCAGAGGAACCACGTAGATCAAATACAAGACCCTCTGATATTACCCTCTGGATTTCAAGTATGAACATCACACAAACTTCATTGTTCAGTATTTTTACTTTGTTATTGTGAACAAGAATTTGATTCAAAGACTTAAACTTAAAACCAAGTTCCACATCTTCTGACAGCCTCAGACAGCCAAGGAAAAAATGTGTTTCAGCAAAGTATGCCTTTCCACATCGAAAAGATAATTTGATATCTCTGCACACCATACAAACCTCTCCTGAAAAATCCAAGATTTACAATCTCCCAAGTGACTCAAAGTAAGCACGACCAAGAGTAAGGGCTTCGCACCGCTCTGAGCGAGGCAGTTTCCCAGACAGACTCGTTCTCTAGGAAGGCGGCATTGTGGAACAACTGAAACTGCTAAGGCAGCTCTCAGGAACAACCCGTCCCGACAGAAATACTCGCCCAGCCTTTCAGCCTGAGAAGCAGACAAGCCATCTCTAGTCAGGTTTTTTTATACCCGCCTAAACGCATAAGTATCCAGGGAAGAAAACTGCAAGGAAAAGACTTCGATCCGGAGCTCAATAAAGGACTCAAGCCTGAAGGCACAAAGTTATACTAACAGTCAATTATCCCATTAGCAAACACCATTCTGGACACGTTTTGAAGGAGCTGGTTAGAAAACAGAGGCAGAGAACAACAATGTACAATTACCTGTAAGCAAATGCTTTTTAGATTACTAAAGAATGGCTGAAGACAGTTTTGATGTCAGCCCATGCAATTACAACTTGTCTAATCCTCCAGCTGTATTTAACCTGGCACGCAACTACAAATCCTTCATCCAGCAGGTAAGCTTCAGATCTAAGATTCGATCCAAGACACAGGATGTTTTTACCCACTCGGTAAAAAGGTTTCCAGGGGACATGGAAAGTTCTCTGCCAACACGAATCTTTAAATCAGTACAGTACTAGCCAAGCCTTTCTTCCTGGGCTTCTTCACACCTGTCCCTCCATCTGTCCAAAAGCCTTCTCAGTATTATAGGAACCTTAGTAACTACTGTGCACATACAGACACATAAATAAAGCAAACAAGCCGTGCTGGCACTTAGTCTGAACGTTCCTTTTTGTTCAGTGGGAAGGTTCAAATGCAGTTTTGCATGAGCTACATTCCACCTATAAAACCCCAGATACGGGAGATGCTCTACACCCACGTTCCTCCATTTTTTTTTACGAAACAAGTAAAATGAAACATCACCAGAAGCTACATTCTCCCTCTATGAGGGATGAACGTGCTGACCTGGTCCATCGAGTTCGCAGTGTGCCCTAGTTTTCACCCAAGGAATGATAAAAGTGGTTGAAGCATACACGAAATGAGACTTCTTCCACTCAGAGCAACCAGGTCTAAGTATACCTTTCCCCTCTGATGGAAGTGACAACAAGGATTTTAAAAGGCTTCTTTACGAGTAACTAATGAAATCCTAGTATGTAGAAAGGACTAGTTATGCAAAGCAGACACAATGTTATGTTCACGCCTGTTCTTACTTCAGTCGTAAACGACAATTATCTGTTCACCCCTGAGATTTAAAAGCACAAAATCTGGATTTTTGCTTCCCACCTCACGTGCATTGAGAGCTTTCTGTGTCTCTCCCTGCTGACTGACCCCTGAACAAAGTACCCACACCCCTCTCACCAGCCACCCTGGCCCCTCCAGCCCTCCGTCCTGCTTTCGGGCTCCGTAACGCACACGAGGGTTTGACGGAAGAGGCTTGGCAGCGATTTGATCTACAGAAACCTCTCTCAGAAGACGGAGAAAGCGCATTAACTCCTCCATACCCTCCACCTTGCCACCAGGAGCCTGACTGTGCATGACGCTGCACATAGCTGTTGATGGATCTTACTTTCTAACCCGTGGGAAGAGGAGACTCCCTCGAGGATGCGCTTGGGAAGGCTCTTCCCACAGGTCCCAGGCTGTATCTGCCACGACCGTCCTCGAACAGTCTAATGCTCTTGGACACCTATTTTTAAGCAAGGGTGATTTGTTTGGCCATCTGCAACGCTACTATCCGTGCAATGACCACCCGACAAAGGTAGGAAGAGTGAGAGCACTATTTTATTTGGAATGCACCTCTGCAGCCAAAGCTAAACTGACTCAACCTAATATTCACAGCAGACTTTTTTCAGAGAGGCGTTGGGCTGGGAGCTGGTTACTGCACACCTCTGCTCCATGTCCTGACCGGAGAATGCAGCAGGCTTCGCCAGCCCTCTCTCTTGCAAGACAACCCTTGTGCTGTTTTCAGTCCTAACAGCCAATGACTTTCAGAGCAAAAATCTGATAATTTAAATACAAGCAAACAAACAGCAGAGCAAAATCTGTGCCCAGAAGCAATGCTGGTTAGGGCAGGGCGGCTGAACAGAGATAGGTTGGCAGAAGACAATTCTTTATCTCATACTACTCCACTCGAAAAGCAAAAAGAACTAGTAGACAGAAGGGCTGTTGCATCCAGGAATCCACAGAAAAAACCCCAAGGGCAGAAAGCAGAGGTCACTAGGCAGGTGAGGTATAAGAGTATCTGTTAGCTGCACACGTGTTTGTTTTTACTCAGCTGAAATCAAGTGATACTTCTTTTTTGAACATGGGAAAATGGAAACAATACCACATGGAACTCTTTCAAAAAACATTTTTTATTTTAACAGCAGCAGATTTCTAGAGTGTAATGGTTTATCTGGCAAGCCTTTGTTATACTTGAGACACGTTTCCTTTTCCAATTTCACATTTAATTCCATCAAAACATGTGTTACTCATTTTGCAATTTTGTACCCTCGGAGCTGTTGATGAGAAGAGCCAGAGGAATCTCCCGCAGTACTTGTGACCATCTTGAAATACAAGTCTCCTCCCTATCCTCAGCAGCCCCCTGTTTGGAATAGTCGGTTTATGCCTCTGCAGAGCCAGGTACGAGCTCAGAGGAAGAACGAGACTGTCCCCAGCACAGAGCAAGGGCGCTGCGGCCACGGGCGCACGCAGCGTACGCCGGGCACCCGAGAGGGAGTCACAGCTTTAAGCCAACGCCCCGACTCCGTGCGGCGCGACCCGAGCGTCGAGTAAAGCGGCAGATGCTGCAGTGCCGCCCGCAATGTCCAGCAGAAAGCGACCTCGCGAGGAGCTTCTGCTTACAAAACCAGCCTTCTAGAAACCACTCGGGTATTATCAGCTACAAATCATCCCAAAGCTCAGGCAAGCGTGCCGACTACCACAGCATCACTTTACAGCCTCTACAAGAGCAAGCACAATATCAGAAGTGCCACATGTTACAGGTACATTTTGGAGATCTGCTCCTCAAAACTACAGGTCTTTGATCCTTCTCATCTGTCAACATCACTTCTTTCCTCACCTGCGATTCTTATCTAATCGCCCAGAAGCATTCACTTATTCAACTATGAAGCAGTTGAATTTTCTTTAGTTCTTTCAAACTTTGTGTTGCACCTTTTTGCCCTGAGAAGATTGGTACAAATTTGCCCTTTTTCCTCCCAAAACAATAAAGCTATTGACAGAAAAGTAACCAAAAGGGAGGATAAAAATACCACGAAATTCATGAAGAGGGAAATCATCTCCCAAAAGTGTCATCATTCTTCTGATTTGTCTCTCACACAACAAATTCTACTAAGTGCAAAGATTGTGCTTCATGTCCACCCCTAAGTTTTCAGGGATTTATATGGCAAAAGGTGAAAAAGCTTTTGTTTGTGATGGGGTTGGAAAGGCACGTGTACATAGAGCTTTTAGGCCTAACAACTGAACCTATTTACCACTGAAACAAAGTGACCTATACTTAGCATCATTTCGAGCAAAACAGAGTAAAAGAGAAGCGTTGAGTTGGACGGGAACTATGACAACCACTATGCAACACAAAGTTTCCTTTCCCTCTTCCCTGCTCAGACGCTAGAGGCAAGCAGAAGTGAGGTTTCACCAAGGACTACGACGTTCTTGGAGTTTCAGGGGAGTCGATACTATATATTTTCATTTAATTATTTATGGTAAGTTCCTATAAATATAAATCTCTCCATGGGGAAGAGGCTGAGGCAGCAGACAAAGTTCAAGACTGGCAAACTGTCATTTGGAACAGAACCAGATCCTACGTTTCCCTGCCTTTCTCGCTTCCATCTCCAGTAACATGGTTTTACAGTAGACAAATACTGTTGGATGCAAATGCTCTGATTATTCTGAAACCATTTGCGGCTGCTGCTTCCTACAGACAAAAGCAGAGCACTTACAAGGAGCTGCACTTGGCTGTGCTAAACAGGAGGGCATTTCTTCAGGAGTGTATGCCTGTGATCCTCGGAAAAGCCTAACATCAACCTGTCATACCCAAACCAGATTAAAGAAAACAAACAAACCACTGAGAATAACCAATTCATCCAGGCATTTACTGATGTCCTTAACCACATGGATTATTTGAACAGTTCTATTGCCTTTCAGCACACAGCCCTATCAGACCATGCCGCTAAGTGTGTTTTTACACCCAGCGGTCCTCGAAATCAAGCACAACTTGCACAGCCACAAAATCAAGTTCTGTGCTATCAGTAAAAAACAATGGAGAGACCAGCCAAGCACGTGGTTCCACCACGCCCCGTCCATCTCCTGGCACAGGCAGCACCTGCCCCGCGTGGCCCCTAACACGGTCAGCCCGACCTGTGGCGTCCCTCCGCTGCTGAGCAATGCTGCTCAGGAAAGAAAAGCTGTTCATACAGATCAGCCTTCAAGGAAACACCTCAGACTTGTGCTTATTCCCACATACCAGGTGGCCATCTTCATTTGTTCAGAAAGTGATGCAGCAGGTGAGCTCTCCAGAGCTCAGACCTTTGCTCTGGGCCAGCCAAGTGAGCGGGAGGGCTAACATCAGTGATCATCCCCGCGACGGGGAAAACCCACAGGGACCTCTTCGAGATTAAAAAGTATGGGTGTCAATTATCTCAGAAAAACTTAAAGCTCTACACAAACCCCTCCCTTGCCTCTATCCTTAGAGCAGAACATTCCTACTTGGAAAGAAAAAATTTTAATACAGGACTTTTCTTTCAGTGCCTCCTCAATGCAGCTTTGGGCATGTCCTATACACACTAGATACCTTTGAATTTTAAATGTGCCCACAGACTTTGCTGAGCTGGGACCTACGAGATGGCAAACAAACTGGAGAGCACAGTGATTCCACTTGCCTTGAGATCAGTGCAGCGCACAAGTGCTCAGGTGCGGTGCAGCTGGGGACAGAAAATATAAGCAAATACAAAGAAACCAGCCTCGCTGTCTGCTGGAACTATCTTGGAACGTGTCCTTGAACAGCACACCAGACCAAGGGTAGATAACAGGAAAGCAGGGACAGACAATATTTAGGAGCCAATTACTAAATCACAGAGGAAGCTCTTTTCACGTGGACAATGTCTCAGGTGGGGGTCCAGGAGAACAAGTGCAGTTCGGTGGAAAGGAACTGGTGTAAAATACATTTCCAGCGGAAATACGTGTTTAATGAGGCGCAATTTAGTTTTGTTGTGCCGTGTTTGTCCTTCTTTGCCACCTGCAGCTCAGGTTACATCTAATAGAAATACCAGTGGGTACCAGTAGTCACAGACAGGACCTTGCCTCGTATCTGTAACCCAGGTGCTCTGACCACGTCTACAGCGCGCGCAGGAATGAAGCGCTGAGCTGCTCTTCGGGCTCCCTGGAGCCAAAACAGCACCATGCACAGACACACAGCTCAGCATTTCCCTTCTGCTCAGTTTAGGTTGGCTGAGGGAGGTGGGGCATGGCACAAATACACTGTCCCTGGAGCAGACAGTGACCCTGCGGCATGAGATGTGGGGCCCCAGCGGAGCTTGCCTGGCTTCCCAGCTCCCTGTGCTCCCTGGTGCGCTCCCAGGCAGATTCCAGAAACATGGGCACCGAGACATGTCCGCACACAATAACCCAACCCAGCTTTTTGAACTTGGAAAGCAATGTTTGTGGGAAAGAAAGGCTGGCCAAGAAGCAGATGTTCTACCTTTCAACTCTTCAGGGAAAGAAAAATACAAAAAAGAAAAATAACTAAAAAAAGGGTTACCCTTCAGAAGAAGAACTGTTTGCTGTGCATGTGAACCATGTGCTGCCCTTACACGAAGCGTTCGACAGCTGCTCTGACTGGAAGAAGCTCTGTGGACTGTGAATTTGCCTATCTATGTAAACAGGGTGTTGCCTCAGTTTGAAAACAATCTTCTGGCTGAGAACAGCTTGCTGAGAGAGCAAGTTTAGATTAATTCTGTGAGCATTGAAATAAAGAAGCCTATTAAAAACAGAGATGCACGCAGAACGCAGAACCTACTCAGTCAGACAAGAAGTCGGCATCAGCAGCGAGAAGGCAGCCCCGGGCTTTGGGTCCAGCTCATGGGGAGCAGGGGGACAGAGGGTCATGTGCTCACCAGGTCAGGGAGGGGGAGCTGCTGCAGGCAACATTCTGAGTACAAGGAAGAGACATGAGCATGAAGGCAGTTGTCTGTATATCAGGAACGCGTTGTGGGGAGATGAAAAGGAAATCAACATGAAAGGAGAAGAAAAAAAATAAAAAGAACCAGTGGAGGACTGCTTATGCCATGTGAATTTAAATAGAGGACTGGGAAAGGGGAGTTGCTTTGCAATCGAGACCTATCAAAAACAGAGACCTGCAGATGCCTCCTGGGACCTTGCAGGGAAGCAAGCTTTTCTTTACAACCACCGAGGAACTCCAAGGCTTTTAGGGCACTGAGAAACACAAAACCAAAGCAAAACTCAGCACACAAAGAGAGATAGCCAAGGGCAGAACGGCCCAGAACACCCTGCGGAGCTGCCATCTCAGCCAGCATGCACTCGCCCAAACGCACAAAACCTCCTGAACTACATTCCCCACCGAGGAGCCGGCCGAGAGCACGGCACCGCCGAGCCTTACTGCGTATCACAGCTGAACACGGCTGCCACCAGCTTAACCACCGACATGGGAGGCAAAGTATAGAACTGAGGGTTCTGGCTGCCTGGGGTGGCCCTTTATGCCTGCTACACAAACCAAGTGCCCGTGTGTTTCCTCCAAATCCCTCTACCAAGTCCCAAGTACCATTTTTCCGTGGTGCCCAGCCAAGAGGCAGGATGATGGATTTAGGGGATGTAGGGCCATTGCAGCTACTGGATTTTTGGATTAACTCTTCCCTGTGAGCTCCAAGATGCGGGTCAGAGTGCAGAAGTTACTGCAAGCGCAGCTGAACATACTCAGTTCCCAGTTCGCACGGGTTTGCAACCACCGGTTTGCCACTGGCCCACAGGGCCATGAGAAATGGCCATTCAGAAAGGAGTGGGGCCATTTGTTACCTTGCTACTTGATTTGCTGAAAACATACACTGCTATTTCTCCTGCTAACACATATCCAAGCGGAGCAGTTATTAGACAGGTAAACCATTAGACAAACCAGCAAAAGATTTTAGCCTGGAAAGTACGTGAAAAGAAATGCAGCCTTTTTTCCCCGGAACGTCAACTTTCAAAAGTCCATAAATACTGCTTAAGGGTGGGATTTTTTTCAGCTCACTGTCCTGTAGTGTCCCTGTCAGACAGGCATCCAAGTATCTTCCACAGAAAACACCTGATTTATGAATCTGTAAGTAGCAAGGCACGAGAAAATAGAATAATAAGGGTATGCCTAAAGTCAGGGTTAGGGACTGCTAAAGCCCGCCCAGATACCACGCCAATTTCCACAGACAAGCCTGCCCCCACGACAATGGTAGTGCTGCACAGAGGGCTCCTGTATTTGCATCCTGGTCATCTTTGTTCTTCCCCTGACAGAATGAAAACATCAGGGGTATTTTCTATTAACTGGGCAAGAAACTCTTCGGGGCCCGAGACCTGCCCCACTTCACTCCTGTCCGGCCACGCGTGCGTGGCTGGACCCCCGGCCCGGAGCGGGCTCCCCGCAGCGCCGGCTCCTGCGGGACGGACAATCCCCCATTGTGCAGGTGCTGCAGGTGTCCAGGGATGCCGGCCGCCAACGTTCATCCCCAGCCCGCGTGCGCAGGGAGGCCGGCCAGGCCATCACTAACAGCTCTGCAAAAACGGGTCAGGGAAAGAAAAACAAAGCCTGTGCAGCGGAACCCGGGGCCGGGGCTCTGCTGACAGGGGCCGGTCCCGCTCCGCCGCAGGTGCTACTGAAACACTGCTGCTTGTTTGGCTTGGCAGCCGCGGCCCACACGGAACACGCGTGGCAGGGAGGCAGCTGCGGGCAGGTGCGCGGCGTTTCCATTTCACCTCGCGCTGCAGCAGCACGGCCTCTGCCCGGTTCTGAGGGCTTGGCTTTTCACAAGTCTGTTTATAGAAGTTGTTTTCCAGTGGAAAAAAACTACTGTCAAAATAGTAAAGGACTGATTTGCATATCTTTGAACTTGCAGGGAGTGTTTGCTTTTTTTGTTCTCGCTTTCAAAATGAGTCAAAACCAGGAGGGGGGAAGTTCCGTGAGGGGAACAGATCCCCCTGCTCGAGCTGCTGGGTGAGCAGAGGGTCCCCAGCCTGGCCCTGCGTGGGAGCGCATCCTCCCCAGATCAGGGCTCTGCCTCACAGGATGAGGAGGCCATCTCGGCCAGCAAACCTATAAAACCTCAGCGTTGTTTTGTTCTCAACAGACACAACCTGTGCCCACCCGAGGATGTCCCACCACCTTGGCGAACGTGATGTTTTGACAATCCCAGCTCCAGCCATCAAGGCAAAACACAGGGCCAGGGCTCTGCCTGATGCTCCCACTCTTCAGCAACAGTGCCCAAAGTCACTGCCGTTGAGAGACTCTAAGCCTGTCTTCCAATGCTCTAAGCCCGTCCTCCCTGAGGAGATACGTGCACCCCACCCTGATACCAGAGGCCAGGCTACCTGGCTACATGGGAACCAACAAACGTCCTGAAACAGCAACGACTTGTTCAGATTTTAGGAGCCTTCCTCTGGAACAGTGGGGACTGAAACGAGCATGTCACCCCCTGGTCGCCTGCCCTTCCACAATAACAACTTCAAGGCAGCAATCCTGCCGACACGAGTGTTTGCTTTTCTGAAGCCTCCCTCCGCGTACTCCTCCTTGGCCTCTGGGGCAGCTGGAAAGCTGCCTGTGCCTGGCAGGTGCAGAGGGGCCGACTGGTGCTAGCAGCTACAGCCACGTTCTTCTCCAAGAGAAGCAGAGCAAGCTCCTTCCCAAACTTAGTCACAACAAGGCATAATTAGGCATAGTTTGCTAAATGTCTCTTTCTTTTCTGATGCCAGTTCTGATGGACCCTAGGAGAGTACGCAGGAATCAAACTGCACGGCAGAACATACTCTGACACAAAACCCAGGAGAGCTGAACTCCAGGTATGATGACAGCTTCTGGTAGCTCCACAAACATTTGCTATGTGATCACACTTCAACTCTCCGCAAGTTATGAGACCTCAAGGACCATGGCAAAAATCCATGCCAGACAGAACAGGCACTGACTGATGGCTTAAGGTTTATAGATACAGTTAAAAACCATCTTTACTCAGGTCAGTCAAAACATAACTAAAATCCCTGGCCCTAGACAGACTCGCAAAACATGAAAAGCAGCTCAGATCTCCACCGGAGTTCTCAAATTTCCACAAAAGGAGGAAAAAAACCCAAAATGAACTAAAAGGAGAAAGACAGCGAAGGAAGTAAAATCAAAGCAAAGCAAAGGTGTCTTGCTTTTAATATATGAAAGTTTAGATGCTTTTGATCGTATAACAGCATACTCATTTCTCCTGTCACCAGGCACACAAGTCAGTTGAGCTGTTGATTGGGAAATGCTAATTAAAAATAGGATTTGACGTGCATCTGCCCAACTGTGCATGACCTGCTCAGGAGGTAAGACTTCTCAAAGGCCACACCTTGTTGATGCCACAGTTTTCCCTGCCCAGGAAAGCCTGAGCCACACTGAGGCTCCTGTCCTGCACCTGCAGCACTCCCCTGCAGCCGTGCTGCTTCTCCCAGAGGACAGAAGAGATGGCAATCCTCACAGCCTGTCTCTTCCTTTTTTTTTTTTTTGTTCTGTTTAAGGAGTGACCTTTTAAAAACAACCCACCTCTCTACAGAACACTCTTTCCTGGTATTTGTCAAGGATATTTGAACAGATTTGACTGTAATGAACGTCATGCCTCCAACCGCTGAAATGAACGAGTTGTTCCCAAACTTCCTTTTTTTTTTTTTTCCTTTTTAAAAATGCTGTTTATTGAAACATCCGTAAAATCTGCTTGGCAGCCTCAGGGCATGAGCCTCAGCTGTATTTCCCTATGTGTGCTCAATGCTGACACTGCTGGAAGGGACCACGGAGAAGTTCTCACTCCTGCAGATCGGGCCAGTTACAGTTTTGTTCCCCATTTCAGGGGAGGGGGATAGGCCAGGGAGCACGAGTTCGTGGTTCTGCACGGATACGGAGCAGGGGTAGGCTTGGAAAGGAAGTTTGCAAGCTCTTCAGGGCAGAGAGCTTTCACTAACACCTCTTGGCAAGTTGCAGAAGCTGTTTTCAGATTTTCATTAATAAATACCAAATTTAACACACACAGAAACAGCACACTGAGCATCCAGCATATTTTTCCTGCCACTTCCCTTGGGCAGAGTGCCCCAATTCAACTCTGCCTTAAGAAAGGCACCTGCAAGCAAAGCAGCTCTTGGGGAAGTCATTTTCTCTCTTACCATTCCTATTCCTAAGATTCTTAGTTTTGTAAAACCTGTAATTATAAAATAGACTTCAATTACTTTCAGCACCACTGAAATGCCTCTGCCTCTGTCATGGCAGGAGAGAAATCCACCCGTCAGTCCAATCAAGCACTGGGAGCGGGTCAGAAGCGATAATTCCTCACAGAGGGCATAACTACAGTACCAGTAATTAACAACAAGGGAGCACAGAACACAGATTGAAAAAAGCAGCCTACACTGTCCAAACACCCCAAAAGCTCATGTAGAAAACAAACAAACAAACGAAACAAAAGCCAAGGAAAAATCTCTGACTTTGGAAGATGGCAGTCTGACTTCTTAATTGAACCTGCTGGAGTTGAAGCCTGTGGATGACCTTCACTGTATGGCACATGACACCCTTGTGTGTTGGACCTTTGGGGTTTTTGGAAAAAGGATTTTAATTATTCCAAGAACAATTCCTCACATGGTGAAAGCAGCCCAAGGTGGATTTGTTTCACCAAACTGCCGCTCTGGCCCAGGTGGGTGCGAGTGCCGCACGCGGAACGCCCCGCGAACAAATCTGCCAGCACAGTCTGAGGTCAGAGATCCCTTTCCGTGTAATTACAGGGTGGTGCCGCTGTGCGGATGGCTTCACGTGAAGCTCCAGCAGCCCACAACTAGCCAGAAGAATCTGGCAGCAAACGAGTTGGAAGGGGAAAAAAAAGAGACATGTTTGCCCTGAATTTGACAGGACTGCCTATATATAGATGTAGGGGCTTGTCAAGCACATCTTTGCTTGATGATTTCTCCTAAAATACCATGTCAGTGGGATTTAGGGCCAGGTGCATATTTTCTATCAGAAAATAGCCTCGCCAATACATCATAAAGATGTCTTGCTGCTCTCTGCCTTTCATCTGGAAGGTACGCACGTGGATTTATAAGGCGTAAGTCAGCGGTTAGTCCATCTGATTATAAATCACGTGACTTTGCACTATGACCACATTAAAACTCTGCCATCAATTAAAAAAGGGAAAACTAGAGCTACCCTATAATTTTGGTTGACTGAATCAAGCCCATTCCGTGGACTCACATGCATTTGATTCCAAATCTGTCACACAAAGGAGATGCTCAACAGCCACATCTTTAATGACTTCCACGTGCAGCTCACGGGGCTGACAGGCTGAAGGCTTTTGTTCCCTCAACAGTTCTCTTGACACGAAAAAAAGAGAGAAAAATGAACAGCGGCATCACCAAGGGCGCTGAAGTGGTAGAGGGACTTTTGTCATGGCTGCAGCTTGGGCAGAGGTGCTCCTTCCTTCCCCAGCCCTCACGGCTGACCCTCCCATCCCCCTTCCTGCTGCCGGCACGGGAAAGCGGGGAGCAACGCAGAGCCAAACAGAATCACACTGTGCTGCCCAGGGAAGGGAAGAGGATTTTCCTAGGAAACAGTGCACCACCCCTCGCTCTGGCTGCACTCTGCAGCTCAGCAGAGGCTGTGTCCCTGGCACCGCCAGTGCTCGTCCTGTACCATGCTCGTCCTGGCCGAGCAACCTGAGCTGAAGTGCACCAGAAACCACCGTCACAGCTGCCTCACACTGGTCCAAGTTATTTACTTTCTGGTGCCTTTCACAACTATTTCCTGCCCCCAACCAAACTTCAGCGCTCGACCTCCCCAGAACATCCATCTCCAGGCAAGCTACGACCAAAACCGGCAGCGTGTGCTGTGCTGCCAACAGGTTTTACTGCAGGCATGGAAAACCGAGTCCTCACTGCAAGGGACTGAGGAAGCACTCTCCAGAGGACCTAGTTCTGAGGGCTTCTCCTTCACATCTCAGAGATTTCCTCAGAGGCTCTTCCAAAGTCACCACTACTCCAACATCAAAGCCAGAGGAAAAGTGCTGCTGCGCTGCTGCTTGGCTCCTTCGCCGGCACCGAGAAGCTGTAGAGCATGCGGAGCCTCGCACTAATTAAACCCCAGTGATGCTGGGACAGAAAACATTAGCCAAGACTCCATTCATGGAACTGCTGCCGTTTCTTCACAGAGAAGACAGATGACTGGAGAGAGAAGAATGAAGGAAAGGAGAAAAGGGAGACACTGCCCTATATCAATCCTTTGCAGCCTTCCCCCAGGCACCCAGCCTGTCTCTATTGGCTGTGAAGGGACAGACTTCTTGGGGGGAAACAGGCTTTCAAGCACAAAAACAGAGCCAACATCTCTGTCTCCCCAGTCACACCACAGCCTTCTGTTGTGATCACTTCTGTGATCAAACACATGCTGGTATCTCAGACTCGGTCAGCAGCCATCCCGCGCACGGCCGCGCCGCCTCTGGGGCCCTGGATCTGTGCGCTCGGCAGCAGCCCCTGCTGCCCTCCTGTGATCTCATCGGAGCGAGTTCGGAGCTCTGGCCCTCTCTACCATAAATCCCCCGCTCTCCACGTGCTCCTCTGCTGAGCACTGCCTCCCTTTTGCTGTTGGTAGCTTTCCTTTGCATATCCTGGTCGTCCACTTCATCTAGAGTACAGGAAATTGAATCCTGGCCCAACAGTGACACTTGCATGTCACTTTGCATTGCTCCCATTTTCTTATTTCTCTAAGTTTATGAATTTCCAGGCTCTTTTCACAGCCCACCACAGATGCCGAAGGAGATACCACCATGTGGAATCAGAGTTTTGTGGAGAGGTCTGCGGTACTTCGTGTTGCCCTGGCAGCCACAGCACCGACTAATGAAACTCTCTGGTTTCAAGCAAAGCAGCAAATAACCTTCAGCCCTGGAAAGGACAGCTTGGAAACCTGACCTAGTGTGGGGCTCAGCGATCAGCAGCTAAATCACGATTACAGACCTGTCCTGACCACGCTCCATCAGCAAGCCTCATCCCAGTACTGTTTGCATAGATGAAAGATGAAAGAACTTCAGCCTGTAAGAACTCCACACATTTGACAGCTTCCTAAGCTGTCCTGTGTGGTCTGCCCTTTGTGCGGAAAAAAAGCATAAGTAGACCAGAAACCCTCTTGAGGAAAGTATCTCTCTGCATTTCTAATGAAATCCAACTGGTAACTCCACGCGAGTCTCCCTGTCAGCAGCATTCCCAAGAACACCCTGCTTGCTTGTATCAGTAAAACCCCTCAGTCAACCAGTTTGTCCGACGTACAGCTGGAAATATAAGCCATGCATCTGACAAGACAAGCAGAGCAAAGATATTCTAAGCTGAAGCTTAAAAAGTAGCTGAGCTACTCCGAAATGTTTCCAAACATTCAATAGCCCGGAGAAACACAACTGAAACCAGAGAGGTTACTTTGCACTGGTCACTTTCCCCTCAGGTACCTTATACTGTTTGTTCCTGAGGGGTAATTGTGACTTTGCTCTTATTTCTCATCTGAAATCAGAAGTGCTAGCAAATCCCGAGCACTTCCCAAAACCGTCTCGGTTAGGAAGAAGCTCCATGTCCTTGGGCACCACTCCTGACAATCAGGAAGTTTGCCCAAGGCTGATGCTAACAGGGCCAGCTCGGAGCAGCTTACCCAATCCCACTTTGCTGTCATGTGAGAGCCTTCTTGGCTCGTTGGAAAGCTCATTAACGGCTGTACCTGGACAGGCATTGACAGCTGTGCCACAGACCAGGTGCAACCCCAGGGAGTAACAGCAGGAAATGCCTGCTGCGAAATTACACATCGGGATGGTCTTGATGCTGTTCTCAGATAGCGCCCTGGCACCTTCTGAATAGATTTTCACATCAAAGAATCGCTAATATAAACATGCTTTGTTTACAGTGCTCCTCAAAAATCGTTGTTCAACATCTTCTCAACATCTACAAATCACTGATCAAGCCAACTTCTACAACTCCTAACCCAGCCAAATGCCAAGTTCTGCTGTGAGTTAAATCACTAACTCTCAAATCACTGCAATGCTCCGGCGGACGTGGTGGTGAAGCTTTGCAAGATCACTATGACAGCTTCCAAAGGATCTTAGTCAGGAAAATGCTCAGCAGATCTTCGCAGGAAAATGCCCGGCATTCCCATTCCTCAGAGTGCCAGAGAGCAGAACTACAGTAACCAGCCCTTCAACACCGAAAAAGACCCTCACAGTCCGGTGCATATGATTTAAAAACACTGACATTTAACTAAATCGCATCTTAATAAGAGAAAAACAATTGCAATGAAGCCAGGGTGGGAACACATAACTTACTGAAAGCTGATTTCAGCCAGCTGAAACCAAACAGGTGACCTAAGCAGGCCACATTCTGTGCTTGTGTTTATATGTTTGTTATTTGGATACAAAGTGAAGCTTTAAATACAACCCTTTCTTTCAAGTACTGGCTGGATGTTGTACATGCAAATCTGTCAAAGAAGTCCTAAGAATTCTCTGGACAAAAGACTTGGAAACGTCAGTTACAGATCCCCTCACAAAAGGCGTTTCTTTCACAGAACACAGAAACATTAACACACCAAATTAACCACCAAAAATCCTCATGATGATGTCCCTGGGTGGCAGGATGCAGTCTCACATCAAAGACTTGACGCTCGTTGCTAACAAACGGACTCCGCGCCCCGAGCCCCACTTGCAAACACAACTCCTGACCGTGAAACCAAGGACAGACATGACCAAACTGCTTATGCAAAAGGAGAATTAGGTTCCTCAGTTCCCGCTAAGCCATGTGGTAATCCTAATTAGCAGTATTTTCCAAGTAATTATAGTCTTAGAATAATGATGTTAATAAAAACAACAAGTAAGAGGCCACCTGGGATAGTTCTGTCATGTCTCGGTTGAAATTCCAGTAAACACTTCTGGAATTCATACCAGCAGACAGTTTGAAAAAAAAAATAAATCTCAAATGCACTTCACAGTTCAGCTAAATCAAAGCAAATCTGATTTCCCTGAAGTCAGAGTCAATGTCAGTTGATGCAAATGAGCATTTTTTGAATGAGTGAATCCCTAAATGCATTCAGCCTCAGAGCCAGAATCACACATGGTGTAACTTGTTGATTAATTTGCCTATATGGGGCATCAAGAAAATATTTTCTGCTTCTTTTTAAGAACAACATGTGTTATTAAATCTCCCAGGAAAAGTTCTCTATTCAACAAGGACAGCTACTATACAGGATGTAATTCATTCCAGTTTTCCTTATCCAGATGCATGCCACCATTAGACATAAAATCTGGCACTAAAGACACTCTGGGAAAGACTGCAACGCATTAAAGTGAAAATCACATCCACCACTCTCAGTTCCATTGTCAGTAACTGCGAACATCTTTTCCTCTTTTTGAACTGCAGTCCTCCGCTGCCTTTACCTTTGTTTTGGCAGCCCTCTAAAGAAAGGGGATTTTTGGCTACCTCAATAGACAAGTTTGCCTTGAACCCATACTTAGGGAAGTTTTTTTCTTTTCAGTATTCCTTCAAACATGTTGAATAAGCTCATGTTCCAAAAATCCCAGTATGAACTGCCATCTCCACGGGATGAAGAGAACTCCTGAGTTCTTTCTTTGCCTTTTCCTTCCTTTTTGTCTGTTCTTTAGGGTTTTTAAGAGTCAAAACCATGCCTCTCCAGCAGGGCCATCGAACACCATTTGCCCCATGATTCCCCAAGAAGCCGAAGCCACATACTATCCTCATTGTGAACAAAGTGCCAGTCACCAAATGTACACAAGGTTCTTGAATATTCCTTATCCTTTGACTCGTCCGATACCACCCCTACGATTATCACCAGATGCATTGATAAGACTCTCCAGCACCGGTGCCAGGGACCCACGTGCAGCAAGGAAGGGACTGAAGGTGCAGCAGCACAAAAGCAGAAAGGTTCTCCCTTTCTGAGCAGCCAGCCACGTGCACGCCCTTCCTCGGGTCACGCTCTCCGGTGAGGATGGGTCTCTGCTCCCTGGAGCACGCGTGACTCGCCATCCGATCCAGCGGCCGATGTGCCGCCCGCTCCAGCCCTGCATTCCCACCACTCAGCCGCAGAGAACATACGGGAACCAGCAGTCAGAGGCGCCCGTCCGTGCCACAATGCCCTACCCAAAGGACAAGGCAGGAGCCTCGGGCATCCCTTTGCTGTGCTGCTGCCCGAGCTGGAGGGAGGCCGTGTCCAGCTCCGCTGGCAGCCTGTGCCCTGCAGTCCGCAGCCAGCATGGCTGCTCCCGGCCGTGCAGCCAGCGGAGCGAGGGGCATCAGCTACCAGATACCATGGCAGTGCTGGACAACGTGCTGCCAACAGCAGGGCTGAGGGAGAGGTGGACCAGGCTCTCCTCAACACGCTTGGCATGTACGGAGACCCAGTTACCACGGGGCCAAAACTGCCAGCATTCGCCAAGTCTGAGCACTGCACATAACCATGGCAACAGCTAGGGAAGAAAGGAAGGGGTTAAGGATGGATTTAGTCACTGTTCTAGCTGCCTCATCTGCCACTGACCTCTGGACCACAACTATAATCGTGAACCACCATGCCAAGGCTTTAAAATTAGAAATATCTGAAATGCCTCTCCTCCAATGAACATTTTCGGAGACTTCTATGTGCCAAATAAAGGCTCAGTTTTACCCTTTACAACTTCAGCAAAAGCTCCTGAATGCAGCTGAGAAGTCCAGCAAAGATAGGAACATGCCTTTGCCCACTGCAATGCACCACTCCTTGACTCTGCTGGCAACAGCTACAGATTCTGGATTCACCCATTTTAAGCACTTCAAAACATTTTTGTGAGGGTCTTGACAACCTTCCAGTAAAAAGCAGCTGTCAAAATGTATCATACAATATCCTAGCAGACCTCCTCCACA
Organism: Edolisoma coerulescens; assembly: GCA_013397115.1. Taxonomy (NCBI): domain Eukaryota; kingdom Metazoa; phylum Chordata; class Aves; order Passeriformes; family Campephagidae; genus Edolisoma; species Edolisoma coerulescens. Next base: position 46,674 of record VWZW01006570.1, read on the forward strand.
CTGCTGCTATAATTAGGTTGGGGTTTTTATTTTGGCTTTAAAGCAGCTTGCAGAGAATATAATTTTCAGTTTGAATAAATGAAATGTTCAGAGTACATCAGGTCCATAATTATATTTCAATTCAAGAAGAATGTGTTCCGTTTAAAAGAAAGCAAGCAGCGTAGTTGGTGGTAATTTAATTTACCTTCCAAAGCCTCTGAAATTTCTGGGATTTCTGAAAGCCAAACCCTCAGAGTAAATGCAGTTCACAAAGAACGCAGAAACTGGGAAACTCCATCCGAAGAGAGCACAGCTTCCACAAGTCCCTTGCAATGCGGCACGCTATCGGAGAAGCTCGGAAGCTTTTACCCGCCAGTTCTCTTCCGGCGCTTCCTTGACTTCATCAACTTTGAGAATTCAAGTCCCCACCTCAAGGGCCGTGACCAATTACAGACAACGCGACACAGCTCTTGTCAGGGTCTGGCCGGTTGTGGTGCCCGTGTGACACAAAATGCCAATAAACAAGGCTTAACTGCCTTTACAGACACTCTGTGTCACCCCACCTATGCAAAACAGGCAGCAGTTAGCAAGAAGCCTGGCTCCGAAAACATACACAGGCACGTATCTGACAGTTCTATGTATGTAAACCAGAAGGCTGCCTATATTCAAGAGCTGCCTGGACAAAGAGAGGGAAAACAGAGCCATAAGAAGTTGCTGAGTCCCCAGTGTCTCCCAGGATGCTCTGTCTTATTATCCCGACAAAACCAGTGATGGCCAATAGCAAAGCATTTGATTCCTGAGTATCATCTCCCAGCTGTCCTAACTGGGCAATAATCTAAACACAGAAGAAAAAGCAGCAGTCAGTGAACCCTGCCTACAACTCAAAACGGCCAGCACCAAGTGATCAGCACTGCTTACTTTTTTCCCTGCCTAATTTATTTCAACAAGCTGTCTGAAACAATGGGCAACCCTGAAAATATACACAGGAATCTTTCCCAAACAGGTACACAAACATCTTGAAGCAGTCCAGAGCCACTGTGAACCTATGCCTGATCTTACGTAAAACATCAGCACTAGGGTTCTAGGGTTTTATTTTTATGCTGACAACTTGCCCTCTAATTATATTTCCTTCGTATTTAACAAGATAATTTTCTCCCCCATTTCTTCGGCTTATTTTTTTTTTTGGCATTAAAAAAAAAAAATCTATTCATGCTTCAGCTCCTCTGAACTATTCCTACTGTTTCACTAGGCCAAACAGAAAATCAGCAACACATCAAGCAAAAGCATGTTCTGGTCCAATGTGTTCTTCTTGGGAGTGAGTGTGAACCCCTCCTAAGCCAAGAGTTCGAGTACCCCTCTTCCCTTATTGCCCAACACCACCCACTGGAAAGGCAGTCCCATTTACCACGGCTATGCTGTGAAGTAGACGCGCCCTTGATCTTTACTTGGACTTATCACATACTTAGTCACTGCTTTCTGTCAATAGTATTCCATATCCTCAATACTTCTATTTAGAACTCTGATACAGTTTTCAGTCAGTTTGCTTCCAAAGTAATGCAAAAGTCCTAAACAGCAAGGATATGCAGGAACCTCTATGCCTTGCTCCAGTACGTGAACATACAAAAGCAGTGTAATAAAATATTTTAGTAGAAAGATAAGGAATGTCCAGGTGAGGCAGCGATATCAGCATCCCTACAGAAGCCTTGCACATCTCTGATGTGCTGTCTCAGTTTGCAGAAGCTCAAGGCCGTGACATCACAAGCTGCCTCGCGGCACAAGGATGACCACGTACACCTGCAGCCACGGGCGCTTCCTCGCTGCTGCCTGAAAGCAGCCGACAGCATCGGGGCCGTATCTCCTGGGCAAACCGCGCGCCCCCTGCGCAGCCAGAACACCTGGATCAGAGCAACAGAGCACCGACTACGGCAGGATCCGGCCAGACATTCCCTAACCTCGTTGCCAGGGGGACAGAACACACACCCGAGGCCACCCCTTTCCCTGCCCTGGACCAAGCCTGGCTTTTGTGAAGCTCAGATTGGTGTCCCCACCTCACAGGACACAGGCACTGCAGCCAGTCCTTTGGCTCCACGACTTGGGGGTGACTCAGAACAGGGCCAATGTGGTTGCAGCGAACAGTGCAGGCATTCAGAGGAGCTGGCACAGGTCTCCTGGGGGTTAGGGGAGCCCTCTCACAGCAGGATCAGCTGTTGTTTTCAAAGATGAGTAGGATTTAAATGACTTGAGAATTCGCAATTACCGAGCATGAAATCACATCTTCACACTCGGGCTCTTCCAAGCACTACGGCAGGGTCCCAGGAAGCGTGTGCTGGAAAGGCAGGAGGGGTTGCACAAGCCTAGAGGTTCAGGTTAGTGCCCACGCCAACCTCAGAGATGCCCTGTGTGCAGCTCAGAGCACAGCTGCTTGGCGGGAGCATCTGCCACGGGGAACTGGGACATGCTCTCACAGAGGCTGGATGTTACACATCTGAGCAGCTCCGCTCAGCGGTAATTTCTGTTTCTAAATGCCCAATTGCATGGCATGTAGTTAAATATTGCCAATGCTTGCACTTACTGCTCGTGCACAGGACATAAAAGTCATCTCCTCTGGAGGAGATGAACGAGTAACTGCTGAAGATCGCAAAAGAAATGAGTTTTCTGTCTAAAAGCAGATGGAGAGAAGTGCTTCGGCGGAGCCCTTTCATAACCCACTTGGTGCCGAGCGAGAGCTCAGATCACAAATGCACATCAAAAGCGGTAACACACGCTGTCTGTCTAGGGCAGAGGTTTAATCCTAACCCGTTCCTTGCTCGCCTGCCCCAGCCTGAACGCATTCAGGATGGAGCGCTGTGTCAGCCACAGCCCAGTCTTTCCCCACAGACATTGTGTTGTTCAAGTCCACAGCAGCAGTAGAGATTGAGACGATGCAGTATAAAATAGAGCTGTTAATACCTGCAATTAGTTAAAGCTTTAACCTATGAAGACATTAAAAGAATGAACTAGAATTATGCCCGGAAACAAGACGGCCCCAAGCCATTAGGTACATCGCACGCTACAAACCAGGTATGAGACCAAAGCCTTCTCGATCGCTCAAACTGAGACGTATGCCATTCCTCTATCCCAGCATGCTGCCAGGATCAACTGCCTCTCAAAGCCTCTCCAGAAATGAATTTGATCTCGCCAGGTCCAGCTCTGAGATTCAGAACCCCTAAACCAAACTGGGGACAAGGAGGGATTCACGCCATGGCCCTCAGGGGGCCAGCAAGAGTTGGATCTGGAAGGACTCATGAACACTTCCACTACTTCAAACCCAAACAGCAAATGCCATTTTGTAACGTGGCTTGGCAAACTTTGAGCACCAACATTCAGGCAGGTTGGGTTTTTATCAGAGCCATTCGCATGGCACTGACCCAGAGCAGTGTCTGAGTTTGGGGCCACTGTCCTTGCAGATTCTCTCATAAAACAGTCATGATTTTTACAAGAACAAGCTGTCCAGTAACCTCTCTCATTTTTGAACACATCAGTTTTCTTCACATTGAATTTTGTACAGCAGCATCTCTCCGTCCACTGGGATGCCAGAGGCGGAGCAAGTACAGAGCAATTGCGGCAGCAGCATCTTTTAGGACAGTAACGCTGACAGGACGAGGAACAGCCCTGGCTGTTTCACCCTGAAACAAACTTCAATTCTGCCTATCTTGACAGAAATTAACTATGACAGGCAGGGACTGGCAAGAAGTAAAAGGCATAGTGCAGCTTTTTAGGGATTTCCTTTCAGTATTAAAGGATTTAACACATCATATTTGCCATCCGTGCTCAAAGACAGCATCCTCAGCCCTCACAGGATGAATGTTTTCCCTTCCTCAAAGTAAAGCTTTTCTTGCTGTTTTGAAACACATCCCAAGCTGTCCCTGTAACAACAAACCAATTTCCTTGCACTGACCACAGGAAGAGATGGACAACTGAGGCAAGCTAGTTCAACTGTCCTAATTGTAAACAGGATTCCGTTGTATTCTCATTTATACCAGACACCTCCCACTATATACCCGCTATAAAAACACCCGCTAAGTACAGTGACCACCCAGAAGTGAGGGACTGGATTCCCAGAGGTTGTGGGGAGGGACGCGGCTCAGTTACACACGTGTTCTTGTTTATGTAATTCTTTAGGAAAACTACATTGAGCTTTAAAAACATGAAATTAAATATTGATGTCAACAGAATGCAAATGTCTAGAACATCTGTGTTGGAGAAATACATTCATGCTAGTCAGAGCAGTGGATTGGCTACAATGACAGCAGTAAGATTTACACAGAAAGGAGATTTGTTTTTCACCCACAGCAGAAGGTGCTCTGTGATGCGCTACAGAAGCAAGAGGTTCTGCTTCTATACGAACCAATGCTGCAGAGTAGCTCACCTTATTACTCTGATCCCCACGTACACTGCCATCCCTCCACTAACAAGAGCAACTTCCTCTGCTCTGAGAGGGAACAGATGCTCCCTGACGTTTGCAGCACAGGGCTGCGCTGAGCAGACTCGCACACAGAGGTTTTTGGAGTCTCATGGATGCAACTGACAAACACTGCTCAGCCCATCCAGGGAGAAAAGCAGGTCCGCACCAACATCTGCTAAACTGAAATTGCTAGAAACTAACAGAAATCCACTGGCCTAGGTGCAGCCCATTCAAATTTCCACCTGAGAAAGTCACCTTCATCACCTGGCTGTGACAGCAATACAAACCTGGAATCTGCCCTCAGACACTAACAGAGGAACCCAGCTATCCTGTGGCAAGAGGAGGGACTTGGACATCAAGACCATATTTTTATTTCCAATTTGGTCCAATATACTTTCTAATTGCATAAAATAAGAAGACACCCATGCTTTTATCTGTCATTCACTTGGTCAAACAACAACAGGAAAAATCCTGCATCTGAATTCCATCCTCCTTGAACTCTCTGCACTTCTCTGGAAATGAGCGAGGTACCTTAGTTTACCCCCGCCTCAGAGAAGCCGAGAACTTTTTAATCATTTAAGGTTTTTATTGTCAAAATCACCCTCATAAAAACTCAACTAAGGCAGAGATAGGTTATTAATGCCTCATTTTACGGATTAACAGCAGAGAATACAGCCCAGATTAATATCCTAATCCTTTTACCCAGCCCATCGTCATCTGACCCGAATCACCGGAGAGGAAGCTCAGGGCTCTTCCGAGCTGGAAACGCAGAGAGAATGAGCATACAGCTGCACTGGTGCATCCACAAGGAACACACAAGTTCCAGCCACATGTTATTCGGTTAAAGCCTACATCCTCTTGTCAGTACTACCCAGAGTTATGGCGACGGAGTCGCCAATGCTGAAGTGGGTCAGCAATCTCCTGAACACCAGATGACTGGAAGTAAAAGTCAGTCGCTGTTCAGGTGTCTATCTATAATCACCTGTGGACAGTCACCTTGGCCTCAGCATCCTTCCCATTCCACTTACCTCCTCTCCACTCATCAGCCCCTCTGACATTTCTACCCTAAGCCTACCAAGCAGTCAGTCCAGCCAAGTGTGCTAAGGCTCTGCTGGGTTTGAGCACTGTCTCTTCCCCTCAGCCACGCAAAGCTGTGTTTTTACATCACAGAGTTCTCCAGAACTCAGGCCCTCCATGGGGTGCCACAGAAACACATGAAAGGAGTAAGACACCAGTATGACCGACCCTACACAGGAGCCAGCCTGTGACACTGACAGTCACATGCCTGTCCCACAGCAGCAGCCACAGCCTGTACCTAGACAAGGGCACTGTCCCAGGGCGCACGGGGAGCTCACTGTTTGGCGGGGTTCACCGCACGCTGCTGCGACAGCAGCGTCGCAGCCGTGGCATCGGGCCGGCTGGCGTGCACACGCTGCCGCCTGACACACGGAGCAGGGAACAGCTCAGTGCTTCTAATCCTACATTCAGGCAACGTTCCCATTGACGTCAAACATAAATATTGGAGAGTTCAGCTGTGTAAGCCTCTGCAGTGGAGAAAACAAGTATATTTTCAGTCCTTAAATGCTTGGCATGTTCTTAAAGAGAGTTCAGATGAAACCCTAAAGACAGGTTCTTCCAAAGAAGAACTTGCTGCTGTCCCTGCCTTCACGCTGAACAATGTTCCTCCCTACGCTGCGGCAGCAGAGCATCAGGCCGAGGTACCCCACTCCGGCCGTGCCATCATTCCCCAGCCACAGAACACTGCAGAATTTTAAGCCACGGAAAAAGTGCTGCACACAAGCAGTGCCTGCACCTCTGCCACCTCCCAAGCTCCGCACGTGTGTGGACACGGCTGTAACGGCAGCCAGCTAGAGGAAAATCCTTCCAGGCTCGCCTAGGAGCGGGCACGACAACCTGTCAACAGGGTACAACCATAAGGGCTCATTTGAAGTTTTTCCCTTCTGCTCATTCCTACATTCAGGGGCTAAAATCAGCACCAGAGGGGAGCTCCTCTGTGACAGGAGGGATCACGCTGTTGGGAGGATGAACAGAATGGCAGCGTAGCTCAACTCGCATCTCTTGTGCGATGCAAGGAATGGTAGGACAGGACACGGCAGTTGCAGCCAGGGTAGTTTATATTTATTAGCGCAGAAGTGTAAAAATATTTGGTGGTAAAACGAACCCAGCGGATGTTTTTGCTGGCAGGAGTCCGAGAGTGACAACTGCACCACGCATTGTGAAAGAGCAACAGCTGAGCATGTGCTGGGGCTGCTTTCACGCTGCCAGCGAGGCATCCCATGCTCTGGGATTAATCGGATTAGAGTGGCTTTCCACTTCCCACCCAGATCAATTGGCATTTTAAGTAATTCACTTATCGCCCTGAAGAGTGAAAGGCCGAAGTAACTTCAGTACTAAGCCTTTCGCAGAAGTTTAAGAGCCTTCTCCTCTCCCCGAGCCCCTGCCTCCAGCTCCTTTCTCTCCTGCTTTCCTACGTTTTCACTACGTTCAACTTCTCGCGCAAAACGATCAATTAATATGACGCAAAATAAAGCGCTTTTGAGAAATTTCCACCCCCTTCCACCCACAGAGATAAAGCAAAGAAAATATTTTAAACTTCATTTTACGTGAAATCAGAAGGAACGTGCCCCATGAAACCAGTTTCCAGCATAACCTGAAGTCCGTTTCAAGAGCAGCATGAAAAGCTGCTCTTGAAACTCCATTCCAGGAGCCCTGTCCAAGAAGCCGCCTTCCCGGAGAGAAGTTATTCTGCCACTGCAGGGGTGCTCTTTATACAGCTGGAAATTAATAGTCAGCAAATGCTTTGATCTTTCCTTTTACTTTTTGTAAGAACTATGTGATGACTTCCAATAATTTCCTTTCTTTGGAACTCCCTGGCTCCACACTACAGTTCAGTACATTGTCAGCGTCTGAGAGGGCACAGCCGTACTGGAGAGATCACTGACGGATATTCCTGAAGTCCAGACAACTTTTCAGAGCTGGTAAAGTAGACACTGGGCAAAACATGACTGAAGTAAACAACAAGTTACTACAGATTTTCTTTTGAATACAAAGGAAGTATAAGAACAACACAAAGTCTTTCTTTCTTTACCCCCCCTGTACAGTAGGGTAAGGAAATGCAAGGGTAAGTAAGGGATAAAGTGGCATTAAAGGGGTCGTGTCAGGAAGTGAAGTGCCTGGTACCAAAGGCTTCATTACGAAAACAAATACGTTCTTAATATTTTACAGCACAAACTTTCTACCTCAGATGTCTAAAACTCGTAGAGTCACCAAGGCACCAACAATGAGAAGGGTAATCGTAGTATATCACAGAACACCTAGAATAGCAGATACAGAATGTAACGAAATTAGGTCAAGGGCACATCAGCTGTTTTGGTGGGATGCCATGAAACGTCACTGGTTACTGGTGTGTGTCCTTTGTAGGTACAGAGTGCTAATGATTATTTTCTCAGAGAAACCATAGTCTCAAAGCTTTGTCCTGCAGAAGCTGATCCCAACTAGGGCAATCCTGTGCACGTATATTTGAAAAGGTGTTTAATATAGCTGAGGTCTGCCTGCTTCTCAAAGCGAATCCCTGTGCAACCCTGCCACGCCAGGCGCAGACAGAGCTCGGCCTCCAAGACAAGCTGTGCTCCTTTAGTCACCCAGGCAGCAAAAATAATACCCTCATGCAAAATAATGGGGCTTATGGGAAGATTAATGGCAAGGTCAGGGCTTTCCTTTGTGTGACAAAAACAACCACCTGCTTACTGTCCTGTTACGGAATCGCACGCTATCGCCTGCTGCACTGTTCCAGCCAAGCCCCATGCTCAGGTAGGAAGGACCCGACAATTCACACGGAAGTCCACAGCTTGCAGCTAAGTAAATATTTCACCACCTCACTGAGCAGCTCTATCATTGATACAAAATAGTCTTTGTTGTATCATCAAAAGCCATCTACCTAGTGATCAGCCAGCCATAAAACAGATGCTGTGGGCCATTCCTTAACCTTGCACCTTATCCACCGGCAAGAAATGCCAGAGGTTCTCACAGCAGATGGTCTGGCACTTCTCTTCCACAGCCTCACCAGGCATTGCTGTCTCCTGAGCTGTTCTCTGCTTTGAATTTAATTAAATATCCATGAGAGCCAAGGAAGCCAAGCTTTGTGCTGAGCCCTGCATGAGATCCCAGGGCTGGTGGAGAAGCAAACTCTCTTCCTTACAACCCCCTGCCACTTTCCCCACGTGGAGCGGGATCCTTGTTTTGGGAATTGTTTCCACCATTAGAATTTCATGAGGATAAAAGTTGCAGTTAAAGCAAATTCCCTAAAAAGAAAAGCCTTGGCAACCTCCACTCAAAAAAAAAGAGAGAATGCTCTGGAAAAGAAACTCTACCAGAAACACTTTTCAATGATTTTGAGATGCAATATCTAAAACAAACATTCATATCAAGCCATAAAACTTCGTGGGACACAAAGTCCTTCTTAGTTATCATAACACCAGCAAATCAGTTGCTACAATACAACACAGAAGGCGGTAAACCCTTTCCTCCAAGCACCTTCTTGTTTGCTGTTGCAGGATTTAATACACTAATTGATCATATCAAACTTACACAGACAATAAAACCTTGATAAAAAAGTGTCTGCTTTGCCACCTTTCCAGCAGGAAGGCTTGTGCTCTGTTTCCCCCTGGCAAGCCTGTGCCCCGCGTGATGCATGGCATCGGGCTGATCCAGAGCACACCCAGGGTGGCAAGGCCCGGGCTCCGGGCGGCCGGAGGCTGGCGCTGGCTGTGTGGGCACCGTCCCAGCACTCCAGCAGCTCGGCACAGACGTCGGCTGGGCAAGGACAGGGAGAGGAGCCCCCCAGAGCCAGGCAGGCTCGGCAGTATCTCCCTGTCACAGCCCAGCCACCAGCCCTCCCCGTGCCCTGACAAGCGCCGGGGCTGAGGATGCCTGCATCAGCCACAAGGGGATAAACCAGGGCAGAAAAAGAGGGAAATGCCAAATACTGTCACACACACACCGAATAACAATCATTACTATAATCTCTTTGCCCTCCTGATCAACTATGGAGAATTCAAGAGTCTCAGTCTCTTTCATCTGTGTCCCAATTAGTCACCTAAGACCCACAGATTTCATCTCCGCTTTTTATCATCTGAGTGTGTCACAATCCTCCTTGTCTATGATGTTAGTGAGCCAGGGGTGTGAGGCTGGTGATATTTCCCAGGAAACACGGGGATACTCAGACATGGTAGACTCTACCTAGGCAGTGCTGGAGGTCTGGAGAAACAGGTAATTTGCTTTTCTTGTCCTGCCACTGACACCTCTCCTTCCCACCTTCCCTTCTGACACCTTTACACTCAATGTATTTCCCCACAAGGATCTGAACCTCAAAAAGTGTAAGCACAAGTCAAAAAAAATTGCGTGAAAGAAACAAAGACTTTCCTTATGAAGGATTACAGCAGAGCTACACAGATAAAGTCACTCCTGACAACTGCAATACTAAATCCTTTTAGAACGTCCACAAAACATCCCAGGGACCGAGTGCAAGCAGCTCAGCTCTGGATGCTGCAGTGAGCTGCCAACACCACTGAACTGCCAGCAGAATGCCTGGCAGTCATCATCCCCCTGAATCTGGGGGGAAGGACCATTTGGGATAAATGGCAGGAGTCACCCTGCACCTCCTCAAGGGTGGATGGAATGATGCAGCCAGGGTGTCTCCATTGAAGAACAAGCCCTCTGAAGCGCCTATGGCAGTTTTCTAAAGCAGCACAAAGATTTATAAGGAAAAACACTGAAATCCAATCCTTCCCTTCAAGTCTTCTGCCTTTTTCTGGTCCCTTTCCAACCAGAGGAGCCTCCTTCCCAACTTCCCGCCCAACGTGTCTGCGCACCACGCGCGGGACTCTGATGGGCCAACGCCAGGCACACCTGAAGAACCAAAGTGGTTTGAACGAGGAGTGGACAAGAAGGAAACTGAATGTGGACACTCTTCGCGATAAATATGGGAACATGCTTGCAAATGGAAGATTTAAACTGTAGTAACGAAGGTAAATCAATCAGATGTTATCAATTGCACTAGCACACACGTCACCCAGAAGGATCCTGGCTCGCGTACAAAAATATGGTTGGCAGCACTAAAAAAAAAGGAAAAAAAGAAAACTCAAAACAGAAATGCTACATGGAAAAGCTCATTCTTAGCTGTGTCTTTTGAATCGCCAGCCACACAAACCTAAAAATCCAGCGTAACGACCTGCCACTGTTTCCTTACTATGGATCCAGGACCGTTGGTTTTATCCCAGAGGCCGCAGAAAGAACAGAGGATGATGCAAGCACAGGAAAGGAGCTGGCATCTGGAAAAGCCAGTACTGAACGTTTCCAGTCAAACCAAAACAACAACTAGTCAAAAAAAGCCTTGAGCCTAAAGGCCTTTGACCTTAGAATGGGACACAGGTTACTCAGCTGGCATCACTGGAGTCTGAAAGCCATTTTTTATAAGCCACTGTTGTGTAAGTCTGATATGTACGTCTCTATGCCCTGGGACATATCCAAGTGCCAGTGAACATTCAGTTTACGTTTCCTTTTCTCTTGTTTACATTTTTAAGAATCTGTATTAGTCATGTTCATTTAATCAGCTGCCTGAACTGCATCTCACTGTGTGACACAGGTTTTAACAACCAGAGCTAGTAAATATTATTTAGGAGCATTGAACAGTAACCGGAGTTTACTTATTAAATACAGGGTGAAAACAAAACACTGATTCCCATTAGGAAAGCAATTCAAGTATTTTTCCACACGTATAAAAACAGGTGCATCTCTTCAAAGACCAAACAGTCCTGGGGAAAGGCTGGCAGATGGTAAAGTCAAAATTAGACCCAACTAAGATAAAGAGAGAAACAAATGACGAAGCTGCAGAACTGTTGTGCAGGCTGCAGTGAACCTTTCCCGGCAAAGCTGGTGCAGGATGCTCCAGGCAAGGGAAGGCATTCCTCACGCACAGCATCACTGATCACATCGCTGCCGCCACGGAACTGAGAGCCATACCTGGCTGGGCGCAGAAAACCATTCTGGCCCATTTCCAGGAAGCTGCTCTCTGCCACTTGGATCCCTCCTGCCACTAATGTGGGGTAGGTAAAGCTTTCAGGTTGCCAGGCACTTCCCACCTTGCAGCTGTGGTTGATATTCCTTTCCTATGCTCACTGGGTTTTGAAAGCAGAACTGCTTTTTCTGTATTCTCCAGCAAAGCAGGCTCTGTACCATTAGCTGGCTTTATGGAAAAGCAAAAAACAAAACAAAACAAAAAAACCCTCAAATGCTGAGAGTAAACATCCAGAGATGGGGAGAGGGGAAGGAACTCTCAAAAAGATCATGAAAAGTTCATTTCCAAAGACTCTTGAACATGAAGCCGACACTTCAACAACACCCACACAGTCTCGAAGGCAAAGGAAAGGTGGGGGAATGCTCTAAAAAGTCACAGCTAAGGGGAGAATGTGCAGCACATCTTACAAACGAAAAGCATGGCAAGGGATTGCCTTAATCACAGGCTCAAACGCATGTACCTCGGCCCCTGCAATACCCTCAAGGAGCTTCCAAGGAAACACAAAGAGAGGAGGTTACCAAACAGAGCTGTGTCACCTTGACTGAAGCATAAAAAAAGTTCTTTTCACCTCCACAGGGAATAAGGTCTCATCACCACAAAACTAAAACCAGATGTGACAAAAACCAGAGGTGAGCAATACCTCTGGTGTGCTCAGTTGTCAGCAGAAATGCAGAGATTTCTCTAAAGAGATTAACACTGATTTCTGTGGGGTTCTTTTACCAGTCAGTGCTGAAACCCAGTTGTTCATGAACAGGCAACCATTCACGCTTCCTTTTTCTGGGCTGTTGAACCAGTGCATGGAGTCAGCTTTCAAGGATGCCCTGCCTACAGAATAAAGTTTAAAACCCATGTCCTAATCTCGGCTGATCAGGACATCTTCAAAACATCTGCAAGTTTTGGTGCAGTGCCCAGGAATCATAATTACTTCTGAGGAGGAGAAATGCAGATTTATTAAGACAGGGCAATACCTGGAAAATTAAGAATCTTAGGCAAGACATGCCACTGCTAACAGCAGTTCAAAACTTGATGAGAGTCAGCACTGTGGAATGGTGAACTCCAGACATATTTTTAATGATGTTTTTGGTTACACTCCATTTAAAAGAATCAGCTGTCAGCACTGATCATTTCCTTTTGTATAATTCATAAAGTGGTTAATTTCAGAAGCAAAAGTACTACGGGTTTGAGTAATTGACTGCTGAAGCACAGTAGGTGCTCCATCTCCACATCTGGCGCCCGGGAGCACGTGCTTCGCCTGCTCCGAGCTCGCTCCCCAGTGCGCTGTGTGCAGGAATGCGCTTCCACCCGCGGGCTCGCTGCCCGCCGCGGGGGCAGGAGCCCTCCCGGCCGGCACGGAGGCCGTGCAGGAACACGGTGCTCCGTGTGCTGCCAGCGCCACGGCTCCGTGCTGCTCTGGAGGACAGGGATCTACTCGGGCTCGCAGAGGAGCGCACCAGAGGTCGTGGCAGGGCGGAGAGAGCCCGATCTGTGCCCAGCTGCGGTGCTCCGGGCTGCTACTGGCCCCGCCCCACCCACGCCGCCCAAATGCTGCCACGCTCTGTCAGAGCACCCCTCGGCCCAGGATCACACAGCTCGATGCCTTTACACGATTCAGAATGCGCCACGGGATCTCCGAGGCCTCGTCCTTGCTGAGGACACGAAGGGCCAGCAGGATGCCCAGCCCTGTTAGCCATGCCCGCCACGTGCTATCAGGACTGCCGCCACACCGAGCCCCTCAGTAACTATTTTGTAATGGGCACTCACGAAACACTTCTCCTCATTGCCAACCCTGTGTGCGTCCTGTGCAATCTGAAAATCAAACTGGGCCTATTTCATTGATCATCAGTGACAAAAATAAAGCAACCAATTAGGCTCTGCACAATGTCAACCATTCTGAAGGGATGACTGGGATTAAGACAAGAAGTGGAATTTTGCTCACAGTTCAGCTACAGATCCAAGATAGGAAGCATTTTTCTAACCATTTTTTCACAGAATGCCTTCGGAGGATTATAAATAAGCACTATTTACAATTTACTTTAGTAAGTTTGCCATGGAAACTTATTAAGGATGGAACCCCCAAGTTTCTTCCTCTGAACTATAAAGGTCAGTTTGCACTTGAGTGCTTCAGGAACTGACACGTCAGATCTGAGTTGGCCTCCAGACTCCATTGGGAAGGAACCCCTCAGTTTTACCTACGATGCTTTCCCTAGAACTGGAAACAGAGACAGCAGCACAGCCCTCCTTGCACAGAATGTCAGATGTTGTCCTGAGATTTGCCACCAAGCCAGGCAGGAATTTCTAATACTTCTGTGTTCTGAGTCTCCAGATTTAAGCAATCAGAAGATGGTAACTGGTTAATTATATAGAGAAGTCTAACATGTACTGCCTGTCACCAGTGGTTAGTGCAGAACAATCGTTCTGCAGAGAAAACCTTCGACCTCAATTCCCATGGGGAAGTGACAAACACACCCTGTCACAGCAGCAGTAGCCCAAGATAAAGCCTCTAGCCAGGTTCCGCCAACAGTGCCTAATACACCAAGAGCTAGCTGGCCACTGTAATTCTTTAGAATCTGACAATTATGCTTCCCTGATAATTAGGGGCTTGGGAAGAGGCAGGCTGCTTTCCCTTTCAGGGATGTTTGATCCGTGTCCAGCTGTAGTGCTGAGTTACAGAACCAGCAGCTGCACTGGTCCCAAGTGCTCTCACCATGGGAGAAGACGGGAGTATTCATGAATAACCAATTAGAAAGAAACAAGTGACAAGCAGGATTGAAGAGAGACAGAGATGCTCTCCAAATCCTGCTTTGCTTGGGAAGTTCAGGATTTCTTTCACAAATTTTAATGTAGCCCTCCAATAACGTTCTCCTGGGGTAACAAACCCAAAATACCAAAACTCAGTAGCTCTTTCAGAGAGGGAGCAGCTTCTGGAGGACAAGAACCTCCTTTAGGGAGCACCTCCTTTTGGAGCTGTTTGTTACCTGGCTCGACTAACGCTGGAGCGTCAAGAACACGCTCGCTGCTCCTAGCCAGGGCGAGCTGGGGAGATGGGCGCTGCAGAACCAAGCTCTGTAGGAACCACCTCAAACAGGGCATCCCCTAAACACCTGGCACCGAATAAAATGCAGCAGAGAATTCCAGGTGCATTTCTGGAAATCATTTGAAACTACTTGTTTTCAAGCTATTTGAGCCTGCGTCAAAAGGTTAAGTGAAAAAATTCCTTGACCATTCCATTTTTCCAAGTGAACAGTGATTCACAGAAACCTTCTGGGGTGGGAGGGGAAGGGGCAAAGCAAACCTGACATTTCGAGCCGTAGAACTCAGCAAACAAACAGGGTGAAACTGAGGGAAGAGCAAGCAAAAGTTAGGCTTCCTCAGCCATAAATTACACAACAGGAAAACATGTTAAGTTGTCAGCCAGAGTGAGGGCAAAGGAAACCAACCCCCAAAAAAATGCATCACAGCCCAAAACAAAGCTTGTCCGACCAGAGCTCTCACTGGAGAGGGGTGGTAAAAAGCCTCAGAGCTCTGGATGAGTGCAATTCCCAGCAGGGCCCCAGCTACTTTTCAAGGACTTGACATCCATTCTGTGAAACTCTTCAAGCTCACAGCAGAGCTGTCAGGAGAGCTGGGTTCCCCTTCTGCAGGTGCAATTTTACACATGGAAAGTTAATTCCAGATGCAAAGCAGAGTACTTGTCCACCTCCAGAATACGAACTGCAGTTTGAGTGACGTTCACTTGCTGAAATTCCCCCCTGCAGTTCAACTATGGGTTAATACGGAGGGAGCCCTCTCCTCAAATCCTCTGCCAATCCATCTCCTCCTGCCCCACTGCCACATACACAGTGACACGGGGGGCACGATGCAATAAACCTGCACTCCGGCCTCGGGCAAAGGATTTTAGGCATATAATTCATGTATGCCAATTACTAGTGGTAGGTAAAAATACTTCTTCAAAATTAAATGTAAAGAGAACAACAAACAACTTTTGTTTGAAAGAGAAAAGAAAGGCCTTTTGTGTACTTGCAAATATGGAATTTTGAAAGAATATGAAATCTTTGGGGATGTCAAACTCCTCTAAATTCATGATAATCACATTTCCAATCACCTTCCCCCCCTCCCAGTATGCACAGCACTGGAATCTGAGGCAAGCTCAAGGTACAGAACTTCTGCAGAAGCAATCAAATGTCCCAGCTGGCCCTAAAGCAGTGCAGCGAGCTAAGGAGGTGTTCTGCCTGGGATCAGTGCAGTTCATCTGCATCATTACTCCACATTCTACACTTGCTGAATGGACGCCCGACTCGAGGGCCGTGATCGCAGGCGGGGACACACCGAGCACGCTCTCCTGGGCAGATACATCACCTGAGGCTGCATGTCCAAAACGAGTGCCCTGATCCCAGCAGTCACAGCCCTGGGCAGCTTCCTGGGCAAACTCCACACTCAGCCATGGCAGCTTGGACAAACACTTTCTCTTACAGGTTAAACTTGTCTATTTAATTTTTCACAAGATGAACGAGGAAATGATGAGAAAAATTCATTAGTAGCGCTCATAACTGCCAGAGTAAATACAACCCAACTTACGTTTTACATACGAAATGCTACCAAAAAGACAGACAAATTTCTCTAACCAGGGTCTTTATCTGCTGCTATCTGAAAATGAATGGCAATTGGCAGCAGTAACAACTCCCTGCAATTCATGAAGCTTCACTTGCCATAATCTGTAGCGCTCTGGAAAGTAGAGAGATGCTCTGAGGAGAGCCAGGCTTAGAAATGACAGCTGTAACACAGACAAACAGATCCCAAGTTCTCCACAATGGCACTTTTCCTGTAGGAAAGCTGTTTGCTCTGAGCATTGCAAGGTGTAAGGAGACACATCCCGTCACTTTTGTCTGCATCTCCTTTTCGCACCTGTTTGAATCTGCTCCTGTCCCGGCACGTCCCGGTCCAGCCATGTCTGACCACGTTCCCCCTGCAGAACAGTACACCCTGGGGCAGCAGATAGCAGGACATTTTGCCCTGGGCAGCAGATAGCCGGCGGAATAACCAACAACCACCCAGCAGCATCACCACCCACAGAGGCCACTGTCTACTGGCATTATAGATCGTGGACTTGGAAAAGCTGCAGCCCAGGCCTGGAGCTCTGGGAACTCAGCGGAACTCACTGTGTACTGCCACCAAAACACAGCCTAGCCGAGAAAGTGGAAGAGAGAGGTGTATATTGCAACTACGGAGGCTTTCAAGCCCACCACCACAGCTACAAACCCAAAGTTTCTGCTAACAATTATTCACTCCACTAACCAGATTGCTTTGGTGCATGAAAGGAAGCCATATCAACAAATCTCATGTTTTCTGGGCTGACTCTGTTCTGATCAAAGAAGCCCACAGGTAACACCACACTATTTTACACTACTGAAAGCGGCATCTTATGTTATTTGAGGCATATTGTTGGGGGAAGATGTATAAAAACATCCTAAAAGATGGTTTTCATTCCAGTGAGCTCACTGTATCAGTGAGACAAGCAAAGCGTGGAGGGGGAGCAGTAACATAAGCCTGTTCAATGACTTTGCCAAAGATCAGAGAGCAGTTCAGCAAAAATGTAATAACATTTTCATCTCCTGATTCTCAGCCCAATGTCCTCTGCTAGACCATGCTGCTTCCAATCATCTGGAAATACCATGTGCACCCGTGGCCCAATGAGCCTTTCTGCCATGAGAAATGTCCACAAGGTCTGACAGGCAGCATAGCTTTTAGATATAATAAAAAGAAAAGTAGCATTTTTAGGGTACTGTCCCACTGAGCAGCCCTCCTACCCAGTTAGAGTGGTACTTAACAGGTAGCACACTGTTTTTTCGTCTTTCCCTGACGTTGCGGCTGTGCCACCCCTGAGCTGCCTGTGCCTCGCCGCACCAGGACAGCGATAGCTGCGTGTCAGTGTCAGGCAGCAGCGTGCCCGCAAAGCCGAGGCTGTTGAGAAGGGCTCTGAAAGTCTCCGGCACCAAGCTTTGCAGCGCGCTGCTCTGCAGCCCTCCCCGCCACCGCTGCCACCCGGGCCGCAGGCACAGGAGGGCTGGGAGCTCGCACCCCAAGCGAGGCCGGGCACACCTCGGCACTGACCTATATCGGGATTTCGGGTGCAGCTGTTCGGGTACCCAGCTCAAAAGCTGCGTGCCTTGTAATGCCCACAGCGAACCACCAAAGGAGCCAGGGGAGACCGTGGGTATTTCCAGCACGCTCGCACCATGCGCTGGCTCCGTGAGGACTCGTAAGGCCCAGGGAATGCCTCCCCCACAGCCACCAACACCTGCGATCACCTGCAGAGCAGCCACAGCCCCTATTCATACACACGAGATTAATGCTGGAGTCTCCCCAGCCCAAACACTTGGGTCTGTAAAGGCTAAAGAGAAAGTTCTGCTTCCCTAAAACGCAGGTACATTCTTTCCAAAGCACACCCAGACAATTAAAAGCAATTTTCAAAAATTTCCTAGCCCTATTTCTAGTTAAAAAAAGAAAATTGAAACATGGAACCCCAGTTTTCAATTGGTATTAATAGGATCAAAATGGATCCCTGAATAGCTGCCATCAGTGACAGCAGAGCAGAATCCCACAGACACAAGTAGTAAATTAGCAACTCTCATTTCACAGCATTTCTAAAATCATACAGCAGATGTGCAGACTTTTAAGGATGACAAGCCTTCATCTTGAGATAAAGGGAGAAAAAGCAACATTAAATCAAAGCCAATACTTGAAAATTGGGAGATAAAAAAATATTATTTTTAATAATCTGTAATTCTAAAGTAAGATGAGCAATTTAAGACACATAATTTGCTTTAAGTGTAGCAATTTTCACGCCAAAGCAATTTTTCAGGCTGCCATTGCAGCAATATTGATTGGGGGGCACCTTCAGCCTGAAAAATCTGCTGCTGCTCACAACACGCACGTCGGATTGCAGCAACAGCGGACACTGCCTGCATGCGGTCCTGGGTTCCCGGGGGAGAACCCGACACAGTTGTCCCTATTCTCTGTTCAACTGCCCTTGCTGCTCTTGCAAAGTGCTCCATTTTGCCAAGTTTTCCCTAAACACACCTTTAAACCTTTAAACACTTGGCAGATGCTTCAAACAAAATCTGCAAACCAACCATCTCCCATACAGTGGATTTCAACACTACTTCACTCTTGTTAGCACTGATGCTAGAAACCAGTTTTCAAAGCATGTCATGTCATTGCTGCTCAGACGTGGCCTCTCCTTCCCTCTCTGCCCTGGCTCAGCTCAGGACACCTCCTCGAAGGTCAGGGGTTCACAGCCCTTTTGTCTGCTGGCAGCGCAGATGTTAAAGTATGCCAGAACTCACAAGAAAAGGTATGAAGCTTTCAGCGGTATCAGGTGCTTCCACACGAATTCAAATGAAAGCTTGGTATCTCAGAGGGGAAAAGTGCCAAGATCCTCAGCAGCAGCTCTATTAGCAGTGTTGCCTTTTATTCTAAGTGAGCTCAGATTAAAATGAAGGTGCAAACCAGAAATTCCCCCAGCTGCTGGCTGGGAACGACAACACCAGACACACTCTGCGGGTATCTCAGGGGCTTCAAACAGCCTGTGGGATTGCAGACAGGCTTTCTGCACAAAGCCAGAGCAACCAGGAACTGCAACTCCTTTGGAAAGTACCTGTGTGCCTCAACCACAGCTCCGTGGGCTGCACTGTTTACAGTGCCCCTCCTGTGAGACGCCTGGCGTCTGTAAACGTGCCACTGACCAAGGCCACCTCAGCAGCCGGCCAGTGCTTCCCTCACTGGTTGTCGCTCCCGTGTCTCAGAAGAGCCCTTGTCCTGGGCACGGGAACAGCGCTGGCGCTCAGCCTGCGCCCGGCTCCGGCACAGCCTCCCCAGCGCAGGCTGCCAACAGAAACCAGCGCACGGAACCCTGGGCCTTGTGCCGCCTTGATCAAAAGGTGAATTCCACATTTATTCCCACAAAAATCGCCTCCTCCGGTAAGGCTGGCAGACTGCCGAGTTTCACAGCTCCGTAACACCGAGTTAAGCAGCCAAGTGCCTGGACACACTCTGCAGGTACCAGCGGCCTGTCTCGGCCACAGCATCTGCCTCCTGCCTGCACAGCCCCGGCAAGCATATTCCTCTTTTGGAGGCTCCCTCCTGGGCACCCCTTCCTGGAAAGCCCAGCAATGAGGAATTGGTTTTCCTTGTTATTTCGTTCACGCTGTTAAACCTGCTCACCTCCTGGGAGACAGCACTGATAGTCTAAAACCAGAGAATTCTATACTGATTTCTGACCAAAACAATGTTAGTAAAAAGCAAACAGCCATTAGAACAGCAACTCCCCAGCACACAGCCACCTCGGTGAGCCAAGGGCCCGGCATCGAGGCGCCTGCGGCCCCTCGCCACCCTCTGGAGATCCCGGCCCTCTTCCAAGCACCCGCTGCCCAACAGCCCTGGGAGCTCTGGCCATGCCCAGGCTATGGGTATTGGCACGGTGCTGGGCCTTGTACCTACTGACCTTTCAGCCTGAACCTCTGGCCCACCCCGTCCATACCACAGTGTTGTGGCTGACCCTGGCTGGTGCCACCGGCCCCGGGTGCCCCCACCACGCTGCCACCTCAGCTCCGTCTCCCTGCCTTGGCAGAGGTGCTCCCGACTCCTGCTGCTCCCTGACACCTATGGGAAATCATAAAGGGGAATTTCTGAAGCTTGGAAGTAATCCAGCGTTAAAGATCCATTAACAGCTTTAAGCAATTCACTCAAGGTGAAAAGCGATACCTGTGGCTGGACAGGAAAATTGAAGCTCAGCCTTTCCACAGGGCTCACATCTATCCCCGTGCCCTCCCCACAGCTCCTGCACCACCCCGACGCCTGCGGAGCTGCCGGATGCTCAAACCACAGCAGGCTGCATGCTCCCTCAGGATAATTACCCCAAAACAGCTTCATTTGATTTGAGACTGTGGATTGGAACGCGATCCGTGTATTTTGTTGTGCTCTTTTCCTTTTTCTGGTGTGAGCTCCCTATGCTCCATGTACAAACACAGCATAGTTTGTGAATTTCTTAACTAAGTTGTGTCATTCCCACAACAAAAATCATTGGTCTGGTACCACCTGCTTCTCCCAGCAGCAGTTTATGTGGTTCTTTGAGAGAAAGGGTTTCAAAACTGCAAACTTTCCAGTACTAAAAGGTAAACTCTAAACTTCCATCTGTGCCTTTGAATGCCATGACTTAAAGGTCTCAAAAGCAAATCAAGCCCAAAGCAGGCAGCAGCAGAAACTGCATATTCAGGTGAGCACACTGAGACACAAGTCCCGTTGGCACCTCGATTCCCATCCGAGAGAAGCTTTCCCTAAGTGCGGACACTCATCAGCCACCACACAGCAGGTTCTCCCCTCTTGATGGGCTGCCTAATGGGGAATTCCAGGGGCTGCGAGAGAGGGGTGGGACAGTGGGGCACTGGCGTCCCCTCAGCAGGCTGCACAGCAGCCCTGCCCCGGGAATAGCTCCTGGCCTCTCCAGGTTCCTAAGCGAGCGATGGGACCAAACAGCCCAAACCCCTTTATTTTCCAGCCAGTGGCAGCCGTCTTGCTGGAAATTAATCTGCTGCCTCACTCCCCCTCAGCCAAGAATCCAGCAAAAGCATCTTTCAAACCTGCAGTTTTTACTTTTTTCACTTAAAGAATGTAGTATTTGATGAAATACTACATTGTGTAAACAAAAGCCTTATCCCTAGCTATTAAATGTAAAGTCCCTTGTTTTGTTAAAGACATACCAAAGCCAAGTCCAAAGTCCGCAGACACGCCTGCAGGATACTCGGAGCGATTAACCCCTCTGTCAGGCTGCCCTGACCTCCAGATGGATCAGTGATTTTCTGCAAGTGTCTCTTCAGATATTCTGGCAGCACTAACGGGCTGTTCTCACCCGCAGCAGCGGAGGTGACGCCTGTCCCGGGACGAGCGCAGGTTGAACACTGGGATAATAAAAGGTCCTTCTAGACTGGGAAGAGCCGGGTCGCTTATCTCGGTGCTGCCCACCTGCTGCAGACAGCAGTGCTGACCACAGCTATTTTCACAAGCCTCTTTTTAAGGTCGTTTAGAGGCAAACTCTGGCTGCAGCCCCCAGGCACAGTCGATGTAAAATGTCACGTATAAAAGGGATTATTCAGGAAACCTGAAAGAGCCCTCAGAACCTGAACATTAAGGCACCAAATCCTTCTCCAAACACCAATACTGCAGAGCATGTAAGAGAGAAATCCTGGACTGTCCCTCTGGAGAAAGAATTGCTGAGAAGTGTGTAAACTGCATTTCTGATTGAGCAAATGCTGATGTTCATACTGCTCCAGAGCACAAGGCAGCAATGTCTTCATGCTCAGAACATGGAACCTAGAACTCTAAACTGGGCAGATAACAGGATAAGGGGACCACACCCTCAAAGAATATAAATCAGCAAAGCTTCTGGACAACGGCTTCCAGTTCTACATATATTTGCATCTGGCCTGGCAGAAGCCAGTCATTTTGAGACTCCTTCCATAATATTTGTGTGCAGGAGGTACAATTCCATATTTTGGCAATATGTCCTGCCTAGTACAAATGTCTGGTCTGCACGAGAACAATGTAGAAAAAAGAAGTTTGGCTCCAAAATCAGACTTCAGCTCAGCAGTAGTCAGACCATGTAAGCCCCAAAAGCCTCCACAGCCAAGACCAGGGAAATCTGGTTTTCGTGTCTGCTCAGACTTCTAAATTAAAAAATGTATTTGCAGAGCAGCCATGGTGGAACTACACAAGAAGTGCTTTTCACTACAGTTCCAAACAGCAACACTGATTCAAAAAGAGGAGGAGAAAAAGTTTAAAAAAAAGAGAGAGAGAGTGAGAGAGAGAGAGAGAGAGACCTGTAATCAAAACCTTAGGAATTATATGGAAAACATATTTCTGAAGTAACACATTTCTTATCATTCCATGCAGCTGAGAACGGCTTCCAAGGAAGGTGTTTTCCTCTAGCTATTGAACACATGGAAATGCCAGCAACCCAACTCTAAACTGTTCATAGCTGAAGCTTGTGCACTTGCTATTAGCCATTTCTATCTTCAAATATCAATTAAATACTGTTCTCGTTTTGCAAAGAATAATTTACTCACCCAGCCAGCAAGCAGAAACTGGCAACTACACCGTACACCTGTTATTATGCATTACAATGAAATTAAAGTATTTAGAGAATTTGGCAAGGCTGCGCTGCTAAAACTATGGCTGTGGTTGTAACTGCAAACATGCAGATGAATGCTGCTCCTGCCTGCTAGGAAAACACTGCTACACAAAGAACTGCTGGTGTCCAGCAGCTGGCCTTTCAAGATGAGTATCCACAAACATGCCCTCTGTGACACCTGCTCAGGTGGCACGGGCGCCAGGCTCCGGCGCTGCAGCATGAGCAGCAGGGAAGGGGCCCAGGAACGGCCCCGCACAAGCACTGACCTCAATGGGGGAAGTGCAGAGCACTATTTATTCAGGTGCAATAATACAAATCTTTGTGGGTTGTTCCGCAATGATAAAACAAAGAGGATTCCAAAGAATGCGTTCCCTGTGTGACTTCCCGAGCCCCACTGTAAGCACACCGTGTTCGCAATATCCAGTGATGGCCAGAAGCAAAATTATTATCGCTTGGGGCCTCCGAGTGCAGAACTCGAGCAGCTTTTCAAACTGGGAAAGTTTTATGGTGATGCAGAGTGTAACTGGGACGTGGGGAATAACACAGGGACCCGGTGGAGATAAGCTTTTGCTCCCCCAGGCATCATTTCAGCTGTCCTAACCTTTTCATGTAAAAATAAACAGGACAAGCCTGCAATAAAAGGCAATTTATGTGCTGTAGCTGCACCATGAAAGCCTAGGGAGTTGGGGGCATCCCGGCACAGTCAGTGACCTGAGCTTGTGTCATTAATTACTGGTTTTGCTCAAGATGAGAGAATTTATGCTCAATATGAAACACCACCAGCAGAGGTGGAAGCTAGAACTCTGTAATTTATGGAAATGCTTTCCTCACCACATACAACTAAGTAGTGCAGACACCTCAGCACCAACAATACCCGACCCCAGAAAATGTGTCCAAACGTGGGCTTCACGCCCAGAGGCTTTGCCATGTATGCACACCCGGGGCTACCTGCATGCAATCGATCGCTCCTGCGGTCCTGGCGTGGCCACATGGCTGCAGTTCAGAGTTAGCAGGTTACTCCAACCTCATCCACATGGCCCGTAACATGCTCGTCCCAGGGTTTTCAAAAGAAAATATCTAAAGGACCTGTGATTTCCCAACACAACACTGGCTGTTTCATATCGGATATATAAACTGGATGATCCCTGACACTTTCCACAGAAACTTACCTTCAGTAATCTTTGGCAATTTCTCTCTAAATCCATCAGAGATCCACGCTGGATGCAGGTAAGCTGCTGCGCTACACCTGGCCTGTTTCAGGGGCAGAGAGGGACAAGGTGAACTCGGGCCTTGACTGTGATCAAGTCAAGTTGCCGTCCTGAAGAAAAAAGGTAAAAGAAAAACTGCTATAGAAGCTATGTAAAAATACTCCTGAAAGACATTTTCCTGCCTGTCTGTATGAATCTGCCTTTCACCTGTCAGCAATAGCTCTGTTGCATTTCTGAATAACCCTGGAGTTCAGGCACAACTATCCATCCTGATGAGCAGGAAAACCGCAGAGGCACGGGACACAGCAGAACACCACGATCCTGGTGCTGAGACGGAGCTTGAAGAAAAGCTGTCGGATGAAGTGGGTATTCCTTTGCCAAAGCCAAGTGGTCTCGGTCCTAGGAACAGATCTTAGCAGCTGGAAGCTTTTAAGAAAACTTAAGCCTTCCCCTGCCGTATTTTCTTGATGGCTGTCAGAGGTAGGGGCATTGGAAGAAAAGCACAGAGGATCCCTCTGCTATATGGAATGCCAAGGAATCCATGTCTCCCTTTCACCAGGAAGTTTTCTAATTTTACTTGCTCCACTATCAGTCTAGATCACCAATGCTAACATGAGCGGGTACCATCAGCATGAGGCTGGCAGCATGTAGCCTTCTGCAACAAAGGTTCCTCTGCTGTCCCTCAGGCACAAGGAAGGTTTGGAAAAGTATACCTATGCTGTTCCCACTGGAGTCTGAGTTCAGCCATCAAATTCAGTATGTCCCTATACAAAATATTAAAGCAAAAGAGCAGAAGTAACAGGGAACTGATACACCAAGTTTGAAAATACACTTGCGTTCTGACCCATTTCAGTCAATTCCTTCTAATAAAACAAGACGGCTCTTGAAAACAAAAATCACTGATTGCCATTGGGAAAGAAGAAAGGCAGGCCCAAACTTCAATTCTAGAGCGGTCAAAAAAACCCAAAAGAAACAAGACTGAAACTTAACTCTCTCTTTCATTTAGACTGAATGGTCACCTGTAGGAGAAACAAGTTCATTATCACACCGCGGTTCAGACAGCAATTGCGCGTACACGGCGAAGGCACGCGGCGAGATCAACTCTGCTAAAAAACCCCACAACAAAGCAGGTTTTGAAAGAAAGAACCTGTGTACATCTTGCTGTGTAAACCAGACAGACGCTGGAAAAGACGGAAAAGATGACAAGAGTTGTTTGATAAGAATCCAAGATACAGACATTTTAACAAAGCTGGTAAGAGCTCACCTGGCCCACTGCATGAGCATTTAGTCTTTACTTCTTTCAACTCCAGAGTGTTTAGGAGGAAAATGATACAGAGATCAAGAAAGCAATGGAGCTGGCAGGATTCAGAAAGTGGGTATTACAGTTCCATAGCAGTACTGGCCAAGGTAGAAGGTGCTTTCTCCACATCTGGCCACCTGAGGAAGGGTAAATCACAAAGCTGAAACACCCTCCCATTGATGGTTTGAATAAACACATCTCACATCAAGCTGGACACATATTATATCTCCATTCAGTGCACTGGGCTGTATAATTTAATTAAAAGCACTTGCATTGCCAGCTCTCACATCGTTGTTCAGCTTTTAGTTCTTTCAATAATCACGCTGAGCACATTGCACAGAAATAAAACTGAAGATTCCACCTTACGAAAAATACTTCCTTTTGCCTGTGGAAATGACAGCTTCCATACAATGGATCTTCTTCACTGAAGGACAACAAAAAGGGCACTTGGGTTACAGCAACTCTGTGCTCTCTCCTGGTGAAAGTGATTGCCATACAGTAAAATCACAACTACTTTAAAACGAGTCCTATACAGGCATCTATGATTTGGCTAAGCACGCTATCAGCAGCTCAGTTCCAAACTATAGTAACTGCTGTAACTCTGGTGACTGGGAATGTCAGATCCATAATGGAAAGCAACATTGCTGTTTTTAATCATTTCAGGCCCCATACGAGACTCCCCAGTGAGCACTGAAAAGGGATCAATAAAATTTTGTGCAAGCATTAGAGCAGATCTTGCTGTTATGCTACACAGCGGCAGCAAAAGCACATCCCTGGAATGTACAAATATTATTAAATCAGAGAAAAAGCAAAGATGAGCAGAAACCTGAGAAGCAAAACAGTCTTGATTTCGGGAGGTTAACATTGATTAAAAAAACCTCTTAACGAGGTTCAAACTCACAAGTATGCAAAGCCTCTTAACCTGTTGTTAAGCCAAAAATCTAAGCAGTCCCGGCAGTCTCCACATGAGGAAACATTATTCAGAACAGTCACGTTGAAGCCTCACTCTGGAATTCCTGTCAATAACCAATCTGCAGGTTGAACACTCCGATTCTCCCACTGCACCATGAGGGATAGACCTGGCCAAACGCACCAAACCATGAACCCGATTGAAAACAGAAATGCCAACCTGCGTAAGGCCTCCCAGGCCAACAGGGAGCACTCCCATCACGGAGCCTGCAGCCTCCCCTGCTCCTCTGGCACAGCCACATCACAGTTCCAGGGCTCATACCAATTTCAAAGCACCGAGGTTCTGGGCTGGCCAAGCACACCAGAGGTAAATGGGTCATTCAACATCATCATCTTACCCTACAGCACTGACAGATCCAACTAAAATACAGGAAATTCACCACTGAGCTTGGCATAACCCAAACGTGTGGCAGTTGGTCTTCTCCTCACTATCTCCATGAACCTGGAACGCATTAGGGTTCCTGGACTGGCCATTCTTGCAGACCAAAGGTAAAATGCAGCTGTCTGATGCAGCCTGCTGCCTCTTGCATGTTGAAATTGAAATACAGCACATCATGCAAATAAGTCCATTTGTTTCCTGCTGTCTGAAGAGGATAATAAGGTGGGCAAGAGGAAACATTTTATATATATATGTAAATATATAAATATATAAAAATTCCCTAATGAGGCAGCCCCTCCTCTGCACCAGCTGCCTGCTCACAGCTGTGCCTGTACCCACCATACTCCAGCATCCATGGAGATGCCCCTGCCACTGGAGGGACCGGGGCACCAGAGCCGGGACTATCTCAGCCCACACACGGGCTCGCTGTGCCACAGCCTCTGTGCACGGCAAGCCCCCGCCTCCGCAGAGAGATGCAACGCAAACGCCGCTGACTCGGGGGAGCAAGACCTGGGTCAGCCAATAACCTCCTGAAGCTCCGGTACCAATCTGGCTGCTCCAGAAAGATTTCCTCAAGTGGGACTGTATCAAAGGGGCTTAGAATGGAGGGAGGAAGTAGAGGTAGGGAACTCTTCAAGCAAAACTGAAATAAAGAATTCAAGCGCTAGAATTCATAGCTGCCTAAATATTTTAGTAAATAAAGATTGATCCAATACCTCCTTCCAGTCCCAGAAATGCAAGGCCATCACTTCACTGTGGTGTAACAAACGTTGGCTTTGGCCTCACACACATCTGGTTCAAATTAGCACCTGCATACCTCGGTTATTAAATAAAAACCAGTGCTTTCCACATGACCTGCAGAGTCCTTGTGCACAAGAACTTATCCAACGCCATCATGTCTTCCCTTATCAGATGTGTGTGGTATGACATAACGGACACAGTGCTGCAGCACAACTGGCACCAGTTCAATTCCCCAGCGCCAGGTCACGTTTCCCATCGCGCTGTTTTAACACAAACGTTATGGGCTTGGTGGCTAATGGACGGAGCCCTGGAATTTTACCTCAGATCCTTCACATTTAACCTAAGGCTGATGAACTAAATGCAATCTCTAGGGAAAAATGCATCTGTCAAAACCATCGCTTGCAGCATATGGCTGAACCAAGAAGTATGCGCCGGCCATTTCCATCTTGATTTGTTGCACCCAGCCTCCAGTGTCTGCTATGCAAGCTGGATTACAAATGAAAAGTTGCTGCTCTAGATATTTTTTCCAAAACAGCACTTGGGGATTTGGATAGGGAAAGCAAATTTTTTTATTGTTAAAGCATACATCTCGGTGTTAAGGAGACCTCGCTTCTATTTCTGACTCCCCGCGTGTACCGTGTGAGCCAACACAACTGCTTTACCACCGTCTCCATGGCTCACCCCCAGCCTGGCATACCAGTGCTGTGGAGACAGAGAACCTGCGCCAGCTGAGGGCAAAACCGTTGACTTCATACAGCTCTCATATTCAAACAACGTTCACAACTGTGAGCAGGTCCAAGAATTTAGGAACTTCTTCAGGTGATGATGTACCTGTCACCAGTGTCCCAAGACTCCCACTGCTGCCTCCGGGCACTGCACGGATCCAGCCTTCTGCACGCTTTTAAATATCAGGCAAAACCTCACTGACCCACAGGAAAAAAGACCTCGACTGAAAACCAGTTTTATGAGAAGGAAAAAGAAAGCATAGGGATATATCTGCCTATTTTTTGTTCAATATAGCAGAAACCATTGGGGCGATAACATACAAGCACACAACACAGCATAAAGTTATACATTTAGCTGCCTATTAAGGCATCCTGAGTTAGTCTTGTCAATAACTGTCCATTTTCATACATTTCTCCAACCTTTCGAGAGGCTGCCATGGGTTACTGCCCAGTAGATTTCCTTAAAGACTGAGAGCTGTGGCAGTACATTGCTAGCACAGAGACACCTACTCGCAGTGTGAAATCCTTGCAGTGACCACCCCGAGCACAAAGCGACTGATGAGTGGACAGATGAGAAGGAACTTCCTCACAGTGAGTCTCAGGAACCTGAATGACTGTCTGTAGGTTGGGTCACATCTCCAGCTGACACAAGCTGGATTTGGGCCCCCACGCCACATTGTGAATTCACTTCCAGTCAGATCTGAGCGTCCTTCCTGCCTCAATGCAGGCTTGAGTTATCAAAAATGGTCTAACAAAACCTTAGTTTTCATGTATTTCATGAGGCTCACGTTCTGGTCTAAATCCCCGGTTAACAAGTTGAAGAAGCTCAATGCATGATTTCACTCAGATCTGCTCAGATTGATGCTTAAAAGCAATTCTGACTAACAACGTATTTTTTTCTGCTTCCTGTACCCTATGGCAAAGAGCTCTTCAAGATGTGCCTCAGGAGCTCCTGGCAGTAATCAGGCTCAGGGGGCAGTCTGTGTCAAACTGCAACATTAATTTGTTCTGCACTTGCCCAAAGAGTGCAGAAAAGAAAACTTCCAAGTGCAAACACCGAGACGTCCAAGGAGATTAGATTAAATGCCTCCCTTTTCGTCTCCACAGAGCACTGGCCAGTAAATACTCTTAACTGGTGTCAGACAATGTGGTGCAGCTGTTTGTTGGAGCAAACAAGTGGAAATCATTAAAGACACAAACTTCCAGCCACTTGACTTCCACACCAAAATAGAAGCAGCAAGCAGACACGTCCGTGACGCGATTTCACGCTCTCAAGCAAACTACCGAGCGTGGCCTCGCCTTACAGCACAAATGAGAATTTTTCTCCACCGTAACCGAGAGCTTGCCAGTTCCGCTCTCCTGGGCTCCCATGCCTACACATCCAGTAGCTGCAATTTACATAACTGCAATTTCATTTCGCAAATATGGTTGGGCTCTTTTTGTGCCTGATTTTCCCAACAGCCGCTTCTTGGAGTTCAAGTCTTTGCTAATTATTTCAAACACTTAGTGGAAAAAAACACAAACCATAATTGATACAATTATTACACAAAAAACCAGGAAAAATTCTCATGGTTTGGAAGATGAGGGGACTGAAGGTTTTTGTGTTGGGCTTTTTCCCCCTTTTGTTCTCCTTTGCTCTTTAAGAACAGCACATGCAAAACATTTGTGAAGCCAACACAGCTGTGGGGCCCGCTCACCAGACCAGGACTGTCTACTCAGTATCCTTTCTAGCTTTTTATAGATACAACTTAAAAACACCATGAAATTTATTTCCTGTAATAATGATCCCCAAATATTTTCTTTAAAAGTGGACATTTCAGCAAAACTCTCCCAAGAATGTGGAATTATGCACTTACATTGTGTTAGCACAGTCTTTCCCTCCCCACTTCCTTCATTGTCCCCCCTCAGACTCTCCCTGGGTTTTTAGTTCACCTGCCGAAGTCTCTGAGGTTTGTGAAGCCAGGCTGGCACCACCATACCCGTATACACCTTGCTGGAAACTGGCACGCCCCACACTGGAGAAGGGCTCCAATACACTTCGAAACTATACAGGGTCAGGAGTTCTTCCCCGAAATTTCCCGTTTTCCTACAGTAAATTCCTGGGCAGATAACTTTATAGCACATTTTCCTCTCTATGCTTCAGGACGCTCCTGGTCTCCATCTCTGCGTTTCCAGAGTCTAGCCTAGCCTCAGGAAGGACCTCTAGAAGCTGTTATAAAGTCAATATTATTTTAAGCTAATAAATATAAGTCTCCTGTCCTGCACGCATGCTCCATTCCAACAGAGCGGTACCATTTCCTCATACAGCACTCGCTCTTTTAAACAATTTACAGCCTTCCTTCCATAGCAGCGCTCCCTCCCTGGAGCAGGCCCAAGGGATCCACGCCCATGCGCGCCAGGTTCCGGCCTCTGCTGTGCACGAGACCTGCTGACATCCCCCCTGTGGTCGCCGGACACTGACACAGACAACACCTGGGACACTGCTCACGGCACGTCAGGGTTTGGTTCTCGAAGCCTGGGGAAGCTCGGGATCACCACTGCACAGACTGCTCCTGCACCACCACTGCTTGATCACACCAGCAAAGCAGCTCTGGAATTTGGTACAGGGCAAACTGGATAATAAGCATCCCACAGCAGAAGGAAGAACAGTGGGCATGCCTGAAAGGCGATTCACTCATCATCATTAGCCATCGCTCAGGCTAATAACGCACTGCATCTCGCCATGTTTTGGTCCTTGCCCCACTGGGGTTATGGCAGCAGCAGAAAAAAATACAAAGATGTATTTTTGTACTCCCTCCCATACAAAACCCAGTCAACTACGGACTCTTCTTCAGCACCTCCGAGTTAGACAGTGGAAGCACTGGAAGGGTAAGCATGAGCCCAACTGGGACAGCACAGAACTTCAATTCCCAAAGCTGGAGCACATATCCACGTAAGAGTGCAAAGAAGAAAGACAGGACAGTGTCCGTAACATGCAGTTTAACAAAGCAGAAACAAATGGCAATTCTGGCAGTTTTTCCTCCTTGGAGGACTTTGCTTGACAACACTAGGAGCATCCTTCTAAAATCAAGTTTCCCTCTTGCTTTTACAGATGGCAAAGCTGTGGTTCAGGAGCTGTGCTACGATGCAGTACTACACTGGAAAAGTGTCCAGGTTCTTGGGGCTGTAGCCCACCAGAACCTACACAAGCCAGCAGCACATCAGACCTAAAACACTTTGCACAGACTTACGGCTTTGGGTTTGCACCAGAGGCATTTGTATTTGTATTTTGCCAACTTATAGGTGCGCCTGGTTGGCGACTGTCTGAGCAGACAGAAAAACCACAAAATCTAAGTACTCGCAGCACACCCTTAACAACATAGTCCTCAGGCGCAGGGACATCCAACCTCAAACCAAGAGCCAGGCATCCGTCACAGAACGGAGGCCAGTTCACTCGCAAGGAATAAACTCTTTTTTCTGCATTCACTGCCTAAGAAACAGTTCCCAGACACTTGAGGCTTAGCCAGACCATTTAATTGCTTTATTCAGTCCCAGTGTCACTGTAAAATCTTTTCCTAAAAAGCCCCTTTGTGGCTTTATAGCATCACAAATACATCTTTGGGACCTCAGGTAAGCCTGAGCTAGGGTTCAGGGGTTATTTAATTAAAAAATAAAGGGTGGCAAATGTTTCCCATGACCTTGTCTTCATATTTGACCGAAGTATCCATTTTTCTAGAAAAGCACGCGGCCACTGTTTGCCCACGTGCTCACCACCAAAGTCTGAAGCTGCGCACCCTCGGCGGGGGGGAGAGAGGAAGCCCTTGGGGCAGAGCAGGATCCTGGTGGAGCACACCACCCACCTCCTCCAATTCCTTCCCAACCACGGCCATTTGGGATGCTTGCTATGAAGCAGAGGGAGGTCGTCATTTTCTGCTGAGATTTACTTAACTCACTGATATTTAGGATCTGAGGTGGAAGAGAATTTATCATCTCACTGCCTGTTTTTCTATTCTTACCCCATTTAGTTCCCATCTCAGACAGCGATTGCTATAAATTCACTCTGTACCATTTCGGTGTGACAGTAATGTCTGTGCCTGAGAACGTCAAAATAAAACCTCCTGGGAAAAGCCGATCACTAAGCACGATATGTCAGAAATATTTGCTAAATGGAACAAGCAGATCTTTGCTCCCAAGACCACATTTTGATCCCTGCGGCTGACCTGTGTTTTGATCCGCGCGGCAGCCGGCTCTGATGTGCCTTTCTGCGCAACAGAGGAGGCCGATCTGCCTGGAACCTCAGGTGCCGTTTCTGGGTTCTGTTGCCGAGGTCTCGAGCCACAGAGGTGAATGGTCACACATCTCCCGCAGCACAGGAGCCCTGAGCTCGGCCCTGACTCACATGGACAGGGCTCCTGCAGAGTGCTCACTCCACAGCAGCACTGATTATCTGACCCCGCACTGTTCCTGTGGAGTGCTTTACTTCCACCTGCACTGGATGCTGGACTTACACACACACTGGATGGAAAAGAAGGGAACGCAGCACGCAGGGCCAAGGAATAAGCAAATCTAATTGAAGGGGCACAGCTTGAGACTCTCTGATTCTGGCAATATCCACCATTGACATCTCTAGCTTCTGGATCTCAGCTGTGTTCAGAGCCAGAGGAAAGGGAATCAGGCACTGGGATGAAAAATGAATGACTCAACAAATAATATTAACAGATCTATCTAATTTCATATGTCCAGTAAAAGGAAAAATTCAGTTTGTTTTATCCCACCTTATTTTGACAACTCTGTCAACACTAGTTCAGAATCATAAGATAGACAATATTTTTATCTCAAATGCTGCCAGTTAAACAAAAAAACAACCTCCTACAACTGTTACAATTCCACAGAGAACAGAAGTTGCTTTGTGTGCAATCACCATCTCACTGCTACTGATCACCAAGCACAGGAGTCTGTCCCTAAGATACTCACAATGTCCAGTCATTGCTGTTGCTAAACAAAGCAGGAGCACTTACCAAAGAGCACAGAGGTGTTATGGAGACCCCCTGGAGCAGAGCCTAGGGAAAAGCCTTTAGAGGCAGGCACCTGATGGAAGTACTGTCAGTCCTACGCCCATTCCAACTGCAGTGCGTTCCAAAGGAAAGGAGAAGGGGCTGCAGTGGCACTGCTGTTTATGTTTGCAAATACATTGCCCCTCCATCTTGTTTTCCATGACAGACCAGGAATATTTAACTAAAGCGGGAGCAGTCAGTCACAAGCAGTTACCAACTTCAATTGAACCCAGGCCGTCAGGAGCAGTCCCCGAGCACTGAAACCATAGTGGAAGCACTTCCAACCTGACTAAATATCCTATCTGTATGAAGCACATCCAGTCTTCTTTTTTTCCCTTTTATTTCACAAATACTGCATGGGATGAAGGAATGTAAGGGCTGAACTCTCCAGAACAGATGTAGAACACATGTATTTGCATCAGTTTAAAGCAAGATTCCAGACACTAGAAAGCAGTTGCGGTTTGGCAGTGGAAGTCTCTCATTTTAATTAGTTCAGGGTACAAATGATTTCTAGAAAGGCTTCCTCATGCTGGAGTAGGGTTACTTCTATCAGGACAGGTCTTCCAGGCAGATTTTCTAGGGGCAAGACTGCAGCGGTCATGTTTCCAACGCAACACGCTCGGGCCACGACAGCGAGCGAGTTCGTACAGCAGTAGGTTCCCCAGGTCCCGGGGCAGTGCCAGCAACCGCCTCAGAACTATGTGTGACTGTAGCCCATGGAGCATGACCCACCAGGCAGAGCAGCACCGGGTGTGCTTCGTGGGGATCCTGCCATGCCTCGCAGTTTTCTTGATCTGTCTTCTACAGATGTGCATTTCTTCCTAGCTCAGCTCAAGGGAAATGGAGTCATGGTGGGACTAGCTCAGCTAATGAGCAATTGTCATTTTCTATCCACTAAGTAAAGTATTAATATCACCCAACAGAAAATCTTTGTTCCCTGTTGCAATTACTTCCCTCTTTAGTTTGCTTAGTTTTCAGGTTCTGAGTAAGTGATTGTTCTAAGGAACACGCAGAATTACTTAACAACCAAAAACTTGCTCTTAATTAGCAAGAAAGGAAATGTTAGAAAGAAAGAATCAATACACCTGATTATGTCTCCCGACATATTAATCTCCAAAGCCTGTGATATTGCTCATTTGTCATGCCCTCATCATCAGTGTTCAGGAACAGCCGTTAGTCAGAGTATCAGTCAATGACATCACCAAAGCAAACGAAAAAAGACAGCACTTACCTTTAATAAAGGGAGGGCAACAAATAGCAAATGACATAGAAAGATGAACTGCTTGAATTTCTTTCAAGACCCAACTTAAGCCTACAGAAGGCAAGGGAGAAATGTCATGAACTGAACTTAGATCCACTGAAGCGACCCGAGAACACCAGCTGACGTACTACCAAAGTTCCCCGTGCTACGCAGCCCTGCCCAAGAACCGGGTTCGCTCTAATGCCCAATGCCAGCCCCACCAGGAGGGCAGGAGCCCACCCTGGATGGGACGCTGTCCAGCTAGGACGTGTCCTTTCCCTTGCTATTTGAATAATTACCAGCAACTGTAGCAGAACGCTTGTTACATTCCAGTCCCTTCCTCATTTACAAGGTTTAAGCCGTCAGCACTACAAAGCAGCAAGTTTTCATCATATCATGCTCTGGATCAGCCTTATTCAAAGGGACAGCAGGATTTTTCCTGGAGATAAGGGCCACGGGCAGCCAGAGAACAGGGTAACTTCCCTAAGGAATATCCCCTCCATACAAAGCGGCAGGATGCTCCCTCACCTGCCATCTGCAAGCACACGCAGCCAGCCGGCCGCGCAGAGATCAGTCTGTGCTCACAATGAGACATACTTCTCTCTGAATGTTGTACTGAAATGTGCAAAGCTTTGCTCCAGTGACACCAGAGGCATTCAGCACACTTTGGAAAATGTTACTATTTATAGAATGTCCAGTGCTCTTTTGCTGTACTAAGGTTTCATCCCTTCTCCGTTGTTCATAGATATTTTCCATAAAAAGCAAACTACACTGCTCTGCATTTAATGGATAGATTCTGAGGGGAAAAGCTGAAAAGAAAAACAACATCCCTGGGAGTTAAATCAAAGGAAGGGATAGTTTTTCCAGCTGGGTTCTGGATGATGGAAGACAGTCTGTCATTCTGAGGCCAGAAAATGTCTTTTACATACACCAGTCTCAGCAAACCTACCCTGAGTTATAAGGTTTATTTTATAATAGTTTAAGTCTTATATTGTACTTGACTTCTGCTGCTAACAGCAAAGGCCTATGCAATAGCTATTGGTTAGAAAGCAGCACCTAGTTCATTTTATTTTGCCAAAACACAACTTGCAGCCATAAATCCAAAGCAGTCCTTCCCATATTGTTTATTATTATTATCATTAGAATAACACTAAAGTTTGCAAACTGTCACTGTAAGCCAGTAGTGTTCTTTAGGGGCAGCTCTTCTTGGAGAGCAAGCAAGGGCTGTAGAACATCTCCTGAGTGCAAACTCGGCCTGTATCATTCTGACACCTCAGCTCATTTGGAAATCAAATACTGGAAATGCATCCCGTGGGTCAGCCTTGGGCACTTGAGACAAGATATATGACAGCAAAATGAAACATGGGGTAAGGCCTCGCAGCTGATGGAACACAGAGCTTTCTCCATGCTAGAAAGGCTTTAGGAGAGGTGATTTGGCCTACAGTGCTCTGAAATGGTGCATGGTGTGCTTGAAGTGCACGTGCCCCTCGCTGCCAGTGTGCTGTGCACAGGGTGGTGGGGATGCTGAGTAGCTCTTGGAAAATCCCCCTCTGCCACACGCCCTTCTCAGGTACTTCAGAGCCATCTCCTGATCAGCTCTTGCTGACAACAGCTGTCCAACACTCCATCAAGTCCCATAGAGCAAGTAACAGATGGCCTGAGCATTTCCTTGAGCTTACTTTGGGCAGACAACCCCAAGTTATTGGATCCAATGGTTGGATAAATTCATAGGAGGCACTCGTGTTCATTCTCCTCTACTCAGGGAAGCCCTTTCTGTGCAAACAGTGCAAATCAGGCAGGTGAGGACTAGGAAGTCACAACTCACCCAGGCCACACTTCTAAGCGGTGTTTAACTTCCTACTAAGTGATTCGAGAGAACTGGTCCTTGTTTTTAGTGCTGGGATCGCTGCATCTGCATCGGACACCCAGTCAGGAACTCTGAGCTGGCTTGGCAGGAACAGCACCCTCAGCAGGTTCCAGAGTGCTGGCTTAGCACAAGCGTGCTGGCAAGGCAGCACAGCAGGCACGATGGATGCTCCTGGCTTCAGCAATTAAGAGAAATACTTGTGTATTTTCAAGAGTCAAAGACTGGAGAAAAAGCAGGCAGGAAAGAACAAGAGACAGGTAAGGTTCCTAAACAACTGAAATCCTCATGAAAAGGTCCATTTAGCCAACCTTTTATTCAACTTGGTCTTTCTACCAGCACCTACAACTGGGAGGGTTTTAGGGTTAAATCCAACTGTGAAAACATAAAAGGCTGGACATACACAGCAATCTCTCCAGAGACCAGAACTTCCCTTGCTTTGTCCCATTTCAGCTGCAGCAGACTAGTGTGACAAAGACTATTTTGATCTCAATTAGCATTTTCACTTTTTTTAGTGATTAGTCTGGGCAATAACCCACAGTACTACAATTCAGCTGAGACGTGCACGAGCTACATCAAGTTTCTCTAGCAAGAATCAGAATTCTCCCCACCAGCCAAAATGCAAACTGATTCAACAGCACTGTTCTGCCCAAAATGAAGTGGAAGGGATGGGTTAGAAACCTACCATCAATAAAAGCCAGGCGTTTGGACACACACTTTGAGACGGGTGTTATGCAGACTTCAAGCACAGGGAAAAAGAGTCAACCACAGTACTTTGAGCACATCAGCTAATCTGAGAGCTCAAATAAAAATTATAGAAATACAAGAACGGGCTGAAAAAACCCCACAAAATGATTATACCCTGACCAAGAAACCCTCCAGCCACTCCTCCAGGTGTGCAGACCCCCCCGACACCAGCACAGACCTCCAGTTCACAGCAATGTGTCTAGTCCTGTGTCTCTGCTAGGTTTGCACTGCAGCGTCTCTGCCGACTTCAGGAGGAAATTCCTATTTCCAAAAGATACCTTTTCCTTTTTTTTTCCTGCTTTGTTTTTCTGCTTAACTGCATAGAGTATTGCAAGCACTTTATTAATGCTGCTCTGCTTTGGTCAGCTACACATAACAGCATTTATTAGAAGAGACTATCACAAGTATGAAAATGTTCATTATCATGAATACTAATTTGTGGGGAATGGAACAAATACATTCCTGCGTGATAATCAACACAGTGATTATCAGCTCAGGCTTCTGGTTTACTTCGGAGCTACTGGATATCTGTTTCCTTTTCAGTTTAGGAGTGCCAGTGCTTCATCTTCCACCTGGTTTGCTTTCCATATGCAACAACCACATAGCAGCTGACAATTACACACTTTCTAGGTATGGACGCCACCTATTCTTTCACAAAATACCGCGCAAATACAAGTTTCCAGGAACTGCCTGAAAGGATGATCGGGAAATGTCCATAGACACATCTGCATTCCAACCAGGTTCCCTGTGTTCTGCTCTCCACCTTGGCAGCTCAGCTTGTTAAAGCAAACATTTCCAAACAGGGCAAGTACTTTGTGTGCATTGTGCATCAACCCAGCAGCACGGGTTCGACCTGGTCCATCCCTGTGCCACCAACTGTCCCATTTCAGACTCACGGTGGGGTACAGGAGCCTCTCTGCAGTCTCCAGACACCTGTGCCCCACAGGCTGGCAGGGGCAGAGGGAGAAGGTGAGGAGCTGACCCCACACAGTTCCCAGAGGCTCCTGGCTAGAGCCCAGCTCTCGACCTGCCACCCTCCCACTGCTCCCATGTGAACCTTGAGCACATTTCTGACTGCCAGCGCAGGTGTGAACTGCACCTGGTAAAGCGTTTCCTTTGTTCTGTGCGTTACCGAAACGGGAGCTGCACAGGTGCACCTGTTGCTGTGAGGTTACTGCACTGTCCCTGGGGGAAAGGCCCTCTGCTGCAGGGCAGGTGCCTGGCGGCCGCTACACTCCAGTGAAATCGCACAGAGCGCAATTTCTTCTTGCAACGTCTGAGGTCTCTTGCTCAGTTCAATTTGTGCTCCCTGATGTAACGTGTCATCTACTAGACTGTCAAAATTCATTTTTCTAATGCTTTTGAAGGTCCAAGTTTTCTGGGGTTTGCTTTATGACCTCTTATACCCCAAATGTGGCCCCACCTTCCATGCATTCCAAAGTCCTCGGGAACTGAGCTCAGTTCCACTGAGCTACCCCAGAAAGCCAGTGTAACCCCTCTGACTTCTCTTGGAAAGCCAAGACGTGCTTTATGGCCACCAAATTCCCTTTTATCAACCAAAACCTGTACATAGTTCAAGTCCAGAGGCACATTTAGTGCTGCAAAGAGATGCAATTAATCATTCTTGCAAACCAAATTTGAAAGGGGAATGAACAACTCTCACCTCAAACACTGGGATTTCTCTCATAATCATGCACAGGAAGGAAGAACAATTCAGAAAGACTGTAAGAAAAGTGTCCCTGCTCATGGCAGGGGGGTGGGACTCATGACTTTTAAAGGTCCCCTACGATCCCACCTATTCCGTGACTTCATTCTAGGATTTTTAGACTTGGCTTCTATTTCCCAGGTTAATGGAAGTGATGAAAATTACTTTTGTCTGCCTCGGCCAGCTCCAACTGGACAGAACATGCTAGGGCGTTTCTGGACACTGCCAGGCCACGTCCAGAGGTCCCACAGCAACGGCACCCCCCTCACACCAGCAGCTTTAACTACATCAAGCAATTCTTCTTAATTCACCTGATGCTCATAAGCATAACCCAAATGCCACTGAAACAACTTCTCCTCAACCAACTTCTGTGGTGCCAAAATTCAGCTGTACATGAACACAGAATCTGAAATGTCATTAAGTCCTGTCAGCAGTGACAGCCACTTCCTGACAACTGACAAGGTGTTTCACAAAGGCACTCAGGAAGGGGCACTTCATGGGTGCCCAGCAGCAGTAAAGAACTACCTCCAGAGTACCAGTTTCCCAGTGGAATCACATCTGAAACTGGTTTTAGCTCCTGTAGCAGTCACTGGGCTCACACCTACACCTGCGACAGGCTACCGCTGAGAAAATGAGGCAACTACAGCTCCAGCCCTGCTCCCAATTCCACAGAGGGAGAATCCAGCTGACAGCAGCAGAGGAAGACTTGAGGTCAGAATGGAGCCCAGGAGCCTTCCTCTGACTGGAGAGCTTTCATCTCATGACAAGGTGCTGTCTCAAGCCGGACTGTAGCCCAGCAGCACACACACAGAGAAGGGGCTGTGGCTCCCTTGAGCTTAAAGGTGTCCCGGCAGCCGCTGCCTTCTGCAGGGGCGCGACTGCACCTCCCTCCCAAGCACCCCAACACCCCCAGACACGGTGAACAGCCTGCAGGGAGGTTTTCTCTGCCTTGTTCGAGCAGCCTATGGAACAACACCCCCCAACACAAACTCTCAGCCTGAAGGGAAACCTGTCTATTCATGATCTGCATTAAGAGCTTTTTAACTGATATTTTCTGACCTTAAACATGGCAATTGTTTCTGAATACTTAATTAGCAAAAGGCTACTGCAGAAAGCAAATTCAGGATAGAGAAGCAAATCTGTGAGCCAGTCAATGGCAGAGACCAAGAAAGTCATCTTTAAAAGAGCGTGAGTCCCACCACAGTCTGAAGACTCTGTTTTCAGTCTTTAAGACTAAAAACCAGAGTTCTTCTGGATAGGAAAGATATTTAGCTTTTATTTTCCCCTACGGCACAAGTAACTGGCCATTATTTACAGCTGTTATGTCACTGAAATGATACAATTCATGTACTCCATGAAATATACCCGGCTCTCCTAACTTGTGCTTCACTTCGATAAATTACAGCAAAGAATGAAGAAATCAAGGACGCTCTGCATTTCTCTTTGTTGTCCACATGCTTTTCTACATGGAGTCACAGTCAGCAGCCTGGTTGTGGGGAACGTGCACTACAGGAAATCACACCATTTTTAGGCATTTAGAACCATCTACAGTTCACGCACTGCTATTTAATGGGAATGATTTGTGCATTCTACCACAGCTGTGACTTAAAGAGACAGATCTCGGGGAGGGAGGGAAGCAATAATTATATTAATTGGTCCTTTGTAAGTAACAGCTGATCAACACAAAGAAAAGCTACACTGAACTTCAGACCTGCCTTAGCCTGTTCTTCTATTTGAAGTAACATTCTCTGCTTGCTTTCTTATCTCCCTCCTGCTGCTTTTCCCTTTTCTGCTTCATGATCCTCTAAGTGAAACAACAGAAATCAATGTGCACGACAAAGGGACAGCCAGCTTCCCCACAGCTCATTTTGAGGTTCAGAGGACTCCAGATCCAGTGGCCCTATTTCTGAGCATTCCAAGTACTTTTGTGCTCTATCACACCTGTTGTTAAACGTGCAGCGTGACATGCATGAGCAGCAGAGCATCACACCTACGGTTTCTGGAAATAAAAGGTTCCGCTTGTCACCTGCACAAGCAGTCTCAACAAGTAACACAATTTCCACACCAACCTATCCCCCCATTCCACCGGGAAAAAATGCACACTAAGCATTCAAGAGGTGAAACTGCAAGCTGACATCTGGAGGAAAGGCAGTCTCTTTCACACTACACTGTCCAGTGACATGGAATCTGATAGATATTTTGTATTGTAAGGGCAGAAGTGTTTGAAATTAGTTATGATTCCCTGCATGACTCATGCAATTTCCATAGCAATTTATTAAACAGACAAAGGTGGCTTCATTTAAAAGAAATAAATATTTCTGTAATACCCTCTTTTTCTTGACTGGGAACCCTTTGGGGATATTGGGAAACAATTTGGGGATATTGGGAAATCATGTCAGGAGGACACTGCTGGTAAGATCCAACACCATCCTCAGCTTCAGTGATTTTCCACACCTGAAATGGGGCCTCTGGAAAGCCTTCCCGAGCCACCTGCAGCAGCTGCTGTGGAGGCTTCAGGGGAACAAGTGTTACCACTGCTCTTACCCAGCTTCAGGAACACACATTTGAAACCCAAAAGGACCGTCCAACTGCCTTCACTGCCAATACTCAGGGGCAGAAAAAAATTAACGAGTTCCATTCTCCCGGGCATGGATTTCACCTGATGATCTGGTTGTAGCTCTCACACAACTGAGAACACCAACATCAGGATTTGGGGGTTTTTATATGTTTTGTGGCTTGGTTTTATTGATGGAAACCTTTCCCCCCTCCCCTCCCCATCCCCAGTCAGCGGAATAGCAGAGAAAGGATGAATTCTCAGCTTACTAAATTCCCTAATTTCCACCAACAGACTCCACCTAATTATTTGAAGCACCTAAACGCTTTGGATGGCTGCACTGCTACCCATAGCAACACAACTAGAACTTGCTCCAGTCAACATGGAAGCCATGTCCAAGCTTACAGGGTCCTCAGACACATCAGTGGGGCTGGAGTCTTCCTCTCTGGCCCATCACACCAAGCCCCTCCCAAAAGATCAGCACAGTCACTGAGAGACTTGCTTTGGGACATAAAAAAGGAGTTCCCGAGCATTGCATAATTTCCTAAGGCTTTTGTCAATACCAGTGCTAATATCTACAGGCCCTTTATCACCTTGAATAAACAAGTAATATTTAATGCATACCAGAGTAGAGGTTAGGGCTAGACAGAGTAAACATACACCTGTGTAAAGAAGTCAGGACCTGTCTGCCTGCCGAGTTCTTCTGGTCATGAGACTTGTACTGGCTTTCAGGTGAATTCAATCTCCTACGTCTCATTTCCCACATACACTTTTCCAGATCAAGTTTGGAACAGAACTGGTTAAGAAGCACGTATATGCAACGCTTCTGCCACAACAGGCTCACTTTAGAGAATGAACCTCCCAGACCAACCTGCCATATGGGTGGTCTGAAAAAGCCCTTAAGAAAAGGGGAGGAAATAGCAACCCCAGCTAGTGTTGTTGGGGTTGAGTTTCTCACAAAAGGATAGGCTGGCTGTACATGCAGAAAAGACACAGAAATTCATCTTCTGGCAGAGGTTGATTGCCAAGGGTCCAGACATAGCAGCAGGGCTCCCATAGGCAACAGCAGGTGACAGCACTGACACTGCTCACCAGAGCTAGATGGGATATCCCCATCCCTGTGACAGGCACACCAGTGCTGCTACCCTTCCAACAAGGAGCTGAGCCTGGCTCTGGATAATGTTACAGCAAAATAAGGATTACAAAAAGCTTTGTCGAGATTACACCTACTCAGCTTCTGGAAAGCTTTTAGATTTCTTTCCTCCGACCTTTCTGGAGTAACCCTGACATCCAGCTCTGCAGCAGGTAAGCCCACGGCTCACATTGCCTCCGTCTCCCAGGGAGGAGCAGGTTCCAGACCCCCCAAACTGTCCAGAGAATAGCAGAGAGCACGCAGGTGCCTTACAGAGCACAGCCAGGACCTCACCATGCCAGCACTGCTCCAGCCGCCCAGGCTCCTCTACAGCCACCAGCCTCTAAAGCTGCACGGAACTGCCTGCGGCCCTGCTGCTGAGACAGACGGCACTGTCCGGATTAAAAACCCCACAGTTCCGCAAGGAATACCTGCTCTCTGTTGGCTCAGTAGGTACACAATAGAGAAAAACAAAAAAGGCTTCTGTGTGTCTTTTTGACAGCAGCCAACAGTAACTTCTGAACCAGCTGAAATTCCTTTCCACATTGAAGTGTATTAAGAAAACATTATGAGGTCTCCTGCAAACCAGCAAACTGCAGGAGAACCAGAGCTGAGGCTGGAATCGCACACTCAATGCACTTTATTATAACTAGGTATGTATTGAACAGCTTGTAATAACACTCACTGTTCCAAAAACTTTTGATACTTGACCAGAGGCTGCTTCGGGGGCCTAGAAACAGCATCACTGCAGGAAGCCTGGGAACTGAGAAATGCTGTCTTGACTGCGATGGGGCACTCGCAGTTTAGGTTTGATTTTAATTTATGGCCTGGCTCATACTTCATCTACCTTCATTTCTTAGAACCCCACACGTAACTTGCAAGGCAGAGCGCTAAAATCTTACTAGAGCTTTCCAAGACCGAGCTCTGCGTAGCACAGCTGGGCTGGTTCCCACTGCTTGTTTGGACAATCTCTGTGCCAGCACTAAAAAGACACACAGCCCAATAGCAGGGAACTCCACAGATCACGGACACACCTCAGAGCAGTAGAGAAAAGAAATAAACAGAAAAAATTTACCCCGAAAACCTTTTGAATTACTACAAGTTCTAGAAAAAGACCTTTTTAGGCTACAAAACTTGAACGGGGCTGCCCTTCCGTACAGCCAGAAGCACCGCCTGCATGCCCTGGGAGCCCCCCGCGGCTGGAATGGCTCTGCCTAACCCAGAGGCGCCCCCGGGGGGTGGAGAACGAGGAACTTGCAGTTCCTTTCCAAGGAGCTCAGAAAATTCGAGCCAGAGGGAAGGGAGGCAGTCGCGGGCTACAACTGCCAACAGCTATTTTACCTTTTTTCTAACGTTATGCTAAATATGTGGAACAAGCCAAAGAGTGCTTCCATTTTCAAGGCTAAACCATCACAGCACAGTTCCATCCTCTCTCAGCTCAGGCAGAGATTTAACCTTTTGTATTGCATTTCTCCCTAAATATCCCAAGTAGAACAGTTCCCAGGACATTTGCCAGGCAGCAGAAACCATGACCTGTTTGAAGCTCATGTGAAAGCTTGCTCACATATGCTGAGGCACCACACTTCAGGCAGCATTTCCTCTGCCCCTCCCTCTGCTAATTAGCCAGCCCCAACAGAATAAATACTGACCCCGGAATTATGGAAGGGACAGAGGGGAATGACACTTTTATTTCAAGCAGGAGAGCCAAAGGAGAGCAAAGAAACCCAGTAGGGTACACCTGCCCAACGGCCCAACCAAAACCAGGAAAAAAAGTCACAACCATGCCTGACTTCTGGAGCACCCAGATGTGCCTTTGCAGTCACCTTTAGCACTTTTCTTTAGCACCAAGGCCATGCAAGGGATAGAAATCCAGGCTTCAGCCACTCCTTGAAAAAGGGACCAACACAACAGCAAGACCACAATGCTCTTTCTTGGGCAAAACTAAAGCTCTTTAAAAGCCAAGAACACAGGACAATCCTCCCTTTGAACTGAAGAACATCGATCCAGCTCTGCAGAAAGGGGCGATTTTACCTTCAGCCAAACCATCCTGAGACAACTGGCTGCGGGTGTGGGAATGGCAGACGAGGCAGCAGCGATCCCTAGTGTCTCCTCAGCTCCCTGCCAACCTCTCTAACCTTCC
Organism: Edolisoma coerulescens; assembly: GCA_013397115.1. Classification (NCBI taxonomy): domain Eukaryota; kingdom Metazoa; phylum Chordata; class Aves; order Passeriformes; family Campephagidae; genus Edolisoma; species Edolisoma coerulescens. The sequence continues at coordinate 91,112 of VWZW01006570.1, forward strand.
GGGGAGTGTTTTCAGGTGCTTTGCTTCCATAAAAAACCCTAACATCAACATATTTCTAGCTTTCAAGAAACCTCTCATCAAATAATCACTCTCACATGTTCCACCTGAGGTTTTCCTTCAAAATAACATGTTTTACATTTCAAATTCGTTTTGAAGCCGTTAAAATTATAATCTCACAGGTACTCACGGAAACTCTCCCAGCAGAATTTCCTGCTCCTCTCCCTTCTAGGGCCCACAAGAAGTTATCGTTCAGTTCTTGTCCCACGCTTCCCAGCGACCTCAAGAAAAAAAGATACAACTCTTACTGAGAAGGGTTTTACACAGGTTTTGTGTTCACTGCTGGGTCAAGGGTTCTATAACTATAAGGAGACACTCCTCAGCCTATTGGAGCCCATTTGTCTATTTCCCTGTTCTGCTTTTACAAACCCTCAAACCGCTCTTTGAGGCTCAGCACTTCTGCAAATTACAGTACAACAGCAGTCTCTCCAAAGACAACTTCCACTAATGTGCGTTTTCTGTTATGTATCCAAAGCACTCTAAGAGCTTACTTCACACCTCCACAAGCAGGGCCAGAGATCCCATGTATGCAAGAACATCAAATTTCAGGCAGACCAACAGAAACTTGAACACCTTTATTACCTTATTCTTCAGACAACACCTGAACAAATTTACTCCTGTGCATTGCTAGACCCGCCCAGGGAGACCCAGCCAGCCCAGAGACCAACAGCTCACGAGTCCTGCCACAGCTTCCCCGCGCTTACCTTGCGCCTTCTCCCGAGCACATCCCGCGCTCCAGCGCCTGTCCCGCTGCTGGCCTTGCACACAAACGCACTAAAAAGCGCCATTTCCACCCAAAACAGGCGGAGCGCGGCCGCGCAGCCCCTCAGGCGACCCGGAAGGGGAGCGCGCCTTCCGCTACCGGCTCTCATGTTTGCCGCCCTGCCTCGCCATTGGCCGTTCCCGTGCTCCGCTCGCAGCGGTGATTGGACAGCGGCGCCAGGCCCCG
>VWZW01006570.1:95637-115724 GCA_013397115.1 Edolisoma coerulescens
ACCGGATGTTCCCCACAGGGCGGCAGCACTCCGCCCAGAAACGCCACGGCGCACGCGCACAGCCGTGGCGCTGTCCGCCCTTACATACCACGTGATGCTGGGCGCCCGCCCTCCACTGCGCATGCTCGCCGCTGTTTCCGCTTCGCCCTCAATGGCCACGTGACCTGTGGCGTCTTGGTAGCCAGCGCGCATGCGCGCCGTCCTCCCTGCAGTACTGCATTTTAGCCGGCAAGTGTCGCCATCGAGCCCTCCGAGCCAGTGCGCATGCGCTGCGCCCTGCGGCAGTACCGCTCCCGGCCAGCAGGCGCCGCCCGCGAGGCGCCCGCGCGGCTCCGGGGGCGGTGGGACACGGGGGCAGCGCCCGCCGCCAGCGCGGAGCGTTCCGGGCCAAAAGGAGGCACCTGCCGCACCTGAACAAAGATCAGAAGGCTGCTTTCCTCGTACCCACGTCAAAGCTTTTCTCGAAAACCTCTGGGAAAAAAGTAAAAAGTATTCCTCCTCTTTGCTGTGCTCCCAGTCCCGTCTGAGCACTTGAGAAATAAATGTCTGTTCCCCGTCTCCCAGGGAGAGCCTTTCTAGGCGAAAGCACTGGAAAACAGGACTGAGCACAACGTACTTTTCCCTGGTGTAGCAATAAGAGCAAAGGAAGGCGCAGCCCTCAGCACTCTCTTCTCCAAACACAACTCTGGGCTCCTTTGCAAACTGTCTCTGCCACGTGATTTTCTCCAGGAAAAATTAAAGAATTCCTCACAGTAATTTGGAGAATAAATTATCACAACGGGAAGCAAAGAATAAATATTTTTGTAAGAGCCTTTGGGATCTGTTGGACAGAATTTAGAAGGGGACATTCGTTCCCTGCAGCGCAAATACACGGCAACCTCAAACACAAAGCACAGGCTGTCAAGTGGGGTATGAAAGCACGGGTTTGACAAACTTCATTATCATTTTTTGTTTCAGTGACTTTTCCAATCGAACTCTGAAGCTGAAGAGCCCAAACTGTCCCCAGCACTGCGTCTGGCTGCTGTGGAACAGAAGGATACTCCCAGGGATGAGGCGCATTCCCAGCAAACACTCCCAGCACAGCACCGCAGCTCGTGTGTGGGGCTGGGAAGGGCTGCCGGGGGGATGCAGCCCCCGAGTGGGGTGGCAGCCCCAGATCCCCACAGCCTGATGGCACAACAGAGAGACAAAGGCCAGCAATGGGCACGGGAGGTGCAGGTTTACCTTCGGCTCGCTGTGATGCGCCACCATCTCCTACAGCAGCCACGTCCCGGGGGGGGAAATCTCAAGGGGGCATAAAATCTCAGGATGCAACAAAACGCAGCGTCTGTCGCCCTGATCCTGTTTTAACTCAGGGTAGGGGCCCAAACCCACATCTACAGGCAAACATGGACCTGACCTGGGTCAGTCTTAGACACAGCCCTAATTCGGACCTAAAACACGGTGCCAGAGGTTTCCTGCTCGGAGCTGAGGGAAAGCTGACATAATGTTAATAAATAACCTTTGCTGAGAGCAGTCATCACCCCAAGTCCTTCAGGCTTTGCAAGATTTTGTAGTGAACAATCCTAAATTCTAATCCTTAATCTAAATTTCGAATGGGTTTTGTTTGAAAAATAGCAGACAGTAAGTCATACAACAGAATTACAAGACTGCACAAGGAATAACAGAAGATTTTCCATGAATAACAGGAGTTTCTTTTTCCCCTCCTCTGTCTGGGACTGTAGGACTGAATCTTTGCCATTCAGACAAAATGGGGTGGTTATTAAGGCTTAAACCTCTCAAACATCGTTATTTCTCAGAGAACTGTGCCAGCCTTGAGCCGCTCCCATGTGCCTGGATGGAAAAATTCAAGATAACAAAAAGTGATTTCCCTTCTCCCTCTCTGACCTATAACCAAAGCAGTTGTGTAAAACAGCACGGACTAATCAAGCCCCACCCCAAATTTCCAGCTGAAACCACGCTGCTTCCTGAATGGGAGCACACAGAACTCATTAAACCCAGAGAGGAAATAACAGACCAGAAAAAGCCAAAAGATGCTCTCTGCTTGGATACGCTCTCCAATTGATAACTCCAAAGGAAATTCCCCACAGATCATAAACAATCACCTCTAATTTTTCCTCTGGAATCGTTACTGCCTTGGCTTTCTGCGGAAGTGTTTGACACACCCCTTGAGGGATCAGGGGTTTGGTTGGGTTGTTTATGGCTCATCCCAACAAGCCCAGGCCAAACCCAAGCACCAGCCCCAGTTCCAGTGAAATATTGATACAGTTTATAAATACTCCCATTCCGGGAGTCAGTCCTTCATGGCACAGTCATGGAGCAGATTTACCCCATCCTTTCTTCCCCACAACACCTCTCCAGCCCAAATCCCAGTTCTCATAGACACAAACTAAGCAGAAGACTACTAAAAGTGTTTGCTTTGAAAGCAAAATTCCTAGTACATCTGGCTACATGATTAAAATACGTACATGCATTGATGGTCATCAAGGGAAAGCTTTCCAGAGGAGAAAACAGCCCTTTTGGGAGCACAGTTTGATACACCTTCAGAAAAAGTGGAATTAGCACCAGTTCCTGAAACCCTTTGTGAGGAAACCAGCCTTCCTTGGGACACCCAACACAGGAGATACTGAAAAAGGAAGGAAAAACCCAAGCTTGTAGGGAGAAAAATTACACAACTCTCTCCAACTTTTGATAAAACCTCTTGAATCTTTTGTGTGCTAAAGCCACTGCCTTGATTTTATCTAGAAAAACAAAGCCAGACCAAAAGGACCCCACAACCTAACACAGGTCACGAGTTATGAAAGGATACTCCAGGTCAAGTGAGGAAACCTAACAAACATGAAGTTTTAAGGAGATGCCAAGTACTGCAACGTGCTGCCCATGGGCAGCTGCCCCCGGGGCGTGACCCGGTGCCAGCCTGCTGCCCTCCCCAGCAGCAGCCTTTCGGCCGTGCCCCACAGCAGCTCCAGGCAGCACAGCTGTACATCTCCCTGGTGACTGAGGCCAGGCGTGGCAGCCGAGCAATGCCACCTGCCTGGTACCTCTCAGGCCAGACTCTTCTCGGGAAGATCAGGGGCTCAGCAGTCAACACTGAGACTTGTCGGGCACCTGCTTCCGTGAAGCAGTCAGTTGACCCTGAAACGCTTCCTTAGGTCTGTGGGAGCACTTACAGGGCCCCAGGTGCGATGCTGTGACCCGGCACTCGGCGTACAGGACCTCAGCTCGGTGTCTACGGAAACCATCCCGCTGCTCCGGAATGTTTGCTCCTCAAAACCCACCCGTGACACACGAGTTACACATCTGACCAAAAGGCAGCAAGCGGCCTCAAATCTCATTCGTTGTCAGCTTGCTCTCACCACATCCTTACCCTGAAAAGGGAGGGGGAAGTTACAGCTGGTTCCAGTGCCTAGGTGGAGCAAAGCAGCTTGAGAGCAGCTGGCATCTTTCTGAGCTGACCAGCAGAGTAGCAGGACGGGTGTCCGTGAGCCCTTGCGAGAGAGCTGCCGGGGCAGATTAAAAGCTCTCGCTGAATGATGTTATTCTGTGTAGCCACAAATGACTCACAGCTCCAAATAAAGCTTGAATCGAAACAATCAGTGTGCAGGCAAAACCAAATGAAGAGGCATCTCAGCGGCAAGATGTTCTCAGGGGGAAAAAAAGGAGAAATTTCAGTCCTGCCTCTTTGCATAGGCAGGGATCCAGCCTTGTGTCACGGCACAGAGACGTACGTAACATCAAAGAACGTGGAAAACTACACACTGCCTCTAAATATCCTACAATAGCACTCCATTTCGGCAAAACACCTTTCTGTTTTGCCATCCAGACCAAGTGCATGGACTGAATTTAAGGATATTTGAGCATGCTTGAAAGGCCTTAACAGAAAATAAAGCATATCAGGAGAGACTTTAATAACCCAGACCCTGAGCTCCACACATCCTGTCACTGTCCTGCAAGGGCTTCTCCTTGGATAACTTGCGTCACCAACGCAAAATAAAAGATCTCTGTGATCAGAACAAGCAACCTGGACAGCAATTCTCTAGCCACATGCCACTCAAAGTGGGGTAAGAAAGGAGCCCTGAGGGTGGGCATGTGCTTCCATCCCTGTGCACGAGGAAAACAGCCTGTCACCTTCCACTCCCTTACACCATTGCCAAAATACAGTGGCCAGGAAAAAAAATGACCAAGGAGGAGGCTGCAGGATTCATAGCGTGCTTCAGAAGAGCAAGCCCGAAGTTGACAGCTAGAAAAGCAAGGTAAAAAACAAGCACATGAGTTTCTTAGTGGCAACAAAAGCAAAACTGCAGGGAATGGCAGATGAAAAAGGAAAAGGCTACAGAAATAAATTAGCAGAGGAGAAAAATACATAATCCAGCTGTCAAGTCAAAGCACATGCATTTATTCCCACCCCTTGTACTCAGGCAACAATGATGAAAGACACCTAAGAACCAGTTTCTCAGAAGCATCTTTTCTAACGACTTCCTCAGTGTGATGGCAACTTGGATAGGGGAAAAAAAAAACCTCTTGAAAACTGCAGCCTGCTTTGAGGCCGAAAAATCCCAAATTGGGAGCCGGTGGGACTATCAATAGGAACCCCTGGATAGGTCTAGCGGATAGGTGCCAAAGCAACTGAGCAACGCTGGCCTCAACAACTTCGCAAGGACGCGGCCCGGCTGGGTGCCAGCTCCCACACGGCAAGGATGCCAGCACACCATCAGCCCTCTGAACACGGAGCGCCGAGCGCCCTGCCGGCCTCGAGCCCATCTGCGCTCCGGCCGAGTCGGCACCCGTGCAGCCGAACCCCGGACACGCTCGGGCGGGCACCCTCGGCAGGCGTTCAGCTGCCGCGCGTGGTCGGGGAAGGCCCCTCGCTCACCGTGGCAGAGCCCTGCCAAGGCTCGTTCGCCGTCTGCTGCTCGCTGCCGTGGAGGGGCCCAGGCAGAAAACCCTGTCTCGTCCCTCGTGGGGGCCGGTGCTTTTCCCTTGGCTTTGGCACAGGGAAATATTTCAGCTCAGAACAACTGCTCTGCACAAGACTGCAGCCCTTTGGGTACTGTAGGGGGGGAAAAGCTGCTTTGGTTTTCCCTTCGTACGCAACACTCCAAATTCAGGGCTTTCGGGATGTGCGTTCGTGTGGCACCTTTGGTGGAAGGGGCTGGAGGAAGGTGCAGTCAGTGGAGCATCCCTGCCTTAGGCAAAACTCCCCAAAAAGAAAAAATACATCTAATCATTTCTCTTTTGTAAGTATTTAGCTCATCTTAGCTAGAGTTTACACTTTCTTAATAGATGTCTTGTCCAAAGGAACCCTGATCCAGCCGACCATGAACTGCAGGAATCCACAGGAAAATCCATTTCCCATATTCCAGTTTAACTTGCTTGAGGATTCATAAGAAAATGACAAACCACCCCTTGAGAAAGGAAATACTTTAACACATTTGATTCATTTATCCCAAATATTTTCCCCAAACCATAAAGAAAAAAAACAGTAAAAAATGAAGACACATTAATTCTTATGTTGATTACTGTAACACACCTCCAGGTGAGAAAGCGTTTCTGCCAGTCTACAAATCTACTGCCTACAGCACAAAGCTAACCAAAGACACCTAAGCCCCTTGAGAAGGTACTTTACATTGTATTGGGAATGTTAAGGACATAACACCTGGAATGATGAAAAAATGCTCAAATTCACTATGTCAGGGACAACTTTCAGGCCCAGTGAACTGAGTGATATAAACACATGCCCCTCCAAATTTGATACAAATACCTGTGGGGCAGCCGCTACGCTTTTTCAGAGGTCTGTGCCATGGCCTGTGTAGCCAAGGCTGGAAACCCTCCCTCAGGCTTTCCACATCACATCTGGATTTGCCTGGAAGCACGCACGCACACACACACTCTTCCATTTCTGTGCCAGTCAGAAATCGTGTCACCCAGCACCTTGCTCCTCACTGCACCACTTAGAAATGCATTAAAAAGCCAGGGGGAAAAAAGCAAACCACAATAATAAAGGGCTTAGTGCAGCTTCATCTTAAAATTCTGCCCAGTGACAGACAGAAGGGAGAAGAGCTGTTCTTCCAGTTCTCCCAGCTCTGGACTAAGCAGTTTGAAACAGCCAATATTGTCCTCAGCTGCAGCCCTGGTGGGTTCCCTCCTTGCTTCAGCCTTGCCCTGACTTCTGAGGGACCAGAGGCACCACACAACCCAAGACTATCAGCACTCACACCCACTATTGGTATGGACACCTTGATGTTCCATCTGTGGCCAAACAAACCTCAGGGATGTTTGTGCTTTCCTGACAGACTTGGCAAATTTCATTTACATTCATCAAGGCAACAGACACCCTGTGTGGCCCCGGGGTCAGAGCCCCTCTGGCACAAGAGCCTGAGAGAAGACTGGAGGGAAGATTCCAACAGCAGATATACAATGACACCCTGCTTTTGGCAGGCTTCTTTTTGCTTTTGGGACACAAGAAAGGCCTTTAGACCATAAGCACACGCGTGAAAACCCCACACCGAGGACTTGGTTTTAAAGATATTGCACTTCATGTTGCAGATGTAGAAATGCTTTGGGACTTGGCATTTCTTGCACCTCCAGTCACTCAAACACATTAAAAGAATGAATTGCAGAGTCCCAAAGCTCAATTATTCTGATTATATTTTGGTGCTATCACTTGACATAACAAAATCCAACGCAATACTGAAAAAATGAAGAGCAACATTTTCTCCCTCACTTTTAATTTTCCAGTTCAGGGGTCCTCCTAAAAACAGGTTAAAGAAAAAATAGAAGAAACAAAGTGCAAGACCTACTATTAATGAGTGTGCCAAAACACCTGCTTTCCACATGCTTTGTAAACAGAACATGTTTTCATCTGATCACTTTCCAAAGAATCTAAATTTATACGTAAAAAAAACGCGCATCTGGTAGGGGCAGAGGTTTCTGAGCCCACACCTCCCAGGTAAAGGATCAGAGGAGGAGTGGCACAGAAGGATCTAAAAATACCAGAGAGAGGTTCAAGCTGACTCTGCTAAGAATATTTGAAACCAAATCGTGCTGCAGCTGCCTCAAGCCTTGAGATCACAGAAACAAAACAAGCTCCACCTCCTGCTTCACTTTCTGCCTTCTCTGATCAAGGGAGAATCACATCATGCAAAAGATAACGCTGAAGATGGTACCACCAGTCCAATGCCCCCAGGATGGCTGGCACCAGGGTTCATTCCCTCCTCTGGCTGATGGAAGTTAAATCCAGGTGTTCTGGGATTTAAGGAAAAAAGCCCAGCTTTGCCACTTACTGTTCCACCCCCACCCACATTTGCACAGCAGGAATGCCACTGGGTTCCTGTCCTGCTGGAGTATTAACCAAAGCAGTGGCCCCGGGAGTGCTGCTGGAACCCAGGACTCCCCCCTCTTCTCGGGCACCGACCTGACTAGTCAGCCCCACACTCCTCCTAGGTCAAAAAAAAACCCCAAGCCATTTAAAAATTGGGTATTTTACACCCAAAACAGGCCCCTATCTGAGGTGAAATACCCCACACTGCATTCCCAAGCATCTTGTGACTGGACATTACTCTTATGTTTCCGGGACATGGCTGTAGTACCCCTGCACAGAGACAGGCAGCAGCACTTGAACGCTGGCCCCATGCTCTGCACGGAAACAGCCTCCTCTCATCCAGGGCAAAGCCTCATCAAGGTCAGTTCCAGCTTTGTTTTGGGGGCGTTCTGCCCCCATCACACCCCGCTCATCCTGCTCAGCAGAGGAGACCTGGGATGCGGATCCTGGGTAGGGAGCACCCAGAGAGCTGGTTACACCAGGTAATGCACCGAACCCTGAGGAGCAGAAATCCAGATTCCCTAAACATCCTCCCCATTCCACCCACTGCCCCTGGCTCTGCGAGTTGTACTGAGCAGAGACTGCTCAGCATGCAGTCACGGCACGGGTTGGGATGGAAGTGCCCCCTCACAGCTACAGAAACCCCGCCAGGGACCAGGGCAGTACCACTGACACCCGTTCGAGGTGCACAGCAGGGAAGCAGAGTTTATCACAGAACGGACAACAGAAGCCGAAGCAGAAAGAAAAAAAACCCATGAGCTCACTTAGATTTGTCCTAGTAAAGATAAACTGTTATTTCCAATTTATCTCTGTCAAAGAAAATAAAACAGAAGCCTGGCTTCAAGTGCCTTCATTTCAGATCCCGATGAAACACACGTACTGTCACAATGAAGAGCCAGCATGTTATGCTTGTCTGTCTCTCAAAGTCTGCAGTTCACTAGGGTTTATTACCTTATTCTCTTGTTCTCACCCCAAAAAATGCCCCGAACAAGGTATCTGATGGTGTCTCCCTTTTTTTACCAGGTGGAAAGCACAAATTATTTTGAAGAAATTACTCTTACTTCTATTTTCCTCGTCAGCCTTCCCTTGACTTCACACATGATGCTTAGACCAGAAAAGTTTCACCCTGCTTCACCAAGAGTCTGAAAGGCGAAGTAAGAGCGCTGCCTTCAGCCCTCCCAAATGCATTTCCTGCTACATGTACTCATTTTGACCATCCGCAAAGGAAGTGCCCCGCTGCTACCCAGCCTGTGCCTTACCTGACAATGCTTTCTAACCGAGCAAGAGACATTCAGAAGGCAGAGAAAAGGACGCAGAGGGACCCACACCACCAGGCGAGAGAAAAACAGTGACCCTCTGGTCCAAAGCATCTTTGCAAGATGTGCAATTCAGAGCTACTCTGCAGCTAGTTTTTCAAACATCCATCAGGATGAGCCTTCCTGCGCACAAAGGAGGAGGCTTAGCTCCCAAGAAAACCCTGTTACATTTAAACCACAACTACAAAACCAGAGCAGCACCTTGAGAACAATCCCCACCTCTGTGCTCACCTTCGCTCCTGCCCTAACTCACCCTCTGAATTCTGCCTTGCTAATGGGTTCCTACAGAGCAACCCTACAAATAACATGGGAATTATGGAAGCCTACAGTGAACAGCAGGTACACAGCAGTCACTGGCTCATGGGGGAGCAGAAAGGCAGCCCAGGTGCTCTCTGTTACGGTTGTTGGGTTCTTTTAGTCCTTTCTGGGAAATGGAGCTGGAAGCTGCAGTTGTGCAAGACCGAAGGCGAACACAATTCCTCAGGCAAACGAGGTCTGGCTGTGGGAGCCCCCTTGGGATGAATACCAGCCACTCGCAGGTGTTTCCAAAACCATTAAACACAAGCTTGTTTACCAAAGAGGACACAAGAAGTCCCTTACCAGCCAACTCCTCTCTGTTTGGACCCAAAGAACTCCCTCCTGGATGAACGACCTGATTGCTGTGTCCCAGCTGTGGCCTATAAGACTCCCATTATTTTCCTTGGATATAAGGCCAGATTAGATGGGACTTGGAGCAACGTGGTCTAGTGGAAGTTGTCCCTGGGATTCTATGAAGAGTCAATTCTGAAAATTACTAAAAAAAAATAAAAATAAAACATTTAGGAAAAAAAAAAAGTCCCTTTTCGCCTGAACTAGGAGCTTGAAACAGGCTAGCGCACGAGGTATGGCAATAGCTGAACTATGCAGCACATGTGTTTCTGGCCCACAAATGCTACCAAAGACCTTTGACACATGCTATTAAATGATTCCATAATAATCTCACTGCAGCACAAAAAGGGAAAAATTCCACAGGACACCAAAGCTGCTCAGTGGGTCTGCCGTTCACCAACGATGCTGACAAAAAAAAGTGCTATAAAAATATTTTTTATCTCCTTGTAGCAAGGTCCCCCCAAACTACTATTTATGGTAATTGTTCATTTATTTTCTTCAAGAATCCAGAAAAGCATACAAGTAAGTGTTTGAAGACGCACATGCCAGGGAAACAGAGTGGAGAAGGGGCAAGAACAAAAAGTCGGAAGGAACCAGACACGTGATACCGTAAAATATGACTGCAAAGCCCAGAATTCCCCAAGCGGAGTCAGTTTTCACGGCAAGCGCATGCTGCAACAAGTGCGAGAAGGCAGCGCTCAAAACAAAAGTCTAAAACCAAAAATTGCATAAGCCCCGCATGGACTGCCTTTGCCGGAGACTTTTGGGGAGTGCATCAGTACAAAGCTCCCAGGGTTTTTGAAAGGCCGGTTAAACATCCCGCATAAAGGAGGGGGAGGATACACGGTAACAACATTCACGGCACAACACCCCGGGTAAAGGGCCATTTACCTTATAGCAACATCCACGGTGACACATTCCACAAAAAGTATCGCATCTCCTGTAACAACATCCGCAGCGAAACGCACGCTTTGCCTTCTCACGTGCCGCCCCCATCAGTCCCCCGGAGCCTGAAGGGTCGGAAAACGCACATTTCGGGGCCACAGCTTCGGAAGGATGACGCAGGTAAATCCTCTCACCTCTGCGGGGCCGCTGCCGCCTGCCCCTTCCTTGAGCGGCGGCTGCCCAGCTCCTCCCACTGCCGGCCCACGGCCGCGCTGTGCCACGAGGGACGGACACACGGGCAGGGTGGGCGCCGAGACACCGGGGCACACACCCTGGCACCGGCAGACGCCGTAGGGGATTCCCTCCAAGTGGCGCACGCCAAGCCATCCACCCGCCGCTCCCTCCTGCCAGCCGGGCACAGGTGGCTGCTCTCCGGGAGCGCACCCGTAAGCGACCGCCCCCCGAGCGTGGGACAGAACACCTGCGGGCATCCCCTCTCCCCGAAGTGTTTCCTCCCAGCAGTGCGCACTGTCACTTCAAAGATCCACATTCCAGCATTTCGGATCCTTTGACTGTCGCTGTGATGCAGCTTGTTCAAGCAGATGCATCCCTGGGGACGATGCAGCGCCAGGATAAGCACCGGACAGGATCTCCTTCGCATTTTTGGTTGACATCCGGGCCAGGGCCAGCAAAAGGCTGCCTTTGCCCACTCGAGCCAGCCTCGCTGTCAGCTCCCCTCACACCTCCACACAGGTGCTTGTGCCAAACTATTTGACTCTCGGGAGAGGGGATGGGAGGGGAGAGGAGGACGACGACGAAGACACAGACATCAGCAGCAAACACCCCGAAAGACAGAGCTGCGCACGGGAAAGGCCGGCCGGGAGAGCCGATTCCTGGTTCCGGGTGACCCCCGGCTCGGCGGCGCATCTCGTGCCGACCCAGAAACAGCCGGCACCGCCGTGCCCTCCCCAGTGCTCCACGGCCACCCGCTGCCGGCGGACTCCAGCCCTGCCCGGGCTCTCAAGGTCTGCGCCTCCTCCCTCCCGCGGAGCCGCCGGGCTGACGGTTCCCCAAGGCAGGGGGGAGATACCGGCGAGCCCCCGCACGGAACGGGCGCCGAGCGCTGCTCAGCGAGCCCGGCCACGTCCGGGAGCCGAGCTGCAGCCCACCAGGGCAGCCCCCCGGAGCCGTCCCAGGGGAGCCACGCTCACCTGCGGCTACGGCCGGGCCCGCGGGGAGGGGGCCCCGTGCCTGCCCTCCCCACCCATGGGCGGGGGCTGCGGGAGCACGCGACGGGAGGGGGGGAAATCTTGGGGGTTCCTTTCGGGGATGGGGTTTGGGGAGCTGCGCACACCCTGCCCTGGTCACGGCCCCACCCGAACTCTCCCGGAGACCCCTGAGGCGCCGTAAGGGACCGTTCAACTCTTACACTTGTTCATTTTTCTTATCTCACCCGCCCGAGCTCGCCAGCTCCATCCAAAATGCTCTTCCTCTCGCTCCTCCTAAAGGATGTTCCTTCCGAGAGAGGTGTTCGGGAGCGCAGGACACACACGAATCCTTTTGGGGGGATCTGGAACAAGACATACACCCCTGGCAGGGGTGACTAGGGTGAAAAAGGATGGGAAGGCTTTTTTGCTTTCAGAATGTCAATGAATGTCTCCAAAAACAGGGAGCTGGGGGACAGTGCCAGCTCACTGCACTCTGCTGTATTCCCCGCATCCCTTTCCTCAGCTGCACGTGGATTTGTGCCTCCTCTGAAGGTGGCAATTGTCTAGAAAGAAATTTGGGAATCCTCTTTAGCTTCTTGGATTTCCAGCTTGTTCTCCCCAGCACCGCAGCAGTACCTCTGAAAGGTTGAAAAGGAAAACAGAAAAAAACACCCCAGAAAAAATTATTTTACATTTCAAATTTTAGAGAAATATTTACTGTATTGTCAGGCCTTTAGTCCCCTCCTGCTGAGCAAACCCAGCAAACTCCCTTGAAGAAGGGTGTCTGAAAGGAACAGGGAGTGTCTGTTGGATTCCCTGACCATGCTTTTCCTGCTGGGCTGCTCGCTCCCTGGCACAGACAGTTTTGTTGCAATAGCATGACTATGTTTTAATTGTTACTGCAATAACAAAACATCAGCTTTTTTTTTTTTTCCTGTAGGAGTTTTCCATAAAAAAAAAAAAAAAGAAAAAAGAAAGCAGTACCTTTTTCCTCTGAGGGGATGCAGTGGCAGCAAGACCAGCACATTCGCTCCTCCCTTATCTGCCTGGGGAGCTCCACACACCTGCCTGGGCTGGGGCAGCACCTGCAAAGGTTCTGGTTCCATTAGGTCACTGAGATGAACTGAGCGCTCATTAATTGCATCTACTTGTGCCTCACTGGTAGCACCTGGATTTTGTCCGTGCACAGTCAGGCAGTCCGGCTGGAAGCCACGGGCTGGGCAGGACACACCTCTTCACCTGACCCCACCGTGACCCGGGTCCAAACAGCTGCCCCGGAGGAGCCATCGGGAGGGACATCCCGGGGCACAGTTTGGGGAGCACACACACCCCTTCTGCTCCGCTCCAGCCCGTCACCAACACCGTGCCAGCCAACTCCAACCCAACAAAAACACACAGAGAAGCCAATTTGGCAGCACTCATTTTTTGCCTTCGGGGGAAGAAGAGAAGGGGCAAGACAAGGCAAGAGATCACACAATCAGGTTGTAAAATGAAACACAACTATTTTATTCCAGCGTCCCCATCCATCCCCGTACATGGAGCATACGTGTCCAACCAGGGGCTGCTAGGATAACAACGGCAAAGAACCGTGGTTCCAATGGGAACAGCCATTTGTACCACACATCAGATGCGGCGAGGAGGCTGATTATTGCTGCTGGACGCTGGTAGGGCTCAGGTCCCGAGGGGTTCTGCCAACCTGAGCCCACCTGGGCTCCTATTAAGGCTTCACCGGTGAGGTTCGATGCTACCAGTGCCTGTATGTACAGCAACACTGCTAAACACTGATTACAAACTCCATACTCACAACTACTCCACAGATCGCACCACGACAGAGAAACAATTCAACATCAGGGCAGTCAGGCAGCCTGGGTGGGAAAAACACTCCCGAAGGGACAAGCAGCTGTAACAGCATTTATTGCCACGTCGCCACACTCACTGTAAAACAAAAACTTTGCTCCCTGCCTCTGCAAATGTATTGAGAGTGATAAAATGAATCAGCAGCAAAAACTGTTGGACGAAACCGGTGGGTACCTGGGGACCAGAGGCATCCCTGTCCCCAGGGAGCCAGGGTGGGGAGGGACTCCTCCAGGGAGTAGGAATGCCCCGGGCACCAGGGCAGAGGTATTTTAAAGCAGGCATCGAATCCATATTTGGATGGACAGGAAGAGACTCGCTCCTCCAGCTGTCCAAGGAAGAATGGGAGAGACCGCCAGGAGTGGGCTGCAAACAGCCACCCTCCCCAAGCCTGCAACCCTTGCAAAATATATACACACATCTATTATTGCCAACAAAGAGTTTGAAGACCACCTTGCATCACAGATGAGGCGACTGAATTTGGAGGGCTTGGTCTCACTGTTTTGTTGTGGAAGGGAAGAGCTGGTTTCCAAGAGAAGGGGGAGGGACAGACCTGGATATACGGTGCCTGAGGTATGGTCGGAGGAAAAAGTGCAGCAAGAAGGAGATGCAAGAAAAACAAACAAAACCGCTTGGCTCTGAACATCTCTCTCGTATGAAAATGATTGTCAAAGGAGTCACTAGTGAAAATAAGGTAAGAAAATATGTTCGCTATAGAGGTACCTTTCTACTTCTTCCAACAACAGAACGCTAACCCAAGGTCCATCCAGTGCTTTCAGTTCACCACAGGAATTCTCTTTGGCAAGCCCGAGCTGCGTCATCCCAGCGCGTGCCTCTGGGGACGCCGCCCGGCTCGTGCGGCGAAGAGAAGTCCTCGAGCCTGGCACGGCCACCTGGGAGCTTCCCCGTGTCCATCTGCAGAGGGTGACATGGGCCTCCCATGGGGTCACCCCCAAAAGCTCCCCGGTGCCCAGTCCCTCCAGCACCAGCATCCCCGCCGTGGCACTACCCGAAGCGGAACTTCAGCCGGTACTTGACAGGGCCGGGGTTCTTCCGAGGCGGGGATGGGGCGACCTTGGGCTTCGGAGGCGGGGGCTTCTTCTCGGGGAGAGCCACGGTGAAGGCGAGCTCGGGGGGCTGCGGCTGCCAGAAGCGGGGCAGGAAGTGCGTGGAGACGTGCTGGGGCCGGGCGCGGGGGCTGCAGCCCCGCTTGGCTTTGCCCCGCTTGTTGAGGGCCACGTACCACTGGCGCCCCGAGCGAGGGCTGCGATGCACGGCCGAGGCGTAGGTGTTGTAGCTGTTCTCCTGGAAGCGCTCCCGGAAATGGCAGTCCACCGTGAACCGGGCCTGCGGGGACAGAGGGGACACCGTTAGCAAAGGGCAGGTGATACCTGTCCCCCACCCCCAATGCTTGCTGGTTTATCTGTGCCCCAAAACCGGGCCCTAAGGAGTGCATGGAAACACGGGGCACCAACGCTGAGGGTGCCAGGCACCTGACAGTTTGGAAAACCCCCGATGCAGATACTTCAGTAGCTGCTTGCTACCCAGGCTTGGGCTTTCTTGGGAATAAAAAGGCTTGGGCTCCCCAAGTGGTGCCCTTCCCTTCCCTCCAAAGCAAGCATTCCAGAACAAAAGAGCAGAGCCTAGCACTCCACCTGCATGCCCACAGCCCTGAGACCTTCAGCTTCCAGCAGCCCCTCCAGAATCCTCTGCCATCCTACTTTAACCTGAGGGCAGGCATGGTACCTGGTGCCCTAAAAGCTTCTCCAGCTCAATTCCACAGCGCTACCTCTGCACCACTAACCCTAACCCAAACTACTGACATGGAGGAGATGCTGAGCTCTCCAACTCCGAAACCAGTGATGGAGTACAAGACCCAAACCCCAGCAGGGCTTTGTAATCACAAGGAAAGCGTTTGAAAGCCCTGCTTTAACCAAAGAGGCGGAACCTTACAGCTCGAGTGAGAGCCCACAACCTGCCATGCACAGTTGGCCTCATAGCACTCGGCATTAGGGCTTCTTTAGCTCACTGCTTCCGAGGGACACCACCTCCACGACCCCTTTTTGCTCTCCCTGTCTTTCATACCCCCTCCCTGCTCTTTACCCCATGCTCAGGCCTCCACCTTCCCCAGCAAGGCTTTGCTGACCCTTGGTGCTCCCCAAAGCCCCAGTGCACGTGGCAGTGCTCAGGCAGGACATCCCATGTGCGGAGGGAAGCCCTTGCCCTAGGCCTGGGAAGTGTATCAACAGCTGCTTCACCATGATCCTGTCAGACTTCCCCACGTCCCGGCCTCTCGGCTCATCGCTGCGCTGCTCCAGTCAGGAAAAGCCATTTTTTCCCCACATAGGGCAGGCGGTGCAGCCGCAGCACATGGCTGGCATTGGATTTGCTCTGCAGGGCTCCAGAGACAATCATCAAGAGCAGTCCTGAAGTCAATTAAATTTCAAAATCCAGTTGAGCAGAGATTTGCCCCAGCCAGGAATGCAGCTTTGCAGCAGGTCCTGGAAAAGGAGAATTACCTGGGCAAATCTGTCCCCTGGGGTCCGTGCTGAATGGGCACAGAACCCTCCCACCCGCTCCGTGCTAAAAATGGACAAACAGGAGAGCGAGGATTTATCAACGAGGAAAAAGCCATCTGTGCACGCAACTGATAATTGCCAGGATAACTGTCGTTTTCTGAAGCTGGTGCCTCTAAAAATGAACCACTCAGTAATTTAATTAAGCTGGCATAAAAAAAAGAAAAGAAAGAGGAGAAGAGTGTCTGTAAAACACCAAGCTGGGATGGAGCTGAGCCCGAGAGCGAGTTTTGAAGGAGCCCAAATTCCTGCAGGAGTGACTTTTGTCTGTGGTTCAGCGCAAAGTCCCCAGCCTGACCCCCATATCAAAGCGCTGCCCTGAGTGACGGGCACAGGACGTGCTTTGTACTGCTCAGAACTCATTAGGCCATGAAATAACTTCAATCCTGCCAGCGCAGGAAAGAACAACAGATGCCGGGTTTGCATTATTGGCATTGTTTAGTCCAGCAATCTTTAGACATTTGGGTCAAGTTTCTAGAAATTTGCGGCTTTCACCCGAGCGGGGCATCGTGTGTCCTCACCCCTGCCCTGACCCTCCTGATCGAGGTCCCTCTCTGGCCCTGCCCTTTGTGTGTCAACAATTAACTGTGCACCAACGAGGCTTGATTTAATTTCTGCCTGTGCCAGGGCATAAATCAAGGCTTCAGCTCAGATAAGAGGCCCATTGTACGCCAGAAGGGAAGGCTCTGGTGGGTCCGGGAATCGCACTCGACCGGCTTCCCTCTCCTCTCCATCCTTTCCCTCTCCTCCTGCTCTGCCCCCTGCCTCACCTTATGTTTTCCTCCACGAAACCATTCCCCTTTTCCCCTAGATACCTTTCGTGCTCCTACTTTATTTCTTAGAAGAAGCAACCACGCGCTCATCCCTTAAGCACCAATAGGTTTCAGGAGCAACACTCCAAAAAGACTTAAGGGAGAGAGAGGCGAGTTCATAAATCTCCCTGGAAGTGATCTGAGGTCTCCGGCAGTGCAAGCACATCCGTGACATCCGCCCTGGGACCGGGAGGTTTGTCTCGGAGCTGCGGGGTGGGCAACCGGCTTTTCCCTTTCCCCAGCCATCAGCCCTGAGCGGGCTCTCTGGGCACCACCCTCAGAGATGAGATGCTGCCTTAAAAATGCCCTTCTTGGGGTGGTGCGTGTGTACACGCCTTTCAAAGGCACCGCCTTTCGTGTGAGCACAGGAGTGCATGGTGTTTGTTTAAATGACCTCTGGAACTGACAACGAGAAACAGAGAAGCGACATCCTGAGGTGGAAACAAGCAGCGAAATCGACTTACAGATCCATTCAACATAGAAAGCTGGAAAAAGCATAATGAGACCTGCAGGAAACCTCAGCCTTCAGGAAAACGTCCTGCAGAGAAAAGTTATCAGGGTTTTTCCACTCTAGCTGCAACATACCTGCACGGTCTGGACCTCATCTGCCCGAGCCCTCTCCAGGGTTCTCTGTCCCCAAGGGCAAAGCCAGCCCGAGCCCCGGGGCTGCCGGCGCCGTGCGTGCCGCTCGCCGGGAGACATTTGGCTAAACCCTTCTGAGCGATCTGCTGCAGAAGTGGCTAAAAATAACCCAGCCGTGCTCAAAGAACAGCCTCTGCTGATGCAAATACCCAACCGCACACAAAAAGGCGCGCTTTGCACGGTGAAACGCACTGGGCAGGACGGTGGGCTTGGGGGGCTGCCGCTCCACCTGCCCCCTATCTGCCTGCGCGGCGCCGAGCCTGCCCGGCGGGTGGTCACGCCAGGGCCCTGCCTGGGACTGTCCCTGTGCCGACACGTGGAGGTGTCACAAAGCCTTTAATAAAAAACACGTACTGATAAGGGGGGGTTTACTTACACTTGCATGGAGTTTTCCTTTTTTTGACATCGCTAAAAATTTGTTGCTGAAAACTCCTCGTATTCCTACAATCCCCTGAGACACAGCAAATATTTCCAAAATACCTAGGATGACAGAAATCCCAGAATAAATCACAGTTCTTTTCACATCGGTGTGACAAAGAAAAAATAAATACGACTCAGTCTGACAGGTTTGCATTTCCTCTCCCACGTCCCTGGTCCTCAGCTGCCTGGCTCCGCCCAGCTCCTGCTCCATCGCTCTGCCCCACAGAGCAGCCCTCCATCCACTCTGAGATGGATCGAGGGTGGTGGCTGGCACTTGTTTTTTTTTTAAAAGTTCCATTTTGGGGCACAGTTCCTGGCTGGGCTGCAGCAGAACAAGTTAACCCCTGGGGAAATCCCTCCCAAGGGTGGGAAAATCACCCTGTACCTACGCCAGCCTGCTGGGATCAGAGTTGCCCATCCTCATCCCCCAGACACTGAACTTGCGAAGTCAGTGTCACACAGCCCAGCTGGGACTAGAGGTACCGGTGCTGCTCCCTCAGACCCCCTCCTCTCAGCAGCACTTGGGGAATGGGACACTGCACAGCCCAGCCATAGAAAAAATGGGAGTTTCCTGAGAATGATGGGGGCTCTGACCCCTGAAGGGGCACGTGTGACCTGCAACTGATCTAACGGAAGAGCTGCATGCTCCAAGCATCCCTCAGCAACAGCACCGACACGCCACCTCTCCAAGTGGTGTGGGGTAACTCGGGCAGAGGGCCAGACGTCCCTCCAGCCCCTGCCAGCTGGGGGGCAGCGCCATGTCCCCAGCGTGCCCTTTGCACCCTGGGGAACCAGCATTGCTGCCCAGCTGCAGCCCCAGGAGCTCCGTGGCCCCGGCCCCGGAGGAAGGACCCAGCAGAGCATCTCGCCTGGCCCCTAAAGGGCCTTGGGATTAACATGCCAGCAGCAAATACGAAGCCACGTTAAATCCCCCAAGGCTGGGTATCGGATCACCACTTCCCATGTTTATTTTAAGGAGGAAGCGCATCTCTCTGAGGCACCCAAGTCCCAGCACCAAGGGCCCAGGGGGCACTTTGGGGGGCTGGTGGGCTGCCAACCCCTCGCCCCATGTGCCCCAGGCCACAAGCTGTGAGGCTCTGCAGCCCCACCTGCAGCAGGGCAAGCACCTTGTCAGACACCTGGCTGTCCTCAAGGGCACCCCAAAACCAGGGTGGCCCTGCTGCCGTGGCAGACACACTCCTGTTTATTGGGGTTGCCCGAGGTCAAGCCCCGTTTCCCAGGAGCCAGACCTGGGGTTTTCTCTGCTAAAAGCCAACTTCTTCCTCCTGAGGGCCTCCTCACCGCAACACTCCGGCACAGCTCCCCCCCTCACCAGCACAAGTCCCCAGCCAGGGCTGGCTCCGCTCCGACGTGCGGAGCTGGTGTCACTGTGGCCTTTCCGGGGGGAGGAGATCTCAGGTTAAGGAGGAAGGAACTGCACATAATTCAGGTCTCTGCAAGACAGCTGTAGCACCAAACATCTGCCAGCCCTTCCAAACTCACGTCTCCCAAAACAGCCGTGACGTGGGTGCCCCGTTTTCCTACCCAACCTCTAAACCCCTCCAGGCCACGTTCCTGCTGTGCCCGTGAAGCCTCGAGCAGAGCTCCTGGACTCCCAGCATTCCTGCCCAGGGGTTGTTCTGCCTCGTGGGGCCTCGGCACAGTCTAGGGCCCAAATTCTTTGGTCCTGGGCAGATGTGGCGGCTGCTCCGTGAGCGTTCCCAACAGCTGAGCCACGCACGCTGCCAGGGTCACCTCGGGCCCGAGCCCTCGGGCTCTTGAAGTGATTTTTCATCCCCACCTGCCATTTCATTCCCTCTAGCAGGATATCATGGCAACTCCGACCAGAGGATAAGCCATGAGTTAGCACAGCTTTCTCTCAGGGGAACGTCAGCCTCAGTCCTATTTTTAAACTGAATATATCCTATCACTGTGCGGGGAGAATGAGAATGCAGAGAGAGGGATGGAAAAGTTCCACGGGGAAAGGACCGAAAAGGGGCAGCATCTTGTCCCCCAGGTACCTGGCAAGGGGCTGTGGTGGGAGTGCAGACCTCATGCTCTCACACCATCTCCACGGACTCACTTCCTCGGGCCGGGCGAACCCCCAGGTGGCACTTCCCAGAGGAAGACAGGCAGCTCTCACGGAGCCCGCAGAACACAGCCCCCCCGGCACCCCAAATTCCCCTTCCCGGGCCCGTCGGGGCTACAGTTCACCCCAGGCGAGGGCGACAGGAACGAGGGGCTCTGTCACCCCCCGCGGGAGTGGGAAGACCGCAAGGATAGGGATGCTCAGCCCCACTACCCCGGCCCGGGCACGGCAGCCCCCCAGACCTCCCGTTCCCCACTCACTGAGCGGACTCGCGTCGTGGGCGCCGTCCACGCGGCCGTCGGGGTGCAGCTGGAGG
>VWZW01006570.1:127372-150060 GCA_013397115.1 Edolisoma coerulescens
GCGCTCCCCGCCGGGTTCCCGCAGGAGCGGGGCAAGGACCAGCCCCGGCCGGAGCCCCCGGCCCGTTCCTAGCCATTCCGGGGCGGGGGCGGCCACGGGCTTTCACCCTGCCCAAGCGAGGCTCCTGCGTTCACCGACACGCGCGCAGCTTCAGCGAGCAGAGATACCCGTAGATGCTCTGTGCCGAAATAAGGGGTTTACCGCGTGGAAAAGTGTTTACCGGTCCCTCCCTGATCGTCGTCATTTCAGATACAAAACAGATTTTAAAAAAAGAATAATTAAATATAGGTTTTGAAGCCCCTTAAACTAAACAAAAGGAGAGACAAAGCGCTTTCCAGGGGCGAACGGAACGGGGTTTGCAATCAGAGAGTGGACTGGTGTTTGGCTTTCAAATTCACTTATCCTCCACATAATTACGATTTTCCTTGCATTAGGATTAAAGGCTGCATATAATATGCTTTCAACATTTATCTTATTAATTCGAAAAAACCTAGTCTCTCCAAAAACGGAGATTCTCATAACATTAAAAATATGGGAGTCTGTAAAAATTTGGATGTCAATTCCTGCTTCTAATGTGCTGGGGTTTTTTTCCTATTCCTGTTTCTTTTTCCTTTTTTTTTTTTTTTCCCCAATGCTGCCAGCTCTCGCTGTAAGATATAAATTGTCCGAATGACTGTCATTAGTGGTGGGAAAGAAAACCCACGCTAATTTTATTCGTGAGAATTTTACGCGCTAATTTTATTCGTGAGAATTTTAAGGGACACCACGGCATAAAAACGATCTCGAAATCGCTTCGGCATGATCTAAGCTACCGAAATTCCCTGGGACTGGAAAAGACCGCGGCGGAATTTCGGAGCTCTCTGATGCTACTCTAAAAGTGGATTCCAAGGAACAGCGTCCTTCGACCCGCAGAAGGGCACCGGAACGGACGTGGGCTCTTTCTTCTGAAGTTTCTGCTGGGGGGGTGCCCCCGCCGGGAGCGCCCACCGCAAACCCCGCGCCCTGCAGAGCCCGGTGCCGGCGGCGCTCCTCCAGCCTCGTGGAAATGCCTCACCGGGATTTTTGGGGGACGCGGCGCAGGTGCGCCGGGCCCGATCCGACCCCCGCCGCGCTGCCAGCGAGCGCGGTGTCACCCTGCGGGGCCGTGCGATCGCTGCCCGCCGCCTCCCGGCTGCCGCACGCTCCTATCTCGGTGCATCCGTGCATTTTCTACTCGCTTATTTTTCCAGAAAACCTCTTGCGGAGAGCCAAGGACAACCCGGGCTGAGGAGCTCCGGCCGTTTTCCCAGGGAACCCCGCAGCCGGCAACCCCCCGCCGCTCCCCACCCTCCAAAAGCACAGCCCCTGCTCTGCCGAGCCCCTCTCGACGGCACCAGCACGGCACGACAAACTCCCGGGCAAGGGGATGCCCCAGGAGCAGCGGACAAGCCCGGCATCCGGGCTCAGAAGGGGTTGGGCTGGCGAGCCAAATTCCCACAGACAGGCCAGCCCTGACGGGCATCAGGCCCCGGGGGTTGGCCCAAGGTTCGATGCTCCCTGGCCGGGACCTGGTGGGGATTCAGGCGGCTGCAGGGGCCGAAGGGCTGGCAGAGTGAGGGTGCCTGGATGCTTGGACACCGTTATCATTAACCACTGTGATAACCATCTTCTGCCCGCGATATCATGGGGATGGCTGCAAGGGACAGAGCACCTGCTCCCAGGGGTGTCAGTCTTCTCTTTCCTCCCTGAGCTTCACCCAGGAAGAGGAGAGGAGAGAAACCAGGAAAGGCTGCTCAACCTGAGCTCAGAAACACTCCTGCATCCTTTGGGAAACACTGCCTGAGCTGTGACATGCACCGGGCCTACGGGTGTGTGGGGTTACTCCTATGAGGAGACACATGCACAGCTGAGAGTCAGCTCCCAGGTGACTGCAATAAAGTCAGTCGTAAAATAAAATCACCGAGAGACCACACGAGTTCCCAGAAGCACACAAGCCCCGCCACGCTCACTCCTGCGGTGCCAGGGCGCTGTGGGGAGGGGGCATGAAGGGATGCTCAAAACTGCCTTGCTGCCTGCTCTCTGCCCTCTGCTGCCAGAGGCAGGGCCAGCTGTGGTTCCCAGGAGGTGCACACCAGGTGGAATGGAAAATCCACTGAAAACGAAATGCGGAGCCACAAGCTTTCCTGGTGCCTGGAGAAATGCAGCCAGAATGGTTCCCTTCCCTGGAGACGGACAGCCCTCTGTAGTGGAAATAAATAGGGGCCTCAGCTGAATGAGAAACCATCCTTTCTGCTTGTCACCAGGCTCGTGGATGGTGCCTTTCCTGGGGAAGCCCTGTGCTGGGGTGCCAGAGACATCACACCACGCTGCAGACACGGCGCACGGAGGAGCAGTGCTTCTCCCATGGCTAGTTCTGCCGAGCAGCACAGGGATCCCACTGGGAATCCTCAGACCCACAACCAGATGAACGTTTGCCTGCCTCCAGGTCCTTGCCAGGGCCGAGGTACACCAGCAGTGTCCTATCCTGTTTCCAGCCCAGCTCCCAAACACACCGGGGGTGCCTGTCCCTTCCTATTCCCTCTGACCCTTCAGCCTTACCTCACCAACGCTGGACTCCCAGGTCAGGTCACCGCTATACCAGAAAACCACAAATCCCTAAAAAGGGCCAGATACCAGCTTTAGCTGTGGTTCAGCCCAAGGAGCAAATGCTCCTGCTCCCCAGGAACCCCAGCCGAACCCGACACACCTTCCCCACCTACTTTCTCATGGTTCGGATGCACCATAGGCACCTGGGCTGTTTCCTCACCCCTGATGGTGCCCGAGCTTCCCCTCTACTTTCTTCCGAGCAAACGCAGTCTTGTTAGAAATATTAATTTGCATATTCACCAAAGGGTAACGGAATTTTTTTTATTACTGACCAAAACCTAGACCACTGAACATAATATAGGTGGCTGGTTGAATGGTTCGTACACAGCCCATTGTCACTGCTGACTTTCTACCTCAAAATTATTTTTCTCAGGCTTTCTGCTTCTCCTCCTTACTTGGCCTGACAGCAGCATCAAGGTTTAAAACCTGGAGAGCTTTCACCTAGCTTCACCTTCCTTCAAATGTTTAACAGCCTGACAGAAGACATGATTGGCTACGAAGGACAGGAAAGGGAGAGAAATGGAAGAAGGGGAACCCCTGCAGGACTGAAATCTGCTTCTGCCTCCTGTGCACCCTCGGGCCTTTCTGTCCCTGTGTGCCACCACCAGTGTCCCATGCTGGGGCAGAGCCCACTCCACAGCACGGCCCTGGCCATGCCGGGGTGTAAGGCCAGGCAGAAGCCACGCTGCAGCTGGAGGACAGCGCAGAGGACGGGCCCCGGAGGGATGGTCCCACAGCCCTCGGCCCAGCGCTGCCCAGCGTGGGGTGCATGGGGTCGGGCAGTGCTGGGTTCCGTCTCCTCAGGAGACCTGAGCTCAGAGCGGTGGCCCGGACGTCTCTTTGGTGGCCACAGGGCCTCCCTGCTGTCGGGTCCATGAGGATGTCACTCACAACTCCCCACCGGACACTGGGTGGCCGTTGAGTTACACGTGGCCAAGCTGTGGCAGGAGCTGACTGCCCATCATATTCCCGTCAGGCGGATAATCCCCACGCAGGGATGGCCTTTCCCTTCCTGGTGCTGCCTGGGGGCTCTGAAGGCCTTGGCTTCTCCAGTGAGCGACAGTCCCTAAAGTTAGCAAAGGTTTGCCAAAGCCTGGCGCAGAGGGGGTGGGGAGAGCAGTGAAAGGACAGACAGACGGGGCGGGGGGGAGGGAAAAAATAAAGATGCTGAGGATTTCAGCTCCAGCTCTGCTACAGCAACTTGACGTGGGGTGTGTGAAGGAGCTTGAAACTTAAAAAGATTTATTTTCTCTAGTCATAAATCTCATCCCGTTGTTCCTCTGACCAACCAAGCATGATAAAGTCCTTTTCCATAAAGTATTCAGTATTAAAGCCACAAAGCTCACCCAATCAGTAGCCATCTGCTTCTCCCATAACTGCTGCTCCAGAAGCAGGGAAAAGCAGCCAGAAGAGAAAGGGCACCACTGTTACGGCTCCGGGACAAATGAGGAGGCACTGAATAGCAGCCGAAACCTTTGGTTTGCCTTGTATATCTGTATCTATAGAGACAGAGGAAGAAAGGAAGCATTATATTGATACAACAATTGTAAAACAAAAAAAGGAAGAGGCATCTAAAGGGCAATACAGCGGGCATCAGAGGGCCCCGCGGGGAGGGATGCTCGCAGATTCATACGGACCTTTAATTGCTTTGCAATTGAAAGATAAAGAGGCCGAGGAAAAAAACCGGGAGAGCGGCAAAGAGACCTGCGCTACACGGTGCATCGGCGCCTGAACTCTCGCAGCTAGCGAGCCGGAGCATTGCTCACTGGGGTACGATATTCCCGGGACCGACCCCCCCATACGCTCTCCCCGGCTGCATCTCGGCCCGGCCACGCCGCACTGAACTTGGCTTCCAGCCGGTTGGGAGGGAACAACCCCCAAGCGCCCCCCCCGGAGCTCCCCGTAATGTAGGACACGTCCCGCAGCCGCCCCGGCCTTCCAAGCTGCCCCGCGGAGGATGTTTGGGGGGACCCCTCCTCGCTGCGCCCCCCGCCGCGCTCCTCCCGGGCGCACAGAAAAAACCGGCAACGATGTCACCCCAAAAAGGACGCGGGGAGGCGGGGGGGTGGCGGACCGGAGAGGGGGTGCAGAAGCCTGGGGAGGCTGCAGGAGCACCGGGCGGGCAGCGCCCACCCGAGAGCGGCCCCCGCCCCTTCCTGCGCCTCCGCCCGCCGGGCAAACAGCGGGTTAATGACCGAGTTAGGTCATTAAAAGATTTACGTTCCTGAGAGCCGGGGGTTCGACCCGGGACCCCACTGCACGCTCTGGGGAGGGGACATCGCCCCCAGCCCGCGGGAACACGGGCAGGGACCCACGGACACGGGCCGGGATTAGCCGCGGCGGGCCGGGATTAGCGGCCGCCCGCTCTGCTGCCGCTCTCCGGGATTACGCCCGGATTAGGAGGCGGCTCCGTCCCCACTCCCGCGCCGGGCGGGGTGAGGGGGAATGCCGGAAGCTCGGAGGGTCTCGGGGTGCCTGAGGGGCCGGTGTCCCCCCTGGCCCCCCGCTGTGCCCGGCGAATGCTGCATCCCTCCGATGGAGGGCAGGAGAGGAAAGACGAAGCCCGGGATGCTGCCGGCGGCGAGATGCAGGTGCCAGGCACCTGCCCGCAGCCATCCCAGCTCCCGGGGGGCACTGAACCCCCTGCTCGGTTCCCCATTCCGGGACCCGGCGGGAGGCTGGAGGGACCAGCAGGAGCCGGCGCTGGAAGCGCAGGGGACCAAAAAAAAAAAATGGTGGTGTGTTTTCCTTTTAAGATCCCCTGGCACGTGAGTGAAAGCAACGCAAATACGATTTACGCACCAATAAAACCAGGGTCGAGGACCGGGAGACGCGGATGCGCTTCTCTCCCTCCCGCAGGTTTCGTTTCTCTTGCAGAGCACGAGCGGGAGTGAACGCCACGTTGAAGACACGAGTCACTCCCTGGCTTTTCCCAAGCACTGTTGTGTCCAGCAGCCCTGTATTATGTCAAAAATCTGGCACGGCAGGCAGTGGCACATCTGCTAGGTGTGGATGACATTCATTAGCCAAGGTTCTCTGCTAAACGGCCTGCCAGAGTCCCAGCAGCGCTGCCCAATGCCAATCACTCGTCTGCTGCCAGCTCAAAGGCAATCCTGCTTCAGGGATGGCTACTTTCCATGCTGGCAGGAGAAACAGAGGAAACAATGCATTTAGATGTTTGGGATGTGAGCGGGGTTGCACATGGGAGCAACAAGCAGATGTAGCAGGAGAGGAGATGAAGTTGTGAAGTGTCATTTAATAATTGCAGCACAAGGGAGATGAGCCAGTGAGCCGAGGTTTGGGAGGGGAAAGCGTTAACCCCTTTCCAAACCACAGGGCAGGCAGTGGCGGATGCTTTTTGGAAAGGAAGCATAATGAGGCTAATGCAGCAAATGGCCTGCTTGTGCTCATGGAGGACACACAGAACAACGCAGGGAGATCCATGCCAGGACAGTCGGGAAAACCGCCCAGGCCAGGGGAGGGAGCTGTGCTGACCTCCTCAGTGGGCAGCCTGGCTCAGGTGTCCTTCCCCTCTGGGGGTCTACCTGCTGCAGCTTGGACAGCCGTCCTGCTCGTGACATAGTGGGCTCAGTGCTGGCCCTGACAGCTTGGTTCACAGCCCAAAGGGGCAGCTGCACATCCAGGGCAGGCTGGGCACTCACTGCCCTCCCCTACAAGAGATGTGGAGACCAGAGGTGGAAGGACGGGGCACCTGCTTGGCACTGCTACAAACATCATTCTCTGGGAAGAGAGGCTCCATTTTCCTCTGCTCAGAAGCTCTGGGAAAGTACTTGGTCCTACAAAGGAATTAAAACGCCTCGATCGGAGATAGATGTATGGATGTTAATCTTCCCCTCTTATTAATTTAATAAATTTACAACCACATAATGAAGCTTGAATTTGAGCCACTATGTGCTTTCCAGGGAACTTGGGAGGCGACCTCCAACGGGTGCTCAATGAAAGCTCCCCTTAGCCCTGCTTTCCCTTAGCTTCCATTCTGACTTCTGTTTACATCCATTCAGGTAGTGGTTGATAAAATGTGCGAGATGCTACCTACACACACACACGCAGCTCTTGCCTCAGATAATTCGTGTGAAACAGCCTCAGTTTCTTAAATGTTCCACTACTTTTGCTTGTACCATGAAAGACCACTGGCAGCTTGCAGTGCCTTTCCTGTTTCTTTCAGCCAGGCAGGGAATTACAGGAAGCGTAATTCCTTCTCCCCCTTGCCTCTCTGCAATTACCTGTGCTACTAAACCCCCACGTATAAAAAGAGCCCTCCCAGGCCGGCACAACTGTTCCACGGTGGAGCCCATCTCCGACACCACACGTGCTCTTCCCACAGGCAGCGGCTTCCCCGACGTCCCCTGCCTGGCCATCTGCGGCACAGCTCAGCTGTGAGCCCTTTCCTTCTGCTCCCACCTCCCCAGGAAGTCGTTCTGCTCCGGCTGCATTCTGGACTGAGTCTTATTCACCTTCTGTTTCTGCACTGGGTTTGTCTCTGTTCCGGTTAGTTGGTCGGCCTCAACCAACGAATGTCTGCACATTAGAGGAGATTTCCCCAGTTTCCTACTTTTTGTGGTTTAACATTCGCTGTACCACACACACCCCAACACACTTCTGACAGAGGCTGTGTGAATCCCATAACCTCCCATCCTCAGACACTAGACCTGGGTGGCTATAAGAGCAGGAGCCAAATCAAGAGACAGAGATGCGATGCTTCTCCCGCCTCTCCAAACATTATACCTTCGTTTAAAATACGTGAGTAATCCCATTGGATCTACTCCGGTGCTTAAAGTTAAGCCTATTAAGTGTTCACGGAGCAGTGGTCTGCACACAGAGGAGCCAGAAGAAAAGGGAAAGGGGAGAGCAGGGCACTGCTCTGGCAGGGAGCCATGGCGGCAAGAAACACCTCCCTGCTCTCCTTCCCCTCAGGCTCACCTTCTCCTCTGGCTACTCCCGACAGCCCCAGCATCAGGCTCCCCTCCGTGTTCGGCGCTGCCACCAGCATCAGTGATGTGAGTGCAGTAATGGTGAGGCGAGATGGAGGTGGGGGGGGAGGGAGGGAAGTGTTTTAAAAACTTATCAAAACAAAATCCTGGATTAATTTTTTAATGCCAGGTTGGGCTTTGTGGTCGCTGCATCGGAAACTATGTTTTATTTTGTTTTGTTTTCAAGATGCTTCTCGCAAAACTCATTGTGTTCATCATCACTATTTTCAGACAATAATATGGGAGAGAGAGCAGAGTTATCTCTGCTCCTACAAGGAGGGGTCTGTAGGAAAGCACTCATGCACGTGGTTTCCTTTGCTCTCCAAGGATTTCAAGCATGTACTTAGATTTAAGCCTGAGTACCAGTTTTTGTAACAGGGAGCATCTCTTAGAAACAGGACTTGATTCAAAACCTGCACATCCATGGAGCTCTGGCTCTTGACTCTGCTTCAAGCACTGGAAAACCTCCTGCCTTGGCCGCACAAAGCCGTGTCCCGCCCTTTGATGCATTTCTTGGCACGTGCACATTCTAATTCCCGACACCACCCTTTCTTCCCCTTTTCTTAGCCGGCTTTTCTCTGGGCACAATGCATTATGTTTTCCTGTATGTACTACTCCATACTGCTTGCACAATGTTTTGCATGATCTAATATTCTTTGTTCAAAACTGCAAAAAAATCTAAATAAAGACTATAGCGTGTCGCATCAGTATAGGCATCAGCTAACGTTTTCCACGGCATATGGTACTTCAGAAGCCATATGTACCACTGTTTAGTGATTCTGGCAAAGAGGCGCAGAATGGTGAAATCCAACTGCCAGGATTTCTGAAAACAAATATGTAAATGCTCCAGTGCTTTTGTTATTCATAACATACCTCTAACACAGCACATACAATATGCTGTTCATTCTGTAACGAGTATACTACTAAACTATATTTGCTTCTGTTCTCATTTTAAAAGATTTTTTCTTCTGTACATGATTCCGCCACCCTCTCTATCAAAATCAATCTAAATTGCAATTCAGAAAAGGCATTTTATCTATTTTAAAGGATACACTACAGGGAAGATTGCGTACTTACGCAAGGGTCTCACATCAGAACAAAGACAGACGTTATCTCTGCAGCCTGACTAGTGGAATGAAAGCAACGAAGGGAAGTGCACTTAAGCAGATCAGTTGTGTGGAGCAAAGCTTGTTCAGCCACGAATAACCTCCCGGGGAACACAGGTGGGCTGGCCCCGCTCATGGGCTACTGCAAAGCAAGCAGGCGGACAAAGCTTTTGCGAACAATAGCTGGGATGCAAACTGAGGATTTCAGACACGTGGTCCAAAGTGGACGGCAGCTGCCAAACTCTGACCTGGGCTGGGATGGGTCCTGGTGAGCCGGGGCTCGGCCAGCAGCCGCGGACAAAGGGGACGGTCCGTGGCTGGGGGCTTGCTCCCAGAAGGGCCGACAGCACCAACACCGAGGTGTTGGGGCAGTGCACAGGGCTCACGTGGAGCACTTGTGCATCACTAAAAGCTTCAGACCCCGCCAGCCAAGGCAGAAGCCCTCCTTCCAGAGCCAGCACCAGCAGGTAAACAGGAATCAACAACCAATTCCATTAATCGCCTCTGACACTGCTACTCTGGGTGCTCCTCTCATCCGCAGAGAGCTCGTCATCTCTGCCTGGAATCTTGCTGTGCTGAAGGATTCCAAAGTGTTGCTGTTTAACATTAGGCCTCCCCATTCACAACAAACATTTTAACATTACCCGTTGCCACCATTGCCTCTGTCTTTCGGTTTATCAGTGTCCACAGAGACTGAAATTATGGGAGTGCTCAAGCCCATTTGCAGGTCACTCTGCAGCTCGCTCCTGCCTCGGAGGCGGGGCTGCTGTACATCTCCCAAGCTGGCACACAGCACCCTGCAGGTCCCGGCGACACCAGGGGACCAGGCGAACCTCGGCAGCAGGGGACAGATACCAATGCCTCCAAGAAACACGTGGTTTTCCCAGTCTATTGCTTAACTTACGTTGTTAAAAACAACAAACCCATGACTCCCTACACGCAGTCTCAGCAAAATACTGTCACCCTACAAGGTCCTGAAAAAATTCAGCCATCTCCAGACATTACAGTGTTATTCAAGACACACAGATGCCTTTTCCCCAAGAGACTGAGAACTGCTGCTCCTTCCTTTGCCAGTCTTGCGCTGAGGCATCCCACTCTAGCAAGCACAACCTCCCTCACCAGGGTCCCGTGCCCACCACTGCCTCTGCTTGACTTCCCTTGCACTTCAGACCTGCTCATTACCTCCTGTCTCCTGCCAGTCCCCAGTGCATTATCCTGAGCTGCAAACGGTCTGGATGCCCAAGCAATTCTTTTTTGGTAGGTTTTTTCCCCTGCAACATAAACTGGGATCCCACTTTCCTCCTTTCCCGTTGCAGAGGTACTCTGTTCTAAAGCTTAAGCCAGAGCTCTGCGTGCAGCCAGGTCATTCACCTCTAAACACTGTTTTTTTCTATTCTATCCTTAAAATAAGCCTTTATATATTTCCTATTTTTGTAGGTCCTTCAACCAGAATCTGGTTTTTTTTCCTATTCTGTTCTAGCCAGCAGGTGATAAAAAGTTGCCATAAGACATGTTGGCTTTGAGCATAAGTGCCTGGATTAGAAAAAGAGGCAATTAGAAAGTGAAAAGTGGCAAAAAGCCCCTAAGAAGCCAAAAATAAAAGAACAAACAAACATACAATCTGGCTATCCAAAAAAAAGCCACGTTTTTCCCTTACTGCAGTAAAAATCAACATTGCCAAAATTACAAAGTATTTTGAAAGATAGGAAGTCGTGGGGAGAGGGAAAAACAGTTCCACAGGGTCAAAAAGGGGAGGCTTGGGAAAAACCACCTGAAGGAGCTGAGGAAGGAGGGGACAGGGAAAACCAAGCACCTCGCACCGTGCTGCCAGGATGCTGCACTGATCCTGCAGCCGCCGGGAGAGACAAACTACCCTGAGCAAAGGGAGCCAAAGAAAGAGCCCGCTGATTGAGCTGGTTCACGTGCACCCACATTTACGGCAGAGCAAAGGTCGGTCTTGTATTACCTCTTGTGAATCCCTCTTGAATGAGCAGGCTGGGGATTTGATGAGCTAAGGACAAAGATTTACCGACATGCCAGGGGTTGCTGGCCCTAACTCTTA
Source organism: Edolisoma coerulescens (assembly GCA_013397115.1). Classification (NCBI taxonomy): domain Eukaryota; kingdom Metazoa; phylum Chordata; class Aves; order Passeriformes; family Campephagidae; genus Edolisoma; species Edolisoma coerulescens. The sequence continues at coordinate 138,157 of VWZW01006570.1, forward strand.
ACCTGCTGGCAGAGGTTGAGGCTTTTCATTAAGGGGGGCTGTGCATGGAACACTTGCAGGATTAGGCTAAGAGTAAATGTGATCACAGCCCACACAATTTGCCACTGCCTAAGAGACAACAGATTATTTTCGCTCAGCACAGAAGTCAGCAGTCCCCTGGAACCCTCTGAGCAGCCGAGGGCACAGAGCAGATAGTGAGGGGAAAGCTGGAAGGGGTCTCATGGTACATTGTTCATCATATCCATGAGCTCTAGATGAGCAGAGAAAAACCCAACCACCTCTCTAAGCTGTACTCCCGTGCTCTGAACACACCCCCTTTTTGGAGCCAGGCAAGCACCCACTGCCACTGCTAGGCCAGGCCCCTCTCCAGGGCCATCCGCAGCTCCCATCTGCAGTCTCCCTGTGCCACCACAAAATCTGGCCACTTTTAAGGGAGAGCAGTCTTCGTGTGGGAGACAACCCCCTGGACAGGCTTGTTCCCTCTCCTGAATGCCCTGTCTTTATTGCACAAGCAACCACGGTTTCAGGAGGAAAGAATAAGCAGAGTGGTTTGGTATTTACTACGACGCATCCTTCTGCCTCTCCTATTACTTGTTTTCATTGAGGTCCACGTCTCTGCACCCCAGTCCCTCCACATGGATCGCATCACCTCCGACTGCCTGTACATGAGCTGCTGGGCTATTTTTCCCCTGTTCTTCCTGGGGCGTTTCTATGAACCCTGCTGCATCCATCATACTCTCCTTTCACAAGATCCAGCTCCATTTTGAAACCCTTGAGCTTTCCCCAGCTAAAAAAAAACAACCACAAAACATGGGCTATGGGGTTTTACACTTGGTGGTCCTGCACACTTCACACAAGTTCCTACTACTTGTTCCTTTTCCTGTTGCAAACTGAATTCCCCATGGTGCTGGCTGAGGGCACAGGGGCAGTAAATTCAGTCCCTCCTTCCCTTCCTGCAGCCTCTTGCAGAGCTCTCAGCTGCTCTCTGCTTCCCTCTTCGTTCAGTTGAGAGATGTAAAGATTTCTCACCTGAGAGACACCATCCCAAGGAGCTTCCTAGCCCCTTTGGGACACACACCGCCAAGCCCCTTTAAGCACCTGGGCTGCAGCAGGCACAGCTGGAAGAGCCAGGCAAGGACTGGGAGAGGGATTCCCAATACGCGCTCCTGCAGAATGAGTGAATAATTTCTCTCCCGCCGTTAGTGCCAGCACTTGCTCTTTGCCAGTTGGCAGAGGGTACCGCTTCCTTTTCCGAGGAATGCTTAACATCCACCTTTCCCCCACCCCAAGGGAAAACTACAGAGGCTGGGGGAGTCTTTCCAGGCAGCCAGGCATCTGGAGGAGCTGCAGGCTTGGGGAAGGAGGAGGAATCCAGCAGGGAAGCCAGGTTTTACTTCACGATTTTCTTTTAGCTGGAGCACATCTCTCCCCTACCTGAGAGTTCCCATGGGAACACAGAAGGGCAGTGTAACAGCAAATTTTGGAACAGGCACGTCTGCGAATAACTTCTGATATAATATTTGAGTCCTCAGATGTTCAGCCACTTGCACATACTGCGCGAGCGCCTGATTTGCATGGGATTTGTATTTGTTGGTATTCACATTCGTAGGAGAACGCATACATTAGATTAATGTCATCACAGTTTATGGAGATCATCTGTGCCACAGCACCAGCTCGGGGCTCTGACTGCATTCTGTGCCCTGTGGCACATGGCAGCCCCTCCTGCCCTGCCAGGGCCACCGAGAGCCGGGACGGCTGTGCCAGGCTGAGCTGCGAGGTGGTCCTTCTGGGCTCTCCTCTTTTTAACACAAAAGTTTAAAGATCATTCAGAGCGGCTGTCTAAAATTGCTTAGCCCACTTTCCATAGGTAAAATTAGTCCAACTGTTTGGAGTTATTATCTTATATTTGCTGGTATGAACTTACAGCACACTCCACACCCACATTTTTAGTGCCTACTTAAGGACGTTCAGCTGTCAAACAGACCAACTAGGTTGTCCCTTTTTGTCTTGCAAGAGCATCTCTCCCTCCACAAAATGGGATGGGTATAATTCCCTCCCTGTTTGCCATTACACCTGGGTGCTCTCATCTGATAGACAGCTGGAAGCTGTCACTAGAGATGCTGTTCTCATGGAAGCGTTGCTGGGCTCAGTCAGACACTTTGTAAAGCAGATGGAACACCTCAGAAGAACAGCACTGCAGCAACAAAAGCTCATTTTCTGCTAGGGAATTTCTGTTATTGGGCAATGCTTCCATCAGGTGACTTCACACCCCAGTGACCCCACATGCCAGCACAGTCTAATGATGATTCTGTTAACCGACTTCCACTACTGAGGCCCTGCAGTTCCAATTCCCAAGGCTGGCGACCAGCCCCCTTTCCATCTCTGCACTTTCGAATTTCACAGGAGCAACAGCAATGGGGGCTCAACCCCCACTGCGGCCCTGCCACCCAGGATTTCCGACAGACCGGGATTTCTGCTTTGTCCCCACGGAGCTGCGCACGCATGAGCCTCTCACGCTGGCATCCACATCCGAGTCACCCCTCGTGCACAGGATCTGCAGAACCTGTCTCAATCTCGATGGTGCAACCCGGAGGAAGTGGGTGGCACAAAGGAAGAGCACACATCTCCAAATCTGGTGATGATTTCACACTTACCCCAGTAACAGGCCGAGTAACACCTTTTGGCAGCCCTTAAAAGCCTTTTTCTCTGCAGCACATGCCACCAGCCCATGCTCCGGCTACCTGCACAATCCAGCTGCTTCCATTGCTCCTCACTCAGGCACAGCTCTCCCACCTCACAGCACAGCTCCCATCCCACAGCATTTGACACTCAGAGATGCTGTGGTATGCATAGCTCACCCAAGAGAAGGGCATGCCCTGCTCCAACATGGGTTAGCAGACACAATTTCAATTTATGGCTCTTACAAGCAAAGTCTTCAAAAGGCCTTTCAGTATTTGAATGCTTCAGTCTTATTTTCCAAGCGATTTATAGACTAAGAAACCTAGATGGAAACCTCCAAGTGATAATCAAGCCCCTTAGATATCTCAGAAAATGTTGCCCCCATATGATCTAATACCCTCATGACAAACAGCTCCCTATTTATCTTTGTGATGGTTCCTACTTCCCACCAACATCTGTCACTGTGATTATGATCTCTAATGAGCTTCTAAATTATATCACAGCATTCTGCCTTGATGAGCTACATTCAGTAACTTTCATTCTGCAAGACATGAAACACTTCCTACAAGATGTTGAATGAAAATTCCCTCAGCACAACAGCTGAAACACTGGTTTTGGGTTTTTGGGGTTTTTTTTTGCCTGTTTTGCTTGGGGGTTTTTTTTGGTGTTTTTAGCATTCTGTTCGGTGTTTCTTGCTACGCATCCTATTCCAGAATGCCTAGGAACTTTACAAACGAGGCACAGAGATTTGAGCCTTTCTATGGCACACCCCCAAAATCTCCACCTGAAGATGGGAGCTGTCTCACCACACAGCAGCAGGGATGGCAGATATTTCTGTAAGGCGGGACAGGGGGAAGAACCCAAGCCAAGGCCCCAGAGAAACTTACCATTATTTTTACATTGGCTTCCAGTTACAGGTGAGGGTTAGTTTGGGTGATGTATCCAGGCACTCGGGATGCAGTACAGACTCAGTTTCCCTGTGCTGCCAGGACGCAGCATTACACTCCACACCTCCCCAAACGCTCCTTTCCCCCAGTGACCACACCGGGAGACTCCAGTAAAAGTGAAACCGGAAAAGTGAATATTTACCTGCAAGGTTTGCTGCCCTGGCTGCAAGGAACCAGTGCCACAGCTGTGGCCACTCAGCCTTGCTAACACATGCCTACTCTGGCTAGCAATCTCTAGGGGACTTGGACCTCTCAGATCCATGTTCCTGTTGATTCCTCAGACAACATCAGCCCCATGCAGCATTCTCACTCAAACGTGTTACTAACACGCACATCCAGTGTCACACCTTGCACTAATGTTACCTGCCCATCTGGAAAAGTGTGTGCAGTGTGTCTAAGACAAGGACAGAGCCCGCTGATGTTTGTGTGTGCAAACAGTTCCCCTGAGGCAGCAAGGTGCTGACTCCCTGCTGGTGACTCAGCCGCACCTCTCCCTGCTGCTCATCCAGGATCTGTGACGTGGCTCGTGAGAGCTGAGCTCAGTAGGGTTTGATTCATAGGACAGGATTTATGGGGGTTATTCCTTACTTCCTGCAGATAAGGGCGGACAGTGCTGAGGAGCAGTTGCTGTGTTTCTAGCTCAGAGTAGCTGTGCTCTCTCTGTAACTCCTGCCTGTGGCCAACCTTGCACTTTGTGCCTGCAAAGCAGCTCCAAAACTACTGGGAGAAAACATGCTGAGCACAGCAAACTCAGGGGTGCACACTGTTCAGCTCTTCCAGCCAAACTCTGGAGAACCGACTGCCATTTCCCACAGTTCCAGCCTGAGCAAGCACTCGGGGGGCAGGCAGGTAACAAGGAAGGTGAGAACACAGGCTGAGATTGCAATGCAGTCCTGGAGGGGACAAATATGGCTGGCACACTGATCCCCGCTGATGAGTTCTCAAGTAAACTTCATTTCTAAGGGCATAACTCTAATTGCAGAGCACTAGACTGGTTCCAAACAAACCCCGTCTACCTGGAACATCGGCAGCTGACACCATCTCCCATTTCTTGTGCTCTGTGTGCACCCAGGACCTTTCCAAGCCCACGGTGAGTCTGGCTCGCTCCCCGAGGTGCAGCTGGTTCCGACGGTTCCTGCGAGGGCAGGAGCACAAAATCCTGGAACAGCAAGCAAAACAAGTAAATGCTCCTAAGCAGAGGGAGAGGGAGAGCACAGGACTGGCAGAGAGCTGCTGAGGAGCTTGTGAACCGTGGCTTGTCTGTGCCACAAGATGAGCTGCCCAGGTGAGCGCACACCGACTCATCACCGTCTCCGACTCAGGAAATGAGTTTTCCAAGGAACTGAACCACACCTTTGCATATCCTCAGGGACTGAAGGCCCTTCCCGCTCAACATGCTTCACTACAGGTGAAGCTATGGTACCATAGTACCATTGTACCATGAGCTATTTTGCTTCTTGATTAGCTTTGCTGAGCAAAATGATTCCTTTAAAAGGCCTTCTTACAGGCAAAAGAATTCAATATGAACATGAAAATACTGCCCCATGGGGATGACAGTGTAGTACCCCAGCTCTCTTCCTGTGGCTATTACTGTGTGGCAACTATAACTGTTCCCCAAAAGCAATGCCAAGCACACCACCTTCTACACCCCGCTAAGCTCATCCATGAAAACGTAAGAAACCGTTGCCAAGGGGCTTCACCTGCTTTTCCCTGGGGGAAGGGACACGACCCTTCCTGCCCTTGCAGCATTTGCTGCTCTGCCAACAGCACTGCAGAAAATGAAGCCCACAATCCAGTCAGCACTGCTCCACCTCCACCCATCCTAACTGCCCAGACATAGGAAGAGAAAAGGATAAAATCTTGGATGGCAGGCAACAGGACACGAGTGCAGGTAGTACAAGTTCAACTTTTTACATGTGGAGAAATTGAGGAAAAGGTAATTCAGAGTCACACAGACGTAAACACTAGTCAGATAAGACACATCCCAGCTGCTTCACTCCTGTCTTGAGGCCACACAGTCACACTGGTGATCAGAAGCACTTGTCATCCGGGCAGCCAGGGGAGCAGCTCACACGAACAGGGCAAGGCTGATGTACGCCAGGTCACCAGTGCGATTTGGCCGGTGAATAACCAGGCAGGGCCGTGAGTCAGCCAGCAAACACTCCCACACGCACCCTTCCTGCCCTGCGGTCTGACAGCAGCAGAACCAGGAGCTGACTGCAAAAAAAATCCCACCCTACCTTCTGAATGTGGTGTTTCCCCAAGCATATCCTCTAGACGGTCTGGCTGGAGTTTGGTGTACAAATCTTCACTAACCTGAAGTTACACAGGGCAGTGGAACGGTGCTGCGGCCAAGTGCAGGCAAGGAGGAAAATCACCCAATCAGGTTGGAAAGTGCCTCTGATGGTTCTACCTCCTGCTCAAAGCATGGTCAATGTCAAGTCCAGATCAAAAATCTAGGTCTCTGCTGAGTCAGGCCTTAAAACCCCAAAGGGAGCTGACCCCAAATTAGCTCAGCTGGCGAGAGCCTGGTGCTAAAAATGCCAGGGTTGTGGGTTCCATCCCCGTATGGGCCATTCACTCAAGAATTGGACTCAGTGATCCTCATGGGTCCCTTCCAACTCAGAATATTTTGTGATGGTGATCCTGACCACACCTCTATGGCTGTCCTGCCCCAGTGCTCAGCTCTAGCTGTGTGGTGACAAAGTTCCCCTACATCCTGGTGCCCGCCTCTCCCAGCCTCAGGCACGCAGCCGGCCTGCCCCTGAGGAGCTTTGCACCCACAGAGGGTAACCCTTCTCGCGGTGATCCCAGATCCATCCACCCCAGTGTCCACATGGCATCCTGGACCAGCAGGGACAGTTGGAAGTTCTGCTCTTCCCACACTTGTCATGCCACAAGGACCTGCTCAAGCATTCCTTGGAGCTGTTTGAGCCCTCCCAAGGGCTCTCCAGCCCCCTCCCCCCCCCACTCTGCATGCCCAGCACCTAGAGCCTTACTCCACAGTGCTCCTTCCCTCACTTGCTACAAAAAGCAGGGTCAGAGCCCTTCTCCAGCTTCCAGGTGGCACAAGCTGCCACCTGGCCCCACCGTGGAGCCTCTGTCCCCTTTCATGGCAGCACCACCTCCAGTCAGCCCTCTTCCCATGTGCCCTGGCTCTTACCTGCAGGCAGGTCACCGCAGAAGCTCCACCAAAAGTCTGGCATCTCCCCATCTGCTCCTCTTGGTGCTACACAGCCCCAAACCCTCCTCCTCCAGCTCTTTCCTCCACCAGGCTCCCACAGGCCAGACCCCAGTCTCAGCTGTGCCAGCACCACATCTTCCTCAGGACAGCACCTGCTCCACCAGGCACAGGAAGAAGCAGGTACCGTGCGGCCACCAAGCCCCCACGGCACATCCCTGATATCCTGGGAGCAGTATCTCCACCTCTCACTGCCCTGCAAACCTCCAGACTACCTCTGTGCCAAACTCCCAAGCACCATCCTCTCTCACCAGCAGCAGCAGCAGCAAGCCCAGGTGATCCTCAGGAACAGAGATGGGAGCTGCCGGTACAATACCCAGAGTCCTGCAATCAGGGAACAACAAACGGCTCCTGGTGGGTGAGGCTGGGCCCAGGAGCAATCAGGAGCAGTGACCCTACCCATGCAAAGCAGGACCTGCACGGAAAGACAAATGTCCAATTCCACAAAGAGCTTCTGGGGGAAAAAAGAGAGAAAAATAAAAAATCTAAACCCCAAGAAGCTTCCTCAAAATGTCACACAAGAAAAAAGCTGAAAAAAACCCCACAATGCCATCCAAAAAGCCTCTCCCAAACTTATAAAAACCTCTGTTTAAAGAAATAAACTAAATAAACACTCTGCTGGCAAACGTCAAAATTGGGGAACCCCTCAAATTATGACGGGGAAAGAAAAAGAGGAAAAAAAAAGGGGGAAGAAAAAACCCAAATAAACTTGCAAAAACCATGGAAAGGAATGATGAAAAGTTGAAAAAAGCACCAGCAGCAATACCAGCAAGGGAATCTCCCTGGTGAAACAACAAAGGGAAGTGTGTTTTCCCCCCAGTTCCAAAATTCATCCCCCCACAAAGGAACAGTCTCTTAAGTGCTGGTCTCTGCTGAGTGCCTACACCTGCCTTGGAATGTTCCCCCCAGCACACAGCTCCCTGTCAGCGGGCATGATAACCTGCAAGAGGTAAAACAAGCCAAGCAACTGACCCAAATCCCAGTCGTTTGCCTGAATTTTGTTTGTTCAAAGCATGGGCCAGGTGTTTGGGCACACAGAGCACAGGGCTCTTCGTGACTGTCACTCACCCCAGCCTTGCAGCCGGAAGAACCTGGCACAGATGACTTCACGAAACCAAATTAGGGGTCATGCACAAGAAAGGACATTGCCACAGCTCTGGCGTAATTAGGGCCCATCATCATCAAGGACAGGAAATTGGCACATCTGCTTTCTGGGCTGCTGATCCAACGGTGGCTCGGGCACAATGTCCTGCTGCAGCCCGCTGGCCCTGCATAAATATTGCCCTGATTGCCCCCAAACAGTGGTACAAGCAGTCGTTTTATCACTCATCCTCCCAATTGCTCTTTACTCTTTCTCTCCTAGGGCTGGGAGGACAGAATTGACACTATGCTCTCTCTCTCTCTCCTTTGCAGCACTGAAGGGGCCAGGCCAGATTGATAAACAACCTTTTTCCTCCAATGTGACCCCAAACTGAACACAAATGACGTTTCTGTTCCGATGTTCCCTCGAAGGGTTTGATCCTGTCCCCCTGGAGCCAGTGATAAAACTGTCACAAACTGGATGACTGCTGGATCATGACCTGTGCTTTTTTAAAAATGATTTTTCTTCATATACTTGTGAGAAATGTGTTATCCCTTTCCTGGGTTGCACTGCTCTGCAGAGAGAGTTCCTGCCTGCTCCATTCTTCTGTCTCCTCTGGCTGGGCCCGTTGTTTCCCAAGAATACCAAAAAGGGTCACTACAACTCTAGAGTTGTGCTAAACTCCCAGCCCTGGTGATCCCGGGGCGCTGCTCAGAGCCAGCAGCGGCTTCCGGGCCAGAGTGGGATTTCCATGTCTTCTGTCCTGCTTTTTTTTTGCTCTCCCAGGCCAAGAGTGATTTATTTTTATTCTGTGGTGGCTTGCACCAGGACGGCCCATCTTTCCCTCTTTGTTTTCATTCCTTCTGCTTGTCTGAGCACTGTGGAAACAAACAGCTCTGGAAAAGTGGAAACAAGCGGCTCTGTGCCTCGTCCAGGGCATCAGGCAGCAGAGAACCACAGGAAGCACAACGGAGCCTGCTCCACTTCTGCTGAGACAGGAGCGAGTACCAGGGATGATCCTGGCTCCTCGGGGCAGCCGATGAGTCAGCGTGCACACAGCAGGGACATCGCTCCATATTCCCACATTTATACCTTCTCTCATCCAACATACTGCTAGCCTTCAGGTTTCCTGGCTGTTAGAATTGAAGGGTTTTTTCCGCCCGTGTTTTTCTGTGTGCATTTTCAGCGGGTACTGCAAACGTTTCATGATGTTGGAAAGGAAGGGCTATTCAGGAATTCTGAGCTTGCATAATTCCCAGATTTGTCTAGACAGATACTTTCCATCTGGATGATGCAGGCAATACCACATGGACACGAGAGTTCCTGTGTTACTTAATGCTGTCCTTTTTATTTATTAATTTCTACACTGCTTTACAGGATGAGCACAGGCACAAGGCTACAGCTGTAAAGGGAACAAGGATTTGTAGCTAATCCTTCAGGAGGCAGCTCTCAAACAGCTCCTACATGTTGTGTAACTGCTGGAGTCCCTCTGGTTCCTCTTTCCTTTTGCAAAGCATGAGATTTCCATGTGTGGTTCATATCCTGTGAGGGGAGAAGAAAAATATTTTCCTGTGAGCTGCCCTGGCTCAAGGCTTCCCATCAGCATGACCTGTCCTTGGGTTTGCACAGCTCAGGGTGTCTGGAAGTGCTGGCTGGTGTCAGTGCTGTGGAGCTCTCCCCTTCCACGCTGCTTCTGGATCATTTGGCAGAAGGGCAATGCCAGACCCAAGTCAGAAAGTGGATTTAGTTGATCAGCATTGCAGCCGCACACACAGACACACCGAAGTTTCATTTTTCCCAGACAAAATGTTATCAATCACTGAGGATCCTGAAAAAAAACAGGCTAGCTCACAGCTGTTGGGCAGAGGTATCCTGGACCTGAACTGAATTTATCAAGCAACAAAGCCCTCCTGACCCTCTGAAGTCTATGCAAAAAGGCAGACTGTGTGGCCACCAAGCTGCTGTTTGACTCTGGTCCTGAGGTCACCTCACCACAGCACTGAAGGATTTCCCCCCTCAGGCACCACCTTTCTGCTGCAGCATTCCTGAGGACTCACGGGCAGGGCCAGGCTCACAGCCAGGTTACACCAAGGGTGACTTTTTGTTCCAACTGCTCACTCCCCAAATACAATGAGTTTGGTTTGGCACCGTTTGCCTGAGGTCTTCCTGACCAGTCTGGGCAAAAAAGAAAGTGGGAATTGGTGGTTGTTAAGGGACAACATGTGGGGAAATCATCTGCAAGTGCTGGAGATGAAGAAGGGAACTGTATAACCCCAATGGTGCTGTAAGCTGTTCCGTTTACTACTTTCTCTGCAGTAAACCTTGGCAGTGAACTTGTGTTCATCTGCGCATCGACCATCCCCGGAAAAACTTCTGCTTCTAGAAGTTACTTTGAAGCTGTGTTTTTTTAAGAGTTCTGTTTTAAATGACTGAGGGTGGTTTCTCCCTGGTCCCTCTGGTTTCCCTGCTGTCCCAGCCTCCAGGCACAAGAAGCCAGTGTAAAGGAGGTCCTCGTGGAAGTGACCTCGATTCCAGACGGACGGGATGGAGACTGAGGGCAAGCTGTGCCTGCTCCAGATGCAGAACCAACACCCAGAGGTGGTGGGAGACTCAGTGGGATTGGGGCAGGGATCTGCAGCTGGCCTGGGTCCCTTGGTGCAGCCAAGGGCATGAGTCGTCCCCTCCTGCTGCTGCAGCATGGTCTTTGTTTTGGCATTGGCAAGCTGCTGATGCTCCGTCCGGCTCCTCGGATATCAGAAAGATATCAGCTCAGGAGGCTGCTTTCCTGAGGGTTTGTGTGCACACAGGGAGAAACGCCCGTCCCGATGGGGCTGGGCACCGCGGGCCAAGGTTTATGCAGCACTGTGTCGCTGGAGGAAGGTGGGGAGAGAGCCAAGCATCAGCTAACGAGTTCTGGGAACTGGGAAAGGAGGCTCCAGGCCCTTGTGTGAACGAAGCCAAACACGGGCAAAGAGCCATGAGCTGCTGCCCTGTACTTCCTACGTGCCTATCTCCCTCTCATCCAGCCATTCCAGCAAAATAGCCATGATTTATCTGCTTCTTCAGCAGGAACCACAGGCTAAAAGAGGAATTCACACACTTGGAAACAAGTAAAGAGTGAACTGGCAGTGGTGGCTCGTTCCAAACACGGTGGGTCACATGTGCTTGAAGCAAGATTTCCAACATCTGGATAACAGGACACGTACTCCCAGGCAAGGCGAGTGCTCCTGGGGCTTGGGGTGGACTCGTGCAGCTTGGAAAGCTGGAGTGCAGCTGGTTTTGGGAAGCTCAGCAAGCTTGCTCTGTTGTCCCGCACGCCTCTGCATGGCCTTTCTTTTGGCTGGGTCTTTGGCAAAGCCCAGGCTGCTCTGTCCTTAATCTTCCATGCTTTGTGTATCTACGGGGACTGTAAAACATTGCTTGTTTACCCTTTGGCCTTCCTAGCTCAAAGGCTTAAAGAACTTCGTGAGCCAGATCTCTGGCTGACATTATTCACTGCTGGTCCGTGGGCTCTGGTGAAGTTTCCAACTTGCATCATAGGGAGGCTTGGCTTGGCGTTGGGATCAGCATGGAGAAGGCACTGTGACACGGATGTGTCAGGTCAGAGCGCTGTGGCTACAGCAAACCATCCAGAGACAGTAGGAATGGGGATGGAGTAAGATGAAAGGAAATCTCTCCAGCAGGATGACTCTGACTCCCCCATCTCCTCTTGCGGAGGGAAGAACAAGATCCTTTACGCAGTGTGATTCACCTCCACAGCCTGTGGGAGACACATAATCCCTGTTAGGTCGGCTTTTTTTTTGTTTCAAAATCACAATTCTGTGGTGTTTGTGCAATCCCCAACCCCCCTCAACACTGCATTTATTTGGGGCTTACTCTCTGGCACACGGGCAATGCTGGCAGCAACACGAATTAGAGCGCTCCTGACGAGGATGATGGGACGCAAGGGGGACGCA
>VWZW01006570.1:150883-255883 GCA_013397115.1 Edolisoma coerulescens
AAAGTTTGGCTTCTAAGACCCAAATTGCTGGAAAATATTGGAAACTTTTACTTTATTTTCCTGTACCTGGAGCTCAGCAAAAAGGTGACAATATGTGTCTTTAAATACTTAATCTCTTAAATGACTCTCAGATGTGACTTGATGTTTTTTTAAACTTGTTTTTCAATACACCATGTGCCTAATTTCTAATGGAGTACTGCTCCAATTCCATGTTTGGAGATCTGTATAAAGAAGCAGTCAGAACACATGTAAAAATATATAATGCAGGTCAAAAGGAAGAGAGCAGTGTTAAAGCTCAAACACAGACGATGCCCATGCCATGTAACCAGTGCATTTGTTGTACTTACATGTAATCAACTTCGTTACTGTCAGCAGTGTTGTCGGGCAAGGCCAGCTCCTCTTGAAATAGCTATAAATCCTGGCTGACTGCTCTGTACAAACAGCTGAGGATTGCAGTGCTTTGCTTTAAAAAACCCTGCAACAAAATCCAGAATAAACCAAAGGAATCCCCCACCCTACACAGGCAGAGATGATGTGGTAGCTTTTGCTAAGGAAAAACCGAGCACAGAGTGCAGTTGTGATCTTGGCTTGCTAATAAAATGATACAATTAGGCTTTTATAACTAAATATTGCTTATTTTCATCTTGTCAAAAGCAAATCTTCTGCAAACTTAGGTAAAACTTCTGTCAAGGGGGCGACAGAAACTTTTGAAAGTGATTTTGTAAGCCCTTGATTTAAAAAAAAAAAAAAAAAAAACAGCAAAAGGAAAAAGAGAGCCTGATATCAAAGCAGGACTTCTTTGGGTAGGTGGTAAAACATTTGCCCCCGCTGAGAGGGTGGTGCTCGTTCAGTGGAAATCTTTCAGTTCAGCACCTTCTCCAGCCAAGTGACACTCCCTCTTGCAGTACTTGTGTGGAGGTCTGGCTGCATTCCCATCCCAGTGTCCGAGTGCTCAGAGAGGAGGCATGGATGGGCTGGCTCGTGGAGAGAATGGTTCTGTGGGGATCCTGAAGAGAAGTTGTCTAAGATAGAACTTGGAGGGTATTGCACATGGAGGCGCATCTCCAACAGGGAAGTCTCGTGGTAATCGCTAGGCAGTGGTGCAATTACCAGAGGTTGGGATTGCAAGTACTTGGTTTTGTTTGGCAGCTCAAAAGGGTGATAATCCCTTGGTTTCAATTCTGATTTAATTTAGGGCATCTCAGATTTTGGCATGCAGAGCCATTATGGATAAGCTGTAAGCCCGGCTCTTAAATCCAAGGTCTGTGCAGTTCTGTGCAGACTTGCAGTACTTACATTCCCTTGATGTCAATAATTTTAAGTTGCATCATTGACATCAGTGAACTAAAAACATGCGGTCATTCAGCTTTACAAGTGTTAAGTCTTTACTAACCTTAAGCTGATTAATTAATGCTAATACTCATATACAGTGAATTACAGAGTTATTGAATATATTAAAATTGTGATGAAGAAAATTTAAAATCGTGTAGGAGAGATGTTACAACTTACCTTGGGAAAGTTCCTGTCTTGGGCCTCCAGAGCATCAGGCAACTCCTAAGCGTTTTCCACTGCTAATTAGATATGATTCCCTGTAACCTTGTGCAAAGAAACAGGTGACCTTCTTAACAATAAATTAAAAAAAAAGAGAAAAGGATTGAATTCCTTAATAAAATCAATTCATACAACATTGCTTTTTACCATGATGTTTCCCTGGATGCTTTTAGGGAAGAAGTTTTCAAATCTCACAACTGTCTGGTCAGAGAAACAAACCCAGTCTCACTCTGGAAGAGTCTGCGTGCTGCTTTCTCAGGGCTGAGAGAGTCAGTAGGTGCTGGTTCTGTGACTAGGAGGATTTGATAAACAAAAAGCAGAGTTGGAAATAGACATTGTGTCATCCTGAAAGAAAAGGGGAAATTGACGGGGTCAGTTTCAAAGATGGGAAATGTGTCTGGTTAGTACCTATGGGAGCAGGAGGGAACCAAGTGGTGTCCCTGCCTTGGTGTTAAACCAGTGGCCCTGACAATTCCAAAGGATGTGCTTCACCTTCTGTGTGTGGGGAGGCCACATCACTGGAGACTAGTCATGTGAGAGAGAGTAATAATTCTGCTACTTTGTTCCCCAAGCGTCTGGGTAAGGAGAAGATGGGCAAAAATCCTTTAACTCCTCTAATTTTGTGTTTGTAGTTCAAAAGTACGTTCCTAGGAAGCTGGAGGATAAAGATCATGTGAATGAAATGCCGTGCATCTGTATGTTTCTCTGAAATGTGTTTTTGCGTTCTTTCCCTTTTCTAAAGCCCCAAGATGAGATTGTCGTTTATCGTGTTTTCCACCCAGGCACACGTCATTATGCCGCTAACTGGAGACAGGTTAGTGCACTGCTTTTTTAATTCCTTCCCTCTCTCCCTCCCTCTGCCCTTACTGAATCGGAGGAGCAGTAACAGATACAGAACAACAACTGATACCTCTAAGTGGTGGCCAGTCATGAAGCCTCCCCACAGAGCTGATTTAACTTTATGAGCATATCGTTGGATAGCCTCATAAAAAAGGAAGGAGAGGAATGATGGGAAACAAATCCTTGATGTTAACTGCCACTGCTTTGCAGAAAAATCACCAGTAATGTTTTCATCTCTGTGTGACTCTGCATCTCCCTTGGCACAGCACGAGAATGATTCTTCCATTTGCTTTTGTAAAGCAGCATCCATAGAATGGTTATCAGGAGTTTTTCGTGTCTAGGAAAAGCATAAAATGGTAAATAAATGTTTCCCACATTCTCACAAAAGGTAAGTGTTTTGTATTTCCTAATCTGAACTGCTGTGGGGTTGGTGCCACTTCAGGGGTGTGAGGTCTTTCTGGCACTGTGGTAATGTACAGATGTGCCTGAAGTTCCACTGGATGGTTTCAAAGGTGTTGGAATTCAAGGCTGCTCACTCTGGTTTCTAAAGCAAGTAAGGATTAGCAGCTAGGATAGCTTAAGGATGTGTGGGGGGAAACAGAAGGAGGAGAAAGAGGTAGAGGAAAGAATGTTCCAAAGATAATTACCGAACTCACAGAAATCGGGAAATCATCTTGTGGAATGAGTGCTCTCAGCAGAGGACAGTGGCATTGCTGTCAGAGTCCTTCGGTGTCCTCTCGGACTTTTCAAAACCAACACGACCTCTGCTCTCTCCCTTCTGTCCAGAAGCTACTGCAGTGCACAACCTTCTGGGTTTTGAACACGTGGATAAACCGTTTAGGAATCATTCCATAGAACTGCGGCAGGGTGGAAATGAGGTGGTCCTTCCTTTCTGCTCCCGTTAGTAGGGTCAGTGCAAAATGTGGTCTGCTGTAGTTGGTTAGTTCTGCTGTGGGTTTCTTTGTTTGTTTTAAATAATACATAACAGCAAGTACAAGACTTCCCAAAAAGACCTGCCACTGGCAACAGACACGTGTCACGCTACAGAAATATAGCTGACATCCGAGATATCTAAAAACTCAATTCTGAGCCCCTTCTCTTATAGCATTTAAAAAGTGGTCTGACTTGAGAACAGCCACTTCCCCCCATCCGGATGGGGATATCAGATCTGCTCTCTGTGGGCAGAGACAAGCTTATAAGCCATTTTTCCAGATGGCTTGAGAGGGGTCAGGAGAGGACACTTAAGCCTGTTCTGAGGCCTGCTGAAGTCAATGAGGTCCTTTCTCTCCGTTTTAATAGGCTGTCAGTGGCCTGTTCCTTATCAAGCATGAGAGGCAGCACTGATAGCACACAGACCACTTGAAATGCTGGGCAGGATGCTGGAACCCCGCCACGGGGACACAAGCGCCTTTTTCATTGCCTGTCTGTGGCACGCTTGGAGCCACGGACAGAATCGTGATTTTTGAGAACCTCGTGTAAAGCACAGAAAGAAAATCCTCTGCAGTTCTAGTGGGTTCCCTCGGGGGACTTGGCTCCAGGTCAGGGTTGGCTGATGCTCTTGCGAGTGTGTCAGGGGAAGGAAAGTGCCACCCTTCTTGTTCAGGAGGAATTACAAGGAGAGGGGAGAAGGAGACTGGTAACTGTGACCATAAGTACATAGGTAAGGACGGATAGATACAGTTTGAGCAGCTGTCCTTTTAAATATTTAAGAAGTCAACAGAGGAAAAATACTGAGACTGTCTGGCCCCCATTGTTCCCAAGAGAAGATAAGGATGCTAAGCACAGTGCAGTTCTGGGGAGGGGTGTTTGTGCGGGTGATTATGGGATATTATGGCCTTGGTTTTTTACGTGCCCTGGGGACTTAGAGGCATGTTTTTGCCCTGGCTTACTTGCCAATTCCCAAATGTCAGGAAACCACAATTTCTTCCCAGCAGTTAGATCAAAGTAGGGCAGTATTTTTTGTTTGGAAAGCCTTAGGCTTCTGATTGTTTGTGTGAAGTTCTTGCTGGGTTTACTGCACAATAAAGCTGTGGATATAAAGAAAGCCACAGCATAGTGCCGAAGTCCCCAAATTCCCAAATATTTTTTGAGCGTGAACAGTGCTCTGTGACTAACTCTGGAAAGAGAAGTCATTGTTAATCACAGTACACACAGTGTTATAATAAATCCATAGACTTAACAACAACACCCAGATGGAAAAGCCTTCTCACACTGGTTTAAGCCCATTTGAAACACACACGTTTGTGAAGTTCAGCTGGAAACTCTGCAATAAGTGGTAAACAAAAATTGGCGCACTCACCTTTGGGGCTCAGCGTTGGAAAGCAAGGGGTTTGGGACAGCGGATACACTCAGGAATACCATCCAGCTGGCATGATGTTGCCTTTGTTCTCTTTTGGCCAGCCGTGCTGGCCAGCAGCAGTCCAGGTTTCTGTGAGCCTGCTTTGGCCGCACTGACCGGTGCCCGTGGCCAGGACGAGCCCTGCTGCCTCTGCCTGGGTGAAACTCCTGCCGGAGATAAAGAGAGATTGTGTTGGCGAAGGTGGAAAAGTAGGACGCTCGAGTACCTGGTACGTGACCTACCGTACCGTCCCTGTCCCTAGTCCAGCGGTGCGCTTACTGCTCCTGGTTTCACAGGGACGTGCAAGACACGGAGGCACTTGGAGGCTCAGTCACGTGAGCTACCCCTGCGCTTGGGTCCAAAGCAGCTTGCCAAAACAGACTCATCTGCAGAGAGTGCGTTCTGCTGGGTGTATCAAGTACAGCAGAGTTGGCCATTGATGTGGTTTCCATCTGCAGCCCGTGCAGGAGGCCTCAAGTTTGAAGCAGAGTAATTATTACAATTGAACTAACCCTTTCTAATATTTAAGAGGCCTAGAAGGCACGAGCCTCCTCCAAATGACGCATCTGAGGAGGCTCGTGCAGGGTTTCCTTTCACCGGTATGACAGCTTGCCCCCTCAGGGATGCAGCCATCCCTCTTTTTGTCAAAGAACACTTCCCCTTGTGGTTTCACTGACACGTTGGTGTGTTTTCCTGTTTATTGTATGTCCCTCTTAGCAGCAAACCCCAAGTACCTGTTTCATTTGCCTCCGTTTGTTAGAGATGAGCCCGTTGCCTTGCAGCACCCTGCCACATTTCTCACTATGAATAGTGGCTCAGTGAGAGCCACCATCTCCTGCCAGCACTCGTATCCTCAACACACTGAGATAATTCAAGATTCCAGCGCTTCAGTAGGTGGAATGCACCACGGGAAAGACATACAGGATACTGTCCCCCGCCCAGAGGAGCTAAGAACACCCCTTCCGGAATCTGCATGGATATTAACAGCTGTGTTTGCCTGGCTGCTGCTGGAAGAGCTGTCTGAGGCAGTTACACAGCTTAGAGAGAGAACAGACGTGGTAGCTATTAAAAATTAGTTGTGCCTGTGCTAAAACACAAAATGGGCTGCAGCGCATATGCTGAGTGGGGAAAAGATATTAAATTTGCACTTATTCAGCCCAAACACAGTCAGGCTGCAAGTTGCTGATTCTGTTTTGCCTCTTCCACCTCCCTTTTCTGACTTGCACCACAGAGCCAGTGGCCCTCAGGCTTTGTTAGTGTTCCCGAGCTCTGCTGTGAGATGTCCAGGCACCCAGGCTGAGGGCCGGGCTCTGCTGCCATGGTACAGATGAGTTACACAACCAGAACTTCCCTGGGGATTTCCATGGCTACCAAAAAGCCGTACAGAAACTAGAGAAGGGGAAGTTGTGAGAGCACCGAGGAGCAGGAATGGGGGTCCTCGGTGCTGTGGCTGGTTGACTGCTGAGTCCCAGTATCAGGACAGTGCAGGCAGGCACAAGCTCCCGTGCCCAGCCTCCAAAGCAGCCAGGGGTGAGTTTTAGTGTGACAGAGCCCACCTCTCCTGATGGTTCTGGGGCCCCAAGTCGTGCTTCTGACATGCGGACCAGGACCCCCTTGCACTTGACCAGCTTGGAGAATGCGTGGAGCTAGTTCACATCTGGCTGCATCTGTCTAGGTCTGTCTAGTGCAGCTGTGCCCTGAGGGCAAGAGATGGTGCCTGATTAAATGCAGCTGAAAAAACTCACGCTACCAAAGATTTTCCCGGAACCCCTTGTAGGCAGAGGCCTGGCAACACCAGAGATTGCTGCGCGACCGGGTCACAAGACATAGCAGATAAATAAAACTGAACTGATTGTACAAAAGCTATTTTTGCAAAATGAAATCTGTTTCAGAAAACTGGGACTTGAGTTGCTGCTTGTTTCTTGGCAGCAGAGCACTAGCGCCTGTGATGTGCTGCCACTCATTTCTGGCAAGCACCAACTCTGCGGTTTATAATCTGCGTTCGTACATAATCGCTTGCAAGTTGTTTCTATAGATGCTGAATGTAAAATATTTGGATCAAACAGATTGTATTATCTTGCATAACTTGTTCCCTTCCATACATTCAATGCCACATTTCTCTTTTACTCCCTCCCCTCCCCAATTGTATCAGTGGATCCTGTGATGGGGAGCTTATTCCAGCTATGGATTGTACTTTGGAACAGAGCTGCTAAACATAGAGGAAGCCCATCCGTGGAACAAATGACGAGTGGGTGGCATTCAGGCAGTGTGGCATATGCATTCTTTCTCATTTGGTCTGGCCTAAGGAAAGCTTTCACGCATCCCGCGATGTATTTTCCCTCCATCTCCTCACCCCTGCTGGGTTCCTCTTTCTCACCTAGATTTGTCACAGTGTTCTATATATTCTGGCCCAAATTTTACCCCTTCTTAGTTTTCACTTATCCTTTCCTAGCATGACTTTCCATGGACTTCGCTGAAACTGTGCTTGCAGAAGAATGAAGGCCCTCCCGATTTGATTCTTTCAGTCTCTCTGCCTTTGTTCCCCCGACTTGTGGTGATTTCACTGGAAATAATTCCTGTGGTGCTGTCTATCGACTTCTCCCCTTTCATCCCCATAGTTAGTGAGCACCTTGTAGATGGATCTGCTGTACTGCTCCTGAGAAATCATGGTGCAAATGTATTCTCCTGTTAAATATAGCTGTGGACCTGTGTGGGATGTCTTATGAAAGGTCACACAAAAAGGCAGTGACAGTAAAAAAGAAAAAACTATTCTCAATCCTGCTCTTTTCCCATGGTCACCCAAAGGTGTCTTGCAAATGCTGCCTTTGCTTATTGATATTTTCTTCAGGGCAAAGGTTTTAATTATTGCAGTTCAGTTCTACGTGAATAAATTCCTGCATATTGGTCTGGAAGATTTCTGTTGAAATAGAACTGCTGTTTCAGGGGATTTCTTCTTTGACTGCGGTGTTATTGGAAGCAAAGTTGGTTTAAAGCAGCAAAATAGACCTAACGTACCAGAACTTCCACTGGGCTATGTAATGCTGAGGTTTTGCCACCTCTTTGCAATATCTGCTCCACCTGAACATTTTCCTTGATTCCAGCTTTTTGGCTCACTGAAGCGTATTGTGTTAGATAGGTCTGAAATACCTGTTCCCACAGCGCCACTTCTGTCACGAATACACAATCTGCCTCCATGTGGGATCCTACCTAAAGGCTCTAATTTACAGCTTTTCATTTCAGTTCTCCTTGAGGACAAATACTTTTTTCAATTGATAAATTACACCCTTTCCCCACTTCAGGTCACACTAACAGTCTCTTACCTTTTTTTTTGTTTGCAGAGAGAAAATCAAGAAAGGTCTTAAGGATCTGGAGGAGGTGACACCAGCAGGTGAGACGTACATACATGAAGGACTAAAACAGGTAGGTTTTACTCCTCTTCTTGCAATCAACACATCCCCTGTTCTTACCCTTTGGGTAACAACCTGTAACATAAATGGATTGATTGTACACCTCGGTCTGTTACGCTCAAGTCTTTCTGGTTGCCTAAGTGGTCCCAGGGTTGCCCAGGCACTCTGCAAATCCCATGCAAAAGATGATTAGCCATCACAGGAATTTGCCATATGGCATTTCTCTGACTTGCTCCTTCTCACAGAGCATGGGTCTGTGTTGTGGATCTCAGAGCTCACCTAGCATCCCAATGACATGGTAAATAGTCACATGCAGCTCGGTAGGGCTGCGGGGCTTGTGCCTTCCAGAGCGCTCTCCTTGGGGAGAGTTTACCTCACAGAGCAGCGTTTGTGAGACAAATGCTCTTCATTTTGGACTGTCTTAATTACAGTTAAGACTGCAATTAAGAGTTCCCAGCTGCTTATATTTTCTTAGTTCAAGTAATGAAGTTTTGATGAAAGCCCTGGCCCTGAAGGCGAGGATCTAAGCTTTCACTGTTACAGATAAACCAGTTCTTCCTCTATGGCTGTAGAGCCATGTATGTATCTGTGCACTGAAAAGCTGGGCAAAGAGATTTTTGTTGCTGTTTAAAAAAAAAAAAATTAAGCCATTCTTTTTATATCTTGCAACCTACTGACTTGTGTTTGAAATCTGGGGGGGTAGCAAAGGAAATCCTAGCAGTGGATTTGAAGAGATCTGTCCTGGAAGAACTGCGTGTTGGCAAGGGTTGACGGGTCAGTGACCGCAGTGCTTTGGAGATGGGCTCAGTAGTGGCTGGAAAGGACTGATGAGGGATTTCCCTGCTGGTAGTGAGTTCAAGGGAGTCAGAGGATTGTCATGAGAGAGAGTCTTGAGGATGAGGCTGTTACTTCAGATGTTGTATTAGATGCTTAGAAGATGCATCACAGTTAAAAGTTTGGGTGTAGTTTTAAGGTGGATAATTTTTTTTGTTTGTGTTTTCAGGCCAATGTGCAAATTGCGAAGCAAGGGGCCTCGAGGTTCTCTAGTATCATCATTGCACTGACTGATGGCAAGCTGGATGGTCAGATTCCCTTGTATGCAGAGAAAGAGGTGAGCATGAGCTGGAAATACGTCATGTTCTGCAGAGTTTGGGTGCTGCCTGTTGAATTAAAAAAAATGCTTATTTCTCTGTTTTGTGACACCACAGGCAAAGAAATCCAGAGAGCTGGGAGCGAGAGTTTACTGTGTTGGTGTCCAGGATTTTGAACAAGAACAGGTAAGAATAAGAACATTACTATTTTAGAGTACTAGGCAGCACCTCAACCCAGGGTTTTACAGAGCTAATGTTAAGTAGTATGGAAATTTAATTCTACTTACATTAGGCAGCGTAATGTCTTCTCTGGCTCAGGAAACACACTCAGATGTGTACGTAGACATAAATAGAATGTGTGGGTGTCGTGCTCACTGCCAAGGAGATCCGTTGGAAATCCCCTTGTTAACTGGGAGCTGCCAACGGAGAGGGTGCTGGCAAGCCCCTCTCATTCAAATGGCAACCAGGTCAGGGTACTGATCATGTGCACAGAGGAGCTGTAGACAAGATTCCAGCAGTGTATTTGTAACAGTCTTGGGATAAGGAAAAGAACATGGGATTCATGTCCTTCATTGAAAAGCTCTTCCAGAGTTGCTGCATCCCAGTGAAGGCTGTAGCTACTCCTGTTTGGTCAAAGTAGCTTAAATGGAGAGGCATGCAAAAGGCTCCTTCCTGCAGAAGATGCAGAGAAAGGGTTTTTAGTGAAAGGCAGAGCAAACAGGGAAGGTAATTCTGGACAGAGTTACAAAATCACTGCCAAGATACAGGCCCTGAAAGATTTCTTCAGTGTGATGTTTGCCACGATGATTAGCCAACATTTTGTTAGCTGCAGTCAGCTGTGGTATGTCCTCCAGTTTCGAAAACTCTTAGTTTTAGCTGTGAGAGAGCTCTAAAGTTTCCTTCTCTTTGCAGAGTTGATGAGGGTTGCTTTTAGACATCCATTTAAATTTTAAGGGTGTAAAGCAGCATGATGAATTTAGTTTGCCAGATGATTCACGTGTTTGCATGCATTTTCTCTCCAAAGCTGGAAAAAATTGCTGACGTGAAAGAGCAAGTCTTCCCTGTCACTGGAGGATTCCAAGCACTTAAGGGGATAATCAATTCTGTGAGTACCAGGCAAGAAGTTTTACCTTTCCTCAAGATTAGAGCATACTCTCCAGTCCCACTTCCTTTTCTAGGCAAAACTGGTTCCTAAGGCAGGAGTTGCAGTAGGTGAAGTTCCCTCCCCCTCACCTTAGAGATGCAGTTCCGTAAGTCAGCGCTGCTTGCGCCTCCTGCAGTTATTTGTGCTCAGACCTCGTGCAGAATTTGAGGACTCCTCACAAGGAGAGGGGTGTTCGTGTGGGAAGTTTGGGGGATGCTCTGATGAATGGCTGCTTTGGGTTTAGTCTGGAAAAAATGGAGACGGTTACTCTGGGAAAGTTGAGAGCAACGAGTTAAAATCCTGGGGAATAAGTGCAATTTAGGAATTTCCCAAATCTTTGCATACAGAGAGGAGCGTTTTAAATCCATGTCTTCGACCACTTGTTATCCCGGTAAGTGGTAAGACTCAGTTCCACTTTTCAGCATGGCATGAGAAACTCCCATTGGTGAGATGATGCCATTCAGCTGATTACTGTAGTTTGTGGGAAGGGATCAAAGACAAACATTTTGGTTGTGGTCAGTGGCTTGACATTGTCTCAGCTGTGTGTTAAGACACCTGTGGTTGTGGGTGCAAAATTTATTTGTCTCATTTTAGACTGAAGGCTGTCTTTTATGCGAGGTTAACAGTGCTGCTGCTGCATGTAGGCAGCATGGTGCAAACAGGCTTACTGGCAGAAGTAAAGTCAAAAGCAATAATGAAATCCTTCTGAGAGAGAGCCTTCTATCATTCATTTCCCTTTCCTTTTCTTTTTTTAAATAACAAAAGGATACTACTCACAGGATACTACAGTCATGAATTTATCACTTCCCTTGAGCAGTGTGGTTTTTGTGAATGCTGTAATGCAACAATCTCTTTTCCTTCTTGTTACTTAAAATAAACGTAGTTCTAGAATCTTCCTTGCGCTTTCTAAAGAAAGGTAATCAATCTTTTGATGCATTGACATTTATTCTCCTGAAAAGACAGTGCAGCCCATGTGGTACTGCCTAAAACCTTTACTATTTAAAATCTCATTCTATGCCATTTGGAAGACTTAGTGGACTCAGCTATGCTGCTGGTGCAAATGATCAAAGTGCCGGTGCTGGGCTTTTTTGTAAGAGCCAAATGTTTAACCCCAGCTGATGACGTTATGCTTCCAAGGATACTGCTTTTCAAATAAGTATGTCAGGGATAGAGCAGTAAAGACATTTGTGTTGGGCGTTTCCCCTCCAGTGAGGGTCACTGACCTGCAGATGGGCACCTTCTGAGGGATCAGGTCTCCCCACTCCTCTTGTCCTTTGAGGAAGCAGCAGAAGTACGGTTGCTTGAGGTTTCTGAGGAGCTCAACTTGAAGAGTCTGTCATTCAAACACATGGAAGGTTAGCGTAAGCTGTAGGGTGTCCCGCTCCCCGCATTCTCAGCCAAGGTGTTTTTGGGCAATCTCTGGCTCGTAGCAGTGCTGCTTCTATACCTCCCAGGAACTTTAAAGCACCTTCACTTCTGTGTCAGCAGGGAGGGAAGCTTTCTGATAAGATATGCCAGATGGTGTTTGCACAAGCCTCAATCCAACTTCTTCTGGCACTTACAAAAAACCCAGCTGTAAAAATCCCAGATTTGGGTGTATCATAGCTGTAGAACAGGACCAGACACATGGAATGGCAGTGCATTGTGTCAAGGTAACAGCTTAGCAGTGACAGGAAGAGCAAACTGATGTACACTGTTCTACAGCTCAGATGCAAGGTCTGCTTCTGCAGACAGAGCTCCCGAGTTGGTTCAGAGTTTATTTACAGCCTGGACACTGGACACGCCAACACCGGGCTTTTACCACAGAGCACGGATGAAAATATCCACAAGTAGGGTTTCTGGTTGGTTTGGATTTTGTGTGTGTGTGTGGGGGGGGGCGGGGGTTTCTAATGCGTGTGCAGTGGTGGTATTAATAGGATATTTTGGTATGTTGTAGTTAATACTCAGTTTTCTTTGCAGGGGTTTTGAGTGATTGCAACAATTGGTTCTCATAACATTATAGCACTGATAAGTAGATCTAATTGAACATGAAATAGTCACAGTTTTCCTTTTTAGTCACTATTACAAATTCATTTCAGTTTGCGAGTTAGCTAGAGAACACAGACTCAGAGACACTGATCTAAAGGGGAAAGCTAGTTTTGAACCAGATGAAAAGGAGATATGTTGCAATCATGCAGCAGTATTGCTCAAAGTACAGAGTCAAAGGTGCAGTTGTGAAACCCTCCGTGAATGTTGTTGAACAATTTCTGTTCAGAAAAAACATTCTCTTCAGAAATGGCAGCAACGCAGCAATTAAAACCCCTGAGCAAAACTACAACCCCGAAGTGCTGAGTGGGAATGATGCAGGAGCCTGTACTACATTGATCTCTCCAGGTATGAGACTATTTGGCTGCTATCCTGTTATATTTGTACTGTATTCCAGGAGAGCCGAGCAGTTAATCTGCGTTTGTTAGTGGTAATAAAAAAAAAGTGATGAGTTTTAGCACAGAGTATCTGTAGTACCTACTCCTGCAGTTGCTTTTAGTATAAGCAACTATTCCAATTTATTTTCTCTGGACGGAAACCCAAAATCTGTTTAATCATGACCAGGGATTAACATTCAAGACAGTCAAGATGAACATTTAGAGTAACCCTGGCTTACATGCCGGAGAGCTCACGCCATGTTTTAACATTAGTTCTGATAAAATCCCAGAGAAGTGAGAAGGGTCAAAGCACCTCCGTGCCGTTGTGTTTCTGCAGAAGAACATCCACTACCAATTCTAAAACTCTGTGCAGACCTGTGAAGAGGGGGCTGCTTTGTGAAGTTTGCTGCTCTCCAGCATTGCTCATACCTAGCTTACGAAGTCATAACTAAACAGCATTGTCAGGGTGAATAAATCTGAGCAAAACTCTAGCGCTTAAAAGCAAAACGCTGAAGGCAAGTTACCGCACTCTCAGGAACAGTTACTGATGGGGTTTGGCTGATTATTACACGGAGTGTAGCCTTGTGAGTGAGCCAGGACAGTGTGAAGGCTTTGGGAGGGCACAATTTCTGTCACCATGCAGCAGATCAGTACTAGAAAAGAAAATGAAACCCTTAATTAAACACAAGTCCTGCTGATTTGTGAGTGAAAGTTGTCTGGTTGTCTCTGCAGGCAGAATTGCACAAGGCTGGTACCTTGAAAAGTTACATTAAGGGAACTCACTTCAGTAACATTATTAGAGTGTATGACAGCTCTAAGCAGACAAACACATTTTTATACTAAAGTAAGTTGACAGCACTTAATACAGGAAGTTAAAATATATTTTGTTCTTAGGAAATGCCACAAAAACTTATCAGATAAGACTACAGGAACTGATACATGCAGAACTTTAGAGGAAGTAGTCAGTTCAAAAAAAGGGTCAGCAAAAAGTTGTTTTATCTTTCAGTGTTACAAAATTTCTTAAAAATTCTACCTGGAAAGGATTAGAAATATGATTGCTAAAATCTCCTTCTGCTTGTTCATTTCACAGGTGCTCAGGTTTTTTTGTTCATTTTACATGGGAAACCCATTGTCAAACATAAAGGACAAAAGAATAGATCAAGTCATGTGAACTGAGTAGTTGCACCACCCAGAGCATTGTAAATTGAAGCAAAATTCTCTCCAAGCTGGCTGAGCCTCTCGGGGAAAAACCCTAACGCTTAGCATAAAGCTGTCAGTTTGTCCAGGAAAAGTTGCAAATTGGGATTCTCAAGGATCTGCCTCCTGGTGAAGGGGTGACCAGGGGAGAGGAGACCTCAGGGTTTGCAGGATGTAAACTCCCAGGCTGGCATGGACTTACTTAGACCCATCCAAGGAGTGCACCCGGGACCAGTGAGGCTAAATGAAGGATTAAATGCATGCAAGGTCCTTAAAAAAACATAGATTCACCCAGTGTCAGACTCTGGCTAAAGGGGTATAAGCAGAGAGTGTTGTAAAAATATAAACTCTCTGCTATAAAAGTATAAATTCTCTCCAGTAAAACTCTGTGGGTGATCGAGGGAAGTCTGCTCCTGTTGCAAAGAGCAGTCAGCAAAATCCCTCTGGCATTCCAATCCCTTTGGACACCAGTGAAGGGTATCTATTGAATATCCTGGGGGTTTCCATGTCAGCTGGATGGTTCCTGTGTCACTCGCTGTGCATGGCAATGCATTGCTACTTTGGAGTTACATGGCTTGGTGACAGCCAGCGCAGCAGGGCCCGCAGGGAGCTGCTGCACAAACCGTGCGTGGCAGCGGCACGCTCAGCTGCTGCCGGTACCTCACGGAGTCACCTCTCATCTGGAGCGTGGTGACACTCGCTGTCACCACGCCTGTACCCCGGCGCCCAGCACAGAGAGGGGAGCAGGGCCCGTAGGCTGCTGACAAGACTTGGTGATGAGCAGACCTGTCCCTGTTTGCTTTACTAACACAAAGGCAGCAGGGAGGAAAGCCCCCAGACCACGTTGGACAGCCAGTTGGTGCCCAAGCAGGGACAAAACTCAAGTCTAGCAAGGGAGAGTCAGTTCTGTTGAGGTAGGCGAGAGCTATTCATGTGAGGAACCATTTTAGCCTTTATGCTTATAAAACTTACTGCACTGGCTTCCCAAAGATGTGCTCCAGCCTGTCTCCATGAATCTGACGCCTTCTGCTCCAGCTGCGCTGTCAGCAGCACTTCCTCAGGCTGACCTGGCTTTGGCACTGGGGGAGGGTGAATTACCGAACTCACACGAGTCCAACAGCATCTCCCGCTGGTACCTGCTGTAAGAATTAATTATAACAGAATTTGTGTTTGTGGAGGGTGGGAAACTTCCCCACTGCCATGGTGGTGCTCCAAGGTTGGACACCGGAGAACGCTGCTGGTTCCATGTCTCTAACGTGAGTGCTCACCAAGCTCCGCTGTCCAAACCCTGCTGTCTCCGGGGCCAGGCTGCAACTTGGGTACCGAGCAGCAATCAGGGACTACGCGATTTTCAAGTAATCCCTACTTCTGTCCAGCCTGCACAGCTCCCTCGAGCTAGGCTGCCTCCCTACACTTCCTTGGGCAGTGTGCTAAGCCTGCTCCCTCCCTTTCCCTAAGTGCTGTCCCTCCAGTGCGGATGAAGGGGGGTCAGCCAGCTGACTGTACGTGGTTAAGATTTTTCAAGGCCAAAATCAGCTTAAACGGTTCATTATCAATTATACATCAACTTAATTGGATCATTTCCTGTAGGAAGAAAATATGCTTGGTTTATGCACTGGGAATCCAGGAAGCAAACTATTAGACATTTAAGGAGGTGGGGGGAGGAGAAATGCAGCAAGTTATCATTAAAAGAATTATTCTGATTAAATCAGTCATCTTCTTTAATCCCCTTGGACGGTCTAATCTTCAAGCTGCACTGGGTGCAAGGTTCAGAAGTAACGCTGCGCTATGTTTTCCATGTGATTGAGACTGAGGAGATAGTTTTGGGAATTACTGTGTGTAGTTGTTAAAAGGAATCAATGGCCTGGAATAGAATGCTTTCTGCTCTACCCTTCACTGCCGTGCAGCCCTTAATTTGACATTCTCTGACATATTACAAACCATATAATGCTCTCCTGGAGCACAGTGAGCTTGATAAGGCAGCACCGGCGCTGACACGGCTCCGGTTAGTGTGAGCGTGCCTGTGCCCTGTGATTGGGATGGGACTTGTCAGCCAGCCCTGTACGGCTGGCAGCTCTCTTACATAAGGGATGCTGTACAACTTGCTCCAAAGGAAGCAGTCACAGGTCCAAATGAAATCCAGTGTTTCCTTAGGGAGAAGTTTCTTCGAGCCAGATTTTTCTTACTAATTAGAAAAAAAAAAATAGCCCAAACAACTTTTTTCCTGTTATGGAAAGTAACAGTTTGTCTTGATTCCTAGTTACATTACTTGGTAAGTAATGGGTCTAGGGCTGTTTTTAGTAATTTGGGGGTAAAGGTTCCGATGCTGTTAAAATACGCATCTCATGACCCGCAGTTTTGTCATCTCCATCATCTCCATTTGCTTTCCTCAGTGGCTGCCAATGAGGTGCTGCTCAGCCTTGGTGTAATTAGAATATTCTCACTAACCTAATGCCGCGCCAGGCTTCTCTCGGGTGGTGATTTTATGCAAGACCATATGTCTCAGGGATTTTTTTCACTTAGATAGGGGACAGGGTAGCCAGCCTTCCCCTTCCCCTCCCTCTTTGTCCATGGCACTGCCAAGCAGCGTCAGGGAGCAGGCCGGGCTTGGCAGCGAGGAGTAGTCACGAGCACAGATGTTTGGCAGCAGAGAAAGGTAGGACCTATTAGATATTAACTGCTGCAGTTCCTGCTCCGACTTCATGGGAGAGAAGCACCGAAACGGTGTTTCCTTGAAAAGCATGCGTTTCATTCCAAGTCACCCTGAATTGATTGTCTTCCGTCTAGTGTGAGGTGGTCCTGCTGCCTCGTGGCTTTCCGCACAGATTGGCACTGGGGAAATAAATGACAGAGCTTGCTTGAACGCAGCAGAGGCACGTGATGTGAAACCAGCACTAGAAAGAATGAAAGGCTTCACTCTGGAAACAGTTCATTTCAGGGAGTTCAAACATTAATTGCTATATGGACAGGCTGGCCTGTCCAGAGCCTAAGGTGGGCCGTGAAGGTGCTTCTCACTTAAAAAGTCTGATTAAGGTTACTCAAGTGTAATCACAGAAATCAAGAGCTCTACTTAAGTTTATTTCCTCTTGTAACCTACTCCAGATCTTTTTTTGTTAAAGCCTAATTCTGCCACACTATTAGGGTGCACAAGTGCTGTTTAGGTAAAAAAAGCAACAGCTCGTGAATGAGAAACCTGTAACAATGCCAGCCTACATACACCTTAAATTCTTCATCACCCTGATTTCACACACGTTCACTTTGCATGCCATAAGAGTCACCGAATTTAGCACAAAAAATCCTGTTCGATGCACAGTCAGCATTTCATTCTCTAGAACAAAACCAGTGAATCCAGCAAACCAATTAAACACCTCCCGCTTTACTTCTGTTTTCTTTTTGCCGTCTTAGCAATAGTGGAAAAAAAAAAGT
This sequence comes from Edolisoma coerulescens, assembly GCA_013397115.1. Taxonomy (NCBI): domain Eukaryota; kingdom Metazoa; phylum Chordata; class Aves; order Passeriformes; family Campephagidae; genus Edolisoma; species Edolisoma coerulescens. The sequence continues at coordinate 168,280 of VWZW01006570.1, forward strand.
TTTGAGTTAAAAAGAAAAAAAGGAAGCAAGCTGCCAGTAGTACTTCTAAGTGACTCATAGAAAAACAAACCCACATGGAAACATGGGGTAAGCCCAGTCCCGATTCAGCCAATCGGAACGAATAAAGCAGAATAGTTTTAGGAACCAAACCAAGTACCTGGGTGAGCTCAGCTGGACACAGCTAAGCCAGCACCAGCACAATGCTGCCTTCATCATCCATTCCTCCAAGGAGCTCCACAGCCCCAAGCTGGGATGGGGCTGCAGAAGGCATTAACTCAGCAGAGAATGGCCTCGCTCGAGAGCAGTGTTCCGTAGGCTGGGACAGCTTTCCACAGCTCTGATCTGGGCTCCTGGACCCCACCTGCACACCCGGCTCCACCTGTGTACGCAGGAGCCCTGGTCTTGCCTACCGTTTAAATAGCTGCCCCCCACATCCAGTGGCATTCTGAGCAGCTAAACCAGAAGCCCAAAGGTGCAGGCAATGCCTCATCAAGGAAAGGCCCACAGCTGGCAATCGTTGAGGCTTTGCCTGCATGTACAGATCCAGCTGAAGCACGGAATGCTCAAGGTAGATTTAAACACTCTTTATGTTACCAGGGCCCTCTCAGACCTCACCTCCCATTCCTGCCCCCCACTTGCTGTAAATTTGTCGCACTGAACATCCATGTGTCGCAGTGACAAATACATGAGCGTGCTTACCACTGTGTCTTGAAATATATATCCTGATGAGAGATGCAGCTCTTGACGAGGGTGGTTTTGTGGTTACCTGAGGGAGGAGCTTGGCACAGTACGAGAGGAAAGCACATCCTCATGGCGTGTCACACCATCAACAGTGTTTAGTTTCTAGCTCTGTTTTCTTTGAGGTTGCAATTTGGCTCACCAGCTGTTCTGTTTGTAGCATTCCTAGAGGAAATTACAGACCCCACATTTAGGAGGGAGAGAGGAAAGAAAAGGAGTCTCCACAGAAAAGCTACTGCCTGCAGCTCTGAGGCTGCCATGCAAGGGGGCTCTGAAGGCTGTGCTACCATCTCTGACTTGCACGCACTCACTGGGCACAGTTTGGCTGGTAGTGTGTCCATGGACTGCACTCCAGGAGACAAACTGTAGGAAGATAATCTGTGCACACACAAAGCGTGGAAGCGATCCTGTTGTGCTGTCAGTGGATTTTGCACAAGCCTTTCCATACAGCAGTAGAACAAAGATGAGCTTTTAAAGGTGAACATTTTCTTTTCTTTAAAAAGAGGTTCTGGAAACAGCAAGTCAGATGCATTTGTTCTATTACAGTATGTACACTTCTGTTCAGAGACTCATACTGCCTTTCCCCAAAAATCACAGCAACCTGATTTGGAGTCAGCTTCCGGTGAGCACTGATGTAAACAGACGTGCAAGTTTGAATGGATCCACAGGGAGGAAAGGCCACTGCTGGCCCTAGAAATCCATAGTTGTTCAGAGTCATTAGCATGCCAAGTCTGAACAAAATGTGTCAGCAGCTGTCTCCCTCCAGCAGTTCCTGGTTATCCTGACCTCTGTCCCAGGAAGCAAACACTTTACACAGCTACAGAGCATTTTCAAGACTTGAAATCATTACAGTGGTTCAGTGAAGAATCCAGCTGTGATGATGACCTACCCAAACCCTGTACACAGTGTACGGTTCTGGGCAAGAACAGATGCCATGCAAGTTATGATTTATGGTGCTGCCTGCTACCAAGAGGTTTTGAACTGCATACAGGGCTAAGCGAAACCAAGTGAGATGGCAAGATAAATTGACACTTAGCGTATTTTGTTAATTGTCTCTGTACGGTTGGGCTGCTCGTGGCTTGTTACTAGTGCGTTGTTCTCACAGTTTCACAGAACACAATCTCCATTAGAGTTCTGGAAGGGAAAGTTGTTGTTTGTGTAACACTGTGCCGCCTGGTACAGCTCTGTTCCACAGCATGAGCTGAGGGTATGGCAGGCTAAATACTCAAAAAGCTGCAGGAGCCATCCTGCTTCGCTGTTAAACAACGGGAACTTGTAAGAGGCAGCAGCAAGGGTGAAAAAAAAGAGTCCAGGCAGAGCCAGGCCTGGTCTCTGACAGGTTAAAGAGGTCCTGGAAGATCCACGAAGCACATTTTCCACAAGAGGAAATGTTGCATAAAGCAGGGGAAAGATCTCTGACAAGGCTAAATTTATTAACAGAGCTGGAGTTTGCTAAGACCACGGGCAGAGAGGAGCTTGATGTCAGCCTGTTAGTTGGCTGCCTTTGTGCAGCGTGCTGCAGGGACATCTGCCCTTTCAGTGCTGATGTCAGAATTTGGGTGTAGGGTGTTTCTGCAGCTCAGAGCTGACAAAAGCCAAGTGTGCGGTCAGTTCAGACACCTGCAGGTCACAAACAGGCAGTGCTTCTGGAACAGCTCTAATAGGAGGAAATGTGTAAGTAATGACAAAAATGGGAAGCCACTGCTTTAGAAATACTCAAGTCTGTGTGAGCCTTCAGGAACCTTCTAGTGGGAAGCGCATAGAAAGCCGTGAGGATGGATTTGGATTTTAAGTACTCCTTAACTATCGGGCTGGTCTGGGAAAAATGCACTCAGTGAAAAGTGGGGCCACATGGAAAAGCTGGTAAAGCTTTTGGTAATGGATGAGTGGGCCCGATAAATGAACTTCCTACGACTGTTTTAAGAAGATTTACATGTGTGCTTACTTGTAAGCCACTGAAATAGCCTGGAGACAGGTCCACAGCCCCAGTTTGCACAGCCATGGTGTTCCCAGAGGAGCTGGGCAGCCTAGGAGCTGATTGACAAGTGACCCTTTCAGCAAAGAAAAGCTCGTTTGGGCATCAAGGGTGCATCAAGGGTGAGTTGGCTTGCGAGTCCCCCTGGGTATCTCGTGTGCCTCTATTCTGGTAACTTCTGCTCTCTGAAGTGTTCTCAAATGGTTAACTTGCTTTACTTCTATAGCTGAGAGATGCTATAGAAACTGCACAGTGTCCACTCACTTAAAAGCCATAAGAGGGGTTTCGCTGAAGGGCTGGGAGGCTGCCCTGCATCCAGCCATCCCTGCGGAGCAGTGCCGGGCAGCAGAGCCAGGGCGGAGCACAGGCTGGCACAAGCTGCATTCGTGCTGCTGGTTCCTGTGCTGGCTGCTCTTAAGAACTGGCCCTAAAAAACACCAGTGTTGGAAAACACCAGTGTTGGAAATCTAAGATACTTAGTTGCTGCTGCTACAGTGTGGCAGCAATGTAACAAGTCCTGCACATGGAGAAGCTACAGAATCATTTCCTCAGCAGTCTGATGTGTTGTTAAACAAGAGGATGTTTGGGGTCTGGATTCCACGTCTCATTTTCTTACAGTCCAAGAGACTGACTACCTTGAGGAACAGAACTCCACTGCCTTGTCCCAGCAGCCACACCTTTGTTAACGAGCTCACAGCTGTGGGTCACTTTACCTCGATAGGCTCTGGATCCAGCTGGAACCAGTCCTGCACTGCACAGGTCGCCTCAGAAGGCAAGGAACACCCTCTAGTCTTACCACAGTTCTCCACTTCTGAAGCTGCAAGACAGCAGGACAAAGGCTGACAGGTTTCTGCTCTATTTTGCACTTGGGTTTGTGGGGAATTGGTTCTCCCCGGGCCAGCCAGCACTGGGAGGAGGGGGAGGGCAGGGAATGAGAGAAAAGCTTTTGTGAGTCCTATATTTGGTGGGGACCTCTGAGGATGAAGTGGATGACATCAATTCTCTGAATCTCTCCTTGCATGCTGTTAAACTAAGGCAATTTGTCTTATTTGAATTTATTTTATGTCAGCAGAGTGCTTAACTATCCTGTCCAAGGCTGGCCTTACAGAGTTATTATTTCAACTTGTCTTGTGGGCAGGAGGTTTCTAAGTAATGAATTTGCAGTGTCTTGGATTATCCTGAACTGGAAAAGAGGGAGCCTTGTGTAGATTTTTGTGGAGTTTGTTTTGGTCTTGCTGACTTTGCAGCCCAGGTTTCCACATCAGGATAGCTTAAAGTTAGTTTTAAATTCTAAAGGACAGGAGCAGGAAGGCATGCTAAGTAAATGCACATGGATCACAGGGAAAATCGTTAAGATGCCTTCATATCAGTTCTCTCCAGGGGAAATAAACTTTGTATGTTGCTGGGATGCACTGCGCTGGCTGGAAGGAACAGCTTGCATGGAAAGGGAAAAAAAAAATTGAAACAGATAGAAAAGAGTGAGTGGGAATAAAGAAAGGTGTCAAGTTTCTGCACCTTCTTGTAAGATGTGCAAGTATGTTCTTTTCCCCCTACACATGAAAGCATATGCAGTAATTGCTGTATTGAAAATATTCTCAGTTTTCCATTGTGGCAGAATCCTTGTGAGCCAAACCATACACACAGCTGGTGCTCAGGACAGCTCGTGGGCTTGGACCCTGCAGTGAATGTGATATTTTTTATTTAACTGTAGGAAAACTCAGAGTTCTGAACAGCGTTTCAGTGTTGCTTAGAGGGAGTTTTGAGGAGAACCCAGAGCATAAGCAGAGGTTAAGCAAAGAACTATGTCTACGTGCTTCTGATTGGTTCCACCTGAATCCAATTAGTCCTTTATGAGGTTTGATTTCTGCTCTTTAAGGTAACTTGATGTTAAAGGGAGGGGCTTTTGGGGACAAGGCAGATTTCTCTACCATTATTCTTTTTTTTTTTCAAGCATGGACTATCAATAGGGTTTTTGAAGGATGGAATAGAACCCGATAAACTTACAAATCCAAATTTTAGTAGTTTCAGAGGTTTTTTTCACCCCAATATAAGGTTTGTTTGGGGGAAAATGGTAAAATTAGGCCACCACACTTGCAAAGAGACAGGGTCTCTAAACAGTACAGTTTTCTTAAGCTAAGCAGAGGATGGCAGTAATAAAAATTATGAAAAATTATTGTCAAAGCAGTTAATTCTAGGAGCAGTAATAATAGCCGGTATTTTCCTGCTTTAGTCAAGAGCATGTATGAAAATGGATTCCATGCAGGAAATCAGTGTATCCTGAACCCTGTATTGAAATCTGCTTTTGTTCGTGATTTGTGATCATTTTTTCTACATCAGATTTCAGTTCAATTGGGGCTGTTGTGTCCTCCCCTCCCAATTTATTCTTAAATCCAATATGTCCAGGTAGGTTTTTTCCTGATTTATATTGCATTTGGGAGCACAGTGTTAGAAAATTCACCTTGGGATGTAATGCAATTAGAGAACTACTGCTTTACAAGGGAAGTCAGATCCTGTTCCACGCTGTCTTCCCCTCTCCCCGACCTCCAGTTCATACCATTGACCCTTCCTCAGGCACTGGGCAAATGGGGCCAGGACAGGGGTTGGAAGGTTCTCCCTCTAAAAACAAAATTACTGAATTCCATGCCACCTGCTGGATCTGTGCTTCACATAAAGCTCGCCTCTAGTCTCAGCTTCACTTGGGCTGTTCATCTGACTCCTCAGTGAGAAAAACAGAACACGCTTTTACAGCAAAGGAATAAAATGCTACCCAAAATATTCCCCAGCCCCCAAACAAGCCACGGGAAAGTTCTCTCCACACTGCAATAAGAATCAAAAGGCTAAAGCCCTTTTTTGGAAGCGAGATCCTCAGCTAATACGAGCTGCTTGGCTTGAGCTGATTTCCAGGCTACATTCTTTGCTAAGATCGCTGTTGCTGTGTCTCATCCAAATGTGCCTGCAAGGTCTCCATTTTTCTTAAACACTGCTTAATATTTAACATGGGTTTTAAAGCACTAAAAGATTAATTTGTGCACAACAGTTTGTGGGGAGAGAGGCAATATGGGAAGTGTTCAGTGAGGCAGGATGCTCTCTTTCTTGGAGCTTGGCGTGCTTCTTGTCACAACAGTGACTACAGGATTGTTTCTGCTGAGCCTGGATGTGTAGCAACATGGACCATTGGGAAGCATCATAGACAGAGTGTAAAGAGTCCTACTGAGAGGAAGGCAGGAGTTAAGAGTTAGGCAGAGGGACATTGCCCGGAAGTCAGGGCAGCTCAGCAGCAGGCACACACCTGGCAAATAGAGATAGAGAGGGGACAGTAACAGGACTCTGTGCTGTGCACATGATTGCAGGGACCTGAACCGATGCCATGGAATGTTTACGAATGCCTGCTAAAAATACCACTTACAACAAGGAGAGCTAAAGTGCGATCCCCATCCAACGGCAGGCAGCGCAGTCAGGAGCACCGTGCGTTCCTGTGCTGCTTTACGTAGGGCAAGGTGCCAGCACCCGCAATAACATGCACTTGGCTTGACCAGGCTTGATGGTTGGAAGACTGCTTTTGACTGGATTAGGTTTTGGATCAGGCTCCTTGTGATTAATTTTTGGCTTAAACATTAGGATTGGGGTTCATGGAAAATTAGGTTAGGGATCTGGACATCATTATATTTTGAAGGCTCTCCAGGGTTTAACAAACTAATCCAAGCCTTAGGAACTCCTAGACTTGACTGTGCAGGTGTGCAGGAGCTGCACATGCTCCAGACAGTGTCCTACAAAGTCAGACTTAGCGAACTAAACCTGTAGCTGTATGTATGTTCTAGGGACAAGCTTTTGTTTTAAAGTGAGATTGCTCATGGAAGTAGCACTATGAAACCTATTTGTGACTATTTCCTCCTTTGCAATAGGTTTTGAAACAATCGTGCACTGAGATTTTATACTTGGAGCCATCCAGTGTCTGCGTAGGAGGTAAGGTTTTATAATTTTAATATACTATTCAATTTTTATAGGACTGTGGTTTCCCTGTTTTATCCAAAGGAAGACTGCATGTCTCCAGAATAAAGCATCTCTAACTTAAGTCCTCGGGGAGTTAAAGAAACATTGGATTTCTCCGTTGACTTCTTGTTTTCCTCAGAGGAGCTGACCACCAGGGCTTGTTTCCATCGCTTGGGTAATGCACATGGAAGTTGGAGAGCATTTACCTGCCCCTCTCCCATAAGTCCACTCTCCACTTGTCCCAAATCTGCCCCAGCATCTGTGGGGAGTAAGCGATAAAGCACATGACTGCGTTTTTGGGCAGCAAGAGCAATATGTTAATGAAATAGAAGAGCTGCACAGAATTTTAAGGCCTTGTCTTCTTTCTGAGCTTCACAATCCACACATAGTTGGAGGCCAATCAAAATAAGGTAGTTGCAAAATGTTACTTGGATATTTTTGTGGAAACATGGATGCTCTGGGTAAAGTCACTGGCCCTGGTAAAAAAACTGTTCTCACTCCTCCTCTGCACAGCTCACAGATAGCATGGCCCTTAGGCAACTTGCAGAGAAATAGTACTAAGGAGAAACGTTATCTTCATCTGGCACTTCAAGTGAGCCTGATCTGGGTTTGAAGAGTCTTCTTGTTCTGAGTCCCAGATTTCTCATTTCTCATTCACTGAGAAACTGTGTCTTACTGTGCAGCTGAGCCCCGGATCTTGGTGATAGTCTGAATCCACTTCCAGTTTCATAGGGCTGTCTCAATAAAGATTTGGGAACAAATCTTGACTTTCTCCATTTCTAAGGAGAATTCAGTACAAGGGTTCAGGAAAAAAAGAGCTCTCACTAAGTTGGAAGCATTACCATGTTGTGCTCTGTTTATTGCAGAGTAAATGAAATTGCCCTGGTGTAACTTACTGCAGTGCACTGAAGTTTGGTGATTTTGTGTGTTTGCTTTTCCCTCCAGAGGAGTTTCAAGTTGTTCTCAGAGGAAATGGCTTAACCCTTGGTGGGAGAACCGACAGCGTGACTTGTACCTATCAAGTGAATGGAACCACAATCCGTAAGTGTGGATGTTTGAGATCATTTGCCTTTGTAATCCTGAGGCAGTGATTGATTTTGCTTCTCGTTACCTCAGCTGATAAAAACTGAAGGAGAAAAATATCGAAGAGGAAGAGAACAGGAAAGCTCTGAGGATTAGTAAGGGGAGGAAGGTTGTTTCACACTCTGCTCAGTGGTTTGATTTTGCTACCAGGTGCCATTAGCTGTGAGGGGTGTTGGCAGCCCCCTGGCTGTGGGCATTAGCGTGGTGAGAACTGTTTGGCTCCTGATGTTTGGGCAAGCAGATGTTTGCTGATGAACAAACCCGTGGCTGCAATGTGCTGACTGAGGCCCCTTCCTGCACGATCATCCTGGCCAAGACACCATCATCGCAATTCCCAGAGGCACTTACCTTGTTCTCTTGCAAGGTCTCTGCCCGTTCCCAGTGGTGTGCCAGGTGTGCTGTGGGTTTCAGGAGCACATCAGTCCTCCTCCTGCAACAGCATAGAAAAAGGCCAGGTCAGAACAGTGGTGTATTTTGTCTGCTCCATGAGCTCCGTGTCCCCAGCATCAGGGCTTACTGCAGCCATAGCCCGAAGCAATTGTGTTTCAGATGGTGACCATGACACCTTGTACAGGCACTTCCCTGCAGCTTTTAGCTGAGTTTGCTTTTTCTATCCAGAAATACAAGTGGATGGCTAGGATAAGTACATCCAGCTTCTAGCTCTAAGCAGAATCCCTTAGAAGCCAGCCAGACTAGAAAACAACCAAAAACATGCTTGGAGGAAAAACTACGACTGATTTTTTTCCCTGCCTGCTGTCTGATTTCTGTATTAGCCTGTCTTAAATTCCTACACAATCGAACTTGTGTTTCCAGTGCAGTTTCTTCCTTACCCTGGATATGGTTGGGGTGCCAATCTCTCCTGTCTGTTAAATACCTACACTAATTTGCCAGAACAACAGGATAACCCGGTAGTTTTGGATGCAGGCAGCCTGTGTAATTCCGCTTGTATAAATTTCCCTTCAGTTTCCATTACAATTGTCACCTCTGCTTCCCATTGCCCACAAACACTTGCTACCATCTGATGTGAGAATTGCCAACTACAGCTCTGGGTTGCTTGTTTTTTCTTGGCTTCAGAAAGGGGTGTGCTGAAGCACGTGAGGGGAGGGGAATGCCACAGTGATGTATTGATTATAAAAACACAATCTGCTCTATGGGGTCTTGCCAGGGCCTTCTACATCCCCCCGGTCCACATCTTCAGCAATGGACAACAGCGAGCGGTCGGGGAGTAGTACAGGAAGAAAACAGGGGAATTTCAAGTGGTCCTTCCCCCAGTACACAAGGTCATTCTCTACAGCTCTGTTCTGCGTTCTGACTGCCTGCTTCAGAGGAAGCCTAAAGGGGGTCAGTGGAGCCAGGATGAACAGGAAGATAGGCAGGGCGCTTGGAGCAGGAGGAAGGAGATAGTCCCAAGAGAAGGACAATCATCCCCATGTCATTGCAGTCTCCACTACAGAAGACTGGCACTCCCTCTGCAGAACCCTCAGTATGTGAGGGCACAAACAGAGGGCACTCGGGTGAGGATCTGCTGGTGCTGGAGTTCCCCTCACTGAGAGCCTGGGCTCTCTTTGGGACCAGCCTCTGAGCACACCCTTACTGTGTCAGTTCCCCTGCTTTTAAAGGATGCATTTGGCATCTTTCTCGTTCTGCATTTATAAGGAACCATTACCAAATGCTAGAAAGGAAACCTGCCAAATGGAGCTGTGGGATAGAAAAATAATCTATGAAACATACCATTAAGACAAAAACATATGGCAATGTGCTAATCCCTCTTCCCCACCTCACAACTAGCCCCAAATCTAGGCCAAGCAGTCAGTGCAGATTATAGCACATACAAAAAGCTCATTTATGCCAACAGCTCCTCCTTCAGCTGCCCGCCCCTGAACCACTTGTCTCTCTGCCTGTTCCTGAAATGCAGGACAGAGTCATCTCCACGTTGATCTGGCAGATCAACCCCACAGTCAGGAAATAGTCGTTGCACAGAAATCATCAGTCCTCCTGTGGGGAAGTTTGGGCAGATGGTTCTGCACACAGGAGCAGAATTTTCCCCACCTTACCAAACATGTGAGGCAAAAAAGCTCTGTCCTCTCCTCCTCACATCTGCAGAACAGAAATTCTGTACTGGACCCAAGGCTCTACAAATAAGTGCTTCATGTGCTCTCCAGACGGGTGCTTTGTAAGTGTAAGACATTTGCAAATCACAGAGACTCAAAAACAGAAGAAACACTGGAGAAAAAGACACTTGGGTCACAGCTAATAAAACAGTCCTGTAATGCAACGCGCAAGGATGGGGCCAATTAGAAACAAACCTTCATCTTCCAACTACCAGGAAACTACTAATAGTGCCCTCACTCTCTGCAAAGACAGCGTTGATTCTAGGAAATGTTCCCTCTGGAGGAGTGTGAGCCGACTCGAATAGTTCAAATAAGCGCTGTAATGTGGGCTCACCTGGCGTTTACAGCCGGCTCTGGGGCTCCGTGTTCCTTACCTTGGGCCTGCCTTGCTGCCGGTTCCAGCCAGGACAGACCAGTAAGGAGCACGGGAACCGAGGGACCTCGCAGCACGTTCACATAGCCGCCCCTCATCTAAGCTGCACAGCATAGTAAGATCGTGTGATTTTTTTTTTTTTCAGATGAAAAGCCTAAAACAGTAGAATCTGATTTTTTGCTCTGCCCTGCACCGATCCTGTACAAAAGTGGCCAGTAAGTACTGAACCAAATGCCAGCCCATGTTTTGCTGGAATTTGGCACCATTATAGCTGATGTTAATCGGGAGGGGTTTGGCTGAAGGCAATATTTTGTTGCTTTTACGGGGGGTGGTTGCTGCATTTTTTTCCCCGTTGTGTTATTTCCCTGGTATATATGCCAGCTTTGGAATGGGCTTTAAGTAGTTATCTGTGACCAAACCTATTTGGACAGTGCCTTAAAAATGAATATTCAGCCAGTTTATGAAATACTGAAAGGATCTGGCTTGTCATAAGTTTTATGCAGATTAGCTGTTTTAACAGGGCATAATACGCTCTCTTCTGGATCGTCTTCAGGCCCACTGTTAAAGAGATGACATTACCACTGACACTTACAAGCTATTATTAAAATTAGGTGTCAGGACGTGTACCCCTGCTCCACACGTCCTGATCCAATGAGGCACTGAGTTAACAGCTGCAGCACTGGGGCTAAACCGCAGCTCTGGCCTTATTCTTGGTGTCACTGGCCAGAGCTGCACATTACTTCTGGCCCTCGGAGAACTAATCCCTCCCTCCTCCTCTCCAACTGAGATGCGCCTCAGGGCCTTATGATCACTTGGACTTCACTGTGCAAATTTCTGAAGACCGTAAGCTAATCTGAAGTCAGAAAACTGCATATCAGATCTGGGTCCTGTGGGAGGGCCAAGGCTTTGGCTGTTGGCTTTCTCCCTGTTTGGCACGTAGTTCCTCCCAGAGACTTACTAGGGATGAGGCTAATGCTAATCCAGTAGGAAGCACAGCAGTTCTGCATTGGCATTTATCTGTGGCAGTTCCAGCAGCTGAAGAACTAAGCATGTTGTATAGATGACTTGTCTGTAGTTACACTTTTGACTTGAGCTACAATCAGCCGCCTCACTTGTGCTGTCAGACGGACAGCAAAGCTCCAAAAGCACATCTGGTCTGTGTGTTAAATGGCAGGCTGGGGGAGGGAAGTTGGAAAGCTGTAGGGGAAAAACATTCAGTGCTTGACCCCAGCGGGGTGGCTCGGGGCAGAGGGGCTGCCTCCAGAGCTGGGTCATGGCTGGCAGGGAGACCAAGCACAGAGCAGAGGGAGGGGGTAGGGGATTCAATACCGACGTGTTTCCTGATGTTGCTTTTCACACAGCTGTGTGACACATGCATCTTGTCCCAGGTGCAGCAGAGTGTCAGACCCCTGTGCCTGCTGAGCAGCCTGTGCATCCCACAGCACAGCAGCAGTGCTCAGCTGGGAGTTGTTGGGGGTGTGCCAGCGTTCAGCACAGCAGCTCTGCAGTTCCTGGCTTAGCTAAAACCAGTCAGCACCACCACAGTTGTAAGGGAACTGATTTTGTCATCAGAACAACGTCAGTCAGTCGGGTTAAAACCCCACCTCCCCAGGCCAGGTATTTCCGTGCAGTTACCGTACAACGGAAGCAAATTAGGTCCCAGTACGAAGCTCCCCAAAAGCTGATGCTGTAAATGCTTTTCCGCACACAGCTTGTCCCAGAGTATGTAAACAGCCTGTCCTGTCAAACGCACGTGAAATGCAGGACTTGTCTGTATAGGTTCAAGGCGTGGAAGTTAATTGCACATGCTGCATTTTTCCTTACACTGTGGAGCGTTACTGAACCAGACAGCGGCGACCCTGGAACTGCGGTGTGGGTAATGCACCTCAGCACAACACACTTGGAGTTTTACAGGTTCACAGGAAAATATATTTTCCCCAGTTACCATGTGAAACACAGTTCCCTAACCTGCTATTGAAGAAATTGGAGGTTTGGCCCAGAGCTGAGCAGTTTACTGTGCAGAAGAAAGATATGTACATACTTGAACTCTTGACTTCCCATTGGCACAGCCTAGAGTAGTGCTGGATATCTCCCAGTAATTCCTCATGTAGTGGAGCTAATATTAGTCACTAATGTAGCAACAACCGCCCTGTTCTTTCCTAGTGCTCTTTTGGGGGGAATTAAGAGGACACAAGCAGCCCAAGTTAGCTTGCTTTGTGACTTTTAAACCTGCAGCTTGGTTTCTGGGTGAACAGTCACGACTCACGTAACAGGTGTCATGGTATTTTTTCATAATTGGAGACACTTCTTGTTGCCTAATGAATTAGAAGTTTTCCCATGCAGAGCAATACTAAGTTGTGTGGAACAGATAAAATGCCAAAGTACCCAGGATGTTGGGTTGGTGAGCCCCTGCTCTCCTGGACTTAGGCCATGGTCTGTTTCTGCTTCCTTCCCCAGCTGTTGGCTACATTGAGTCTGGAGCTTCCCAAGTGCCAGCTGTAGATTTAAGCAAACATTCTTTTCAAAGCCTGCTTTTCCACAGTATCCTGGTAGCAGATGGATGTATCATCCTTAGGTTGGGTGACAACATGACTGTGCTGCCTATGCCATTTAAAATCCCTTCTTGTCATGCCGCTTCTAAAGTGCAAAATTCCATAGTCTGCTTACAAACCCAGCTCACTTACAAGGCTCCTGATCAGCTAACAGCTGACAATTATTCATGATTTTCACACAAGCAACCCATGCCTTATAAAACACACTGCAAATCTGAAATAAAGCAAGAAGGGAAAATACACATACACCTTGCAGGAAGGTGAGGAGGCCAACCCAGGTTGAACTGCTTTGAGAGATCACTTACACGATGTGACAGCAGGTGTAACAACACAATCAAGCTGGTTAGTAAAAAGGACTCTGATTCTACTGCATTGCCCATTTAAAAGTCACAGTTTTAAGGTCTCAGAATATTTGAGAAAATCAGTTCCCTTTTTTAGCTGAGACTTGGATTTGTTGTCCTACCACAGCTCGAGAGAATCAAACCAAGCCAGAGGTGGCTGTGACCTCTCCATTACTGTACGTGTTTCTGTAGTCATTGTGCCTTGGAAAGCAATCAGAGCCCTTGTCCCTTTGAACATTAGTACAGGAAAAACAGTGATATTTTCAAAGTCTACATCCCTTGCTAGCTTCACTTTTGTTCTCTCACTTCTGCCCTAAGTTCTGTGAGTTTGCATTCTGAACAATCTGTCTGTAGGCTTGGCTTCACCTACAGCTGCCTTCTGCTCTGGTGAGCCATTGGTGAAACCCCCTCTGCCTTGCATGGGAAGGCCAGCAGGAAAACCTGCATTTCTCGCACTGCCCGAACACTTAGAAATTTGCTTTTATTAGGTGAGTGGATGACAATAACTACAGTTTAAACTAGCACAACAAAACACTGTTTTACTGAAGTGCTTCTAGTGAGTAGTTATGTGACTGCTACTTATCTCTATCTGTTTAAACTCTCATTTCTCACTGGAATATCACAGTAACACTTTGGATTTGATGGTGCCTACTGTGAACATCCAATCTAATCTTGTGCAGACTCTCCTCTAAGCCAGGCACAAAAGGATGGATGTAGGCTAGGCAGTGGATTACTCAAACTGAATCAACAGGCTGAGGAATTGTCATTGTTCTTAAAATAGTTCAGGGAACTACAGAAGTCTGTTTTTTCATGCAGCTGCAGGGCTGGCCCGCTTCCATCTTTGTGCATCCTGCACTTGAACTCAGGTTTTGCTAGGACAGAAGTATGCAGTGTCCTTCTCTTTGGAAGCTTAAGGAACAACAGAGCCAAAAAAGACAAATCCCAGCCTAAACCTGAGCATAAGTGAAACATCTCTCACAGGTACCTCGACTTGATGATCAGCTTGCATGCCAAGGTGGGACAGTCCACACTGCTGCTGTTAGTGATCTTATTTGCCCTCTATTCAAATGCTGCTGTCTTCAGCTTCCATTTATCCCTTCCTACATCCTGTCCAACACAAACAGCTGGTGGCACTTAAAGAGCAAAGATTCAAGAGGAATTATTTTCTAGGTGGTAGGAAGGAAAATGACTACTCCTGTATTGCCAAATTCTTGGTTACCTGCAGTTTCCAAGGAGCTGATGAAGTTTGGGGCAGCTCACTTGGCATAAAGCACACAGCAATGCAGGAGGTAATCTGTTACCCATCACATGCCTCACATTCAGCTCGAGGATTTCCAGGTGCAAGATGTTTCTGCGACAGTCGAACAGGGGTACCTTACATCTTGCTTTCCATTTCCTAAGTGTCAGTTTTGTTAATACCAGCACCAGATTTAAGGGGAAGAGTGTGGACACACGAAAGCAAACAGGCACAGAGAACATGAATGAATTGTGGGCTCCATCCTTCAGATTACCTCATTGGGTTTCTAGGCAGCTGTCCCTTTGGAGAGCAGCTGGAAGGTGTTCTACGGAATGGCTGTCGTGGCAGGCTCCTAAGCAGGGATCCTGCCTGTCCCCGCTGCCCCAAGATAGATCCTCTTCTGCCTTTACTCCATTCACTGCTGCCTGTGACCTGGGAGCCAGGGACTGACAAACTGCTTTTGAGTCTCATGTCTTGGGGAACCAGAGCCTGTTCCCTTGGGACAGTGCTGGGCCCAAATCCATCGTGCAGGCAGGATGCCAAGCAAGTGCTTCCATCCCCAGGCACATACCCAGTACATGCAGCAGCAGGGAAGCAAACCTTTGCAAATTTGACTTAACTAGACCAAGGAATAATTTTCTCCACTGTTACTTCCCCATCAGCTGCAGGCCCTTAAGTCTCACTGCTTCCTCCCCTGTGCCACTGTGCTGGCAGCATGGAGAGGCACTCAGCTAAGGCATTACCTGGGCGCTCTAGCGTTCATTAGGACGCCACAAACACCTTTCACACATTTATTTCTTGCTGCAGCTCCTTTATGGAATTTTTAGTTATCTCCTCCTTTTTCCTGTGCTTGATAAAGCCACTCAGGAAGTAAAAGCAGTGTTGAAGAAGCAATGCTTTGTAAGGTGACTGATGGTGAATATGTTTGCCTAATTAACTTGTGGCTAATAATTCTAAGCCATTAAGTAGCTAGTTAGTACATGCTTCGAATAAACACATCTGGTGCTGCCCGGAGTGGAGGTTGTGGCTCTGTGTGGGTGACAGATGTGCTGTTTCCCCAGCGCTCCCTGTTCCATGCTGAGCGGCACGGCAGTGCCGCAGCCGGAGCCAGGCAGCCTCACGGCAGCTGCGCACTCCCCGAGCGGCTCTAGGGATGCGTGCCTCCTCTCCTCAGCTGCCCAGCCACTGCAGCCTGCTCTGGTGCCTCAGAGCTGGCGTGCAGCTCCCAGGAACACCCTTTTCAATAGCTTAGAGACTCCTGCCTTCTGGGCTGAAAGGCAGCAGGAGAGGGGATAAAGTGTCAGGCCACCCTAGGAGCAGAGAGTTTAGAATTCCCCAGCCCTGCAGGTCGATCTCTCGCTGAACAAAGGGCATTGGGAATGATCACGCTTTGCTGTGTCAGTGCCTGGAACTGCTGGGCTGGACTTGGAACAACCTTCCAGGGCGGGAAGAGTCCTCCCGTGGAGGACAAAAGCCTACTCCGTTCTGTGGGCAGTCGCTTCCCAGGCTGGCACAGCTGATAACTCCCATCAATCTCAGAAGTGAGAACAGCTAGGATCCGTTCCATGCGGGAGACAACCTTTCTTCCAACTAGGCTGGTTTTTCAGGTTTTGGCTTTTTGTGGTGGGGCTGTTTAAAGTTGGGTGTTTTCCAGACAGAGGAAGGAGTTACAGCAATAAAGTAAACAAACAGCAGAATATTTTGCAAGAGGCTATTTTGCACAGGAATTACTTCTTAAAAGTAAGACTTGAGTTCCTAGTTGCCAAGGGGCAAGTTAACGTTTCTTCCTACTTCTGAGGGCCCATGAACCCCGATTACTCTGTGCCTGCCCCATAATGTCCAGCACAAGCTGTCATTAGAGCCAGAGCTGCAGGCCCAGCCCATGACCTCTGTTTTGTCAGACACCAACAATAGCACAGCTGCCCCTGCCTGGCTGGGATCTCAGACCTGCCATTTGGCACGACGAACAGAGCAAATTGGATAAATACACATAAACACATTGGGAAGGGAGGGGAAACAGAACAGAATGAACCAGAGCAGCAACCCACAACTTGTTTGATAGGGATGATTTAAGCAGGCATATGGTATAGTTAAATGTGCTTTCAAAAACATTGGCCTGATTCTTCAAGCAAACACGAAATAAATATCTGAATAGCATGAGAGCCGATCCGGCACCATTAATGCTCTCAGAGGAGGCACACGGGTGCTCGGGCTGACACACTGACATTCTCACACCGAGTGTCAGTGCCTCATGTTAACATGGCACAGTTGTACTTCCCTCTAACAGTGCAAGCCTCAGAAGCAAGCAGGCAACAAGCTCATAACTACACCTGACCCAGCAGCCATTGTCATATCTTACTGGCTCAGTGTTGGCAGAACAGCCCAGCACCACCTCTCACAGTTGGATTCATCCAGCAGTCCCACTGACCACAGGCACATCTAACTCTGGAACTCACTGGGTGCTCACCCGACACTCCTCTGCAACACCGAGTTACCTGGTACCTCAGTCACACCTGCAAGTTACACCATACCTTTGTCTCACTGTGTTCTACCAGACGGACAAACAGACCAAGGGAATAACCTTAGCCAGTCTGTGTTCTCACAAAGTAAGTCCATTTAAAAAAATGCCCTTGACAACCACCCCAGGTGTTTCCCCCACAGAAGCCACCCACAAATACTCAAACCCCTATGATTTCCAGTGCACACAGGTACACACACAAGGCACCGCCTATTTAGACAGGCCGAGAACTTGGTCAGGGTCATGAAATTGTGCAAAACATCCTTTTGCCTGCCTGAATGAGTGGTAAGAAAGGTGTGCGGAACTTAAGTAAATTTTCTGATAATATGGAAGTGAGTGGCTGAAAACCAGAGGGAGGAGAGAGTTACTGTTGCTTACTCTGGCTACCTTAACTACTGTTATTTTTGTTTTGTCACTTTTTCTTCCTCTGCTGAGAAAGGTAAAAGTTTAGAAAAGCTGTCGCCAGCAAAGGCAGAGAATTTGCAAGCTGCAGATCAGTCTCACATGTCTTTCAGGGTCACTCAAGAAAAGATTAATATGCCATGGCTGCGTTGAGCATTTCTGTTCTCTTTCTAACTAAGAAGTGACACTGAACTCTTTCTGCGGTGCTGTTTGCTAAGGAGCTTTAGCGCAGCCTTTGTGGCAATGCAGGCAGGGGTGTCATTTGGCCACAGAGCTGAATTACTCACTAACATAAGGGGCAGTGCTCGTGCAGAGTGCTGAGCCCCTCGAGAGCTCGGCAGCTGGTGTCAGCATTCAAGTGTGGCTTTAAGGACCAATTTTCCAAGCCTCATCCTCAGTGTGAAACCTACAAGGTGACTACATACCAACTAGAAAAAAACATTGTTCAGAGACAAGGGGACCAATTAAAAGGAGAATTTGATAGGATTTGCAAGATAAGAGGCAGCGTGTTCACTAACATATTTCCCATTCCCCGTAACAGTGGTCACTACTGTGAAAAGGCAAAAGCACAAATAGCCCAGTCACCTCTCGGAAGCCAGCAGTCCTTTGAGAAGCGCCGAATGGAGGAGAGCAGGCAGGCTGCTGCTGCAGGCGGTCCCAGCCCCCAGGCTGAACTCTGGGCTCTCAGCTGCTCAGTCCTCTTCCAGCCTTGCTGGCCAGGGGCCCAGCAGCTCTCTCCCCTGGGGGATGCAGCCATTCCCAGCACAAAAGGAAGTCACCTGTGCTTCTCCCTTTTGACTTCCTGCTGCTCAGCAGATGGTAGGATGCCAGCTCCAGGTCAGGCTGTTTTCACCTGTTCACTGTTGTTGCCACCGTTGCAGAGCCCCTGTGCTCAGGGGAAGGCAATAACCCCCATCACTGCTGTGCCCATGGCCAGCCCAGACCTGGATGGGATATTGGCATTACCCCTCATTGCGAACAGCCGGGCTTCCCCTGCAGCCCTGGGGAGGGATCGAAGTGGGTCAGAACTACTCCCAGCTGCACCGATTCTTTCCATTGCAAACTCACTGAGATGAAGCGTTTATTGCAGGCATTGTCTTTTATTTCCCTATACAACATTTTGTTCCAACACAAAAGACAGTATGGTTTCCAGTCTCTGGTGCTTGCATGGGACAACCTCCCCCCTCCAAAATAGCCAGAGAAATCAACTCAGGTGTGGGGAAGCCAGAAATAGGGCTGGATTAGGCTTAATGTCTGTTATAAATATTAACTTCTGCAAATATTTTAGAAATACATTTAGTCTGACACAATTAGGGTATAATGGGAACTATTCACAGATGGAAACATCTTCAATGAATTGTATAGGCTAACTGGCCCCTCAGCCATATGGATGCGGTGTTAAGATCAGTAGTAATTTCTGGCGCAGTCCTTCACGTCCCTCCGAGGGCACACAGTGTTCCCAGAGCATTAGCGAGGACTGCGTGAGCAGAACTAAGTGCTGCACATTATGCAGTGGCCATAGGATCCTGAGCTGAATTAACAGTCTAATTTAACAGAATAATGACATTTCACACCCTGTTACTGCAGGTTCCTATGATTCCACAAGATCGGAGCTAGTTCCTCGCTGGCTTCCATTTCTCTCACACGCCCTAGCAGTTCCCAGCAGTGAAAGTTTGTGTCTCTCTGCACTTGTGTCCCGTTCCATGGAAAGTCAAGCCCAGACAGACAGTATATTGTACATGTGGCTGGAAAAGCTAGAGGGTTCTGAGGGAACAAGAGGGAATCTTACAGAACCATCATCTGAATTTATATCAGTGCTAAGCTACACCAAGAAGGGCAGGGGGAAGAGTTTGTACTAATTCTTTACCAGAATCCCCAAACACCATAATGAATTCCATGATGAGCAGGTCTCGCTATCCTCAGGAAAATACTCAGTGCTCCTTTTTATGCCTGTGTGGCTGATGGGAGGAAAACACCTCTGACCACTTCTCCTGACTGCAGGTTATGTCCTGTCCCCAGCACAGTTCCCACTGAGGGAATGGTCCCAGTGCTCCCCAGGCACAAGCTGGCCTTTGGCATAGTGGGACTGCACCAAACATGACAGGCAGGGCTGGAACCCTGCTCCAGGAGAACTGTCCCTGTCCTTGTGCAGCTGGGGCTGTAGGTCTGGGAAGAGCCCCATACCCAGAAGCCCAGGCTGGAAATCCCTTCCTGTGTGTGTTGTCTCCTCCTGCAGCAGGGACGAGTCCCTGGATGCAGAGTCATCTTTGTGGTCCCGGAGGGTTTGTTAACAGAGCGCAGGGAACGAGTCCTCTCCGCTTGGGTAAGGGAGGATGGAGGGGTAAATGTTAGTTGTACCCCAGCAAGCAGTGGCCAAAGACTTCGGAGTGAGGTTGATCAAATGGAGCCCGTACAATAAAGCTGTCCATTAATTCATGAAGGCAGTGCTGGAAGGGAAAATGTCCTTTAAATATACAGACCTATTTTTTGCTTTCCTCCTATGTACAGCATTTTTGCTATTTTAATGCAGGCATTTGATTCTGAAATACCTTTGTCACCATAATTTTAGTAACTTTTTGAGCAGTTGCCAGTTTAATTTTCCGTGCGTGAAAATTGGAGGTAAATTATTTATTACTTCCAGCAAATGTCTTTCACAATTGTATTTAATTTTTTCATCTTTTTTAATGGGTCATAAAATGGCAGTCTTTTAGTAGCTTCCCATAAAGTAAGGAGCAAATGAATACTTTGCAAATAGGTTACCGTGGATGGAAATGTCAGCTGTATTTCACAGGGAATGGGAGGCTTTAGACCAGAGCTGCAGGGACATATGGCACTGGGCCACATCCCTCCGCTGTCACAATAAACTAGAAGTGGGCATGACGGAAAGAATTGCTACTGTTAGGTCTCCTCAAGTTACATTTTTGGGTAAATTGTGTATTAGGATGGGCAGTGGGCCAGGACTGACGCAGCTTCAAGTTGCAAGAGTCTTGTGGTTACCTCTGGTCAGAAATCAGAACATTTGTAAAAAGCTCTTTTCAGACTTAAGTTTTCCAGGATTGATTCCCATCCAAAAAGTGATATTGCACAGACAAAGGATAGGAAAATCCCTTCCACATGGAGGAAGGGCTGTGAACTGTAAATGAAAAGCAGTTTTTCCTAGTACAGTTAAATGGACTTGAAGTACAGACTGCTGGGGAAGCGCACGTTAGGGCTGAGGCAGAGGCAGAGCAGTAGGGTTTTTACTGCACAGCACCGTAATTGCTCGTGCTCCTCTGCCAGCTCCGTGATTCCACCTTGCTCAGGTGCAGTGTCGGAAGGGAGCAGGGGATGGGAATGAGCATCCTGGCTCAAAGCCCTGGAAAGCCACCGTCCGTGGGTGCTGCCGGGGTTTTGAGGAGGCACGAGCAGGGCTCTGCTGCCTTTCCCTGGAGCCTGGCCCCTGTAGCCCTGTGTGTCCAGCTGCACGGAGAGGAGCTGCTTGGCTCTGCGTGTTCCTGGTGCCGGGCTGCAGGATGGCGCTGCGGAATGGCCCCGGGGGGCTGCAGCAACAACACTGCCCGACTCTTGGGGGGTTTATTTGAGGGGCCCCGAGGAGATACCCTACTCTGTGGCAGCTTTCCAGAGCTCAGCCCTCAGCTGGGATCTGTGCAGGTACAAAACCAGGAGAGCCTCACCCTTCACCGGTGAACCAGGGCTGCGCCCATGGCTGCCTGGCTGCGGGGATGGGAATGTTCTCTTGACCTGGCTGTCCTGAGCTCCACTGGAGGGACTCGGCCCTCGCACAACACTGACAGTCACCAGTGGGAAATGCAGGGGCCCGAGAAATGGGATCACTCTTGCTTGTCACTTTCATCTCAGAATATTTCCAGTTTCGGCAGAGTGCTCAGCTAAAAGCCTCACACACGTGACCGGTTGCCGATAAACACTAGGATGTGTTTGTGTACGCGTCTGTCTCTGAGCTGTGTGTGAATGAGTAGCAGAAGCAGGACACCTTCTTCTGGGACTCCCGGTTTAAGGGGCAGCGTTTGTATGAACCAGAAGTACCCACAGCCCAGCAAACAGGTGGCTGCTCAAGAAATGAAAGAACGTGTTTGGTATCCCCTACAGCCACGACAGTCTCAGGGAAGGAGTGCTTTTGTGTGTTGACAGGTTCATCCTTTTGAAGATGAGGTAATTATCTGTGTGAGTTCACTCTGTGGCTTCCAGAACTGAGTGGGTATGATCAGCTCCAGTGACATCTCCAGTGGCTCATCCCTGCAGCGGTGTATCAGGGTGGGAGTGGGTAGGGCAGGGCTGCTCTCCCGCAGCGTGTCCGTGTTGGAGCCGATTGCTCAGTGAGCCTGCTCCCTGGGATCTGTCAGCGCGCTGACAGCGGGAGCGCGGGGACGCAGAGCTGCGGGCACGGGGTGGCACGTGGCCCCGGGGCTGGGAAATGCAATCCTAGCTAGTACCTACTGTAACTAGGAAGGGTTACTGTGTTGCAAACAGGGAGGTGTACAACGGGCTCTAGTCCACTGGGAAATCTTTGCTATTTTACAGAATGTTTCATACAACCCAGCGAGCTCAAGGACATGTCGAGGTCCCCAGGATGCCAGGGAACGATCCTTTTCTTTAGTGTGGGTTACGTGTTTTATCCAGGTCTGTTTCGTGTCCCTGTTTTTCTCCATTTGCTAGCAAAGACCATCTACCAAAACAGCCTCATTCCTCACGAGCGACATTCCAGGCAGGACTCAGAGGGCTGCCGCGGCACACAGGGATGGAGAGGCAGCTGCAAAAGTGTGTGAGCAGCTCAGCCTGGGGGTCCTCCTCTCCTCCAGGGGAGGCAGGAAACCTTCCTGCCCTGCAGTTCTGGGAGTGTTTGGCCAAACCTGAGCAGAATCCTCATGCTGGAATTTCCCCCAGCATTCCTCATTACAATGCCAAAACAAATAATTGCAGTTAAAAAAATAAAAAGCACCACATTTAAAAAAGTCATCACTGACCAAAGTTCCACTGTGGTTTGATTTATTGCTCTGCAAGGGAATCAAATGGTTTTGGGTTTTCTATTGGTTCTGATTCACTTATTCCAGTGAATTCCAATTAGAAGGAAATCAGAGTTATTCTTTCTGTTGGATCAATTATTCATAACAGAGATCATTTAAAAATGAGTTTAGCGGAAGCAACTCACTTCATTTTTGCTAAAACTGAAGAAGAAATTTAGCCAAATTAGCTAAAATAGCTTTGAACTCCATATTGACTACAGCGTTTGTGCCAGAATAAAAACTCATTACATGTAAGAACGGTGTAAATGATTAATCATTTTAGTTCATGGATATCTACATTTTTATTTAATTACATCCATGCATAACATAAACTGTCTGAATCCTGGGAATCCAAGCCAGAGAAGCTGAGGAGTCTTCTTCTGTTTAACATCCACCATGTGTTGTTTTCTTGTAGGGTTAATTTGTAAAGTGTAAACCACATACCATTTGTATGCAGTGTTCGGGGCTATTTATAGCAAGTCCTGACCATTTATAATTATCCGACATCTTTATCCATAATGTCTGTGTGTGACTAAGGAGATGGCTATGGAACAGACAAAACAATGCTACTTTTACAGTTGAACTTCAATTTATTTTATGTAAAACTTTTGGGAGTATTTTCTGCTCTGTGGAATGAAGAAGGGATATTCTCTTCTTGGACAGCTCTTTGTCGAGAAGACCAAACTTATTCCCAAATAGGAATAAGCACAGGCTTCCATTTCCCCTCTGAGGACACTCCCTGTGGAGCAGAGGCTGTAAGTACAAGTGCCTGCAGAGCAGGTATGAGCTTTTCGTTGCTGTTCCATGTCTGCTCACGTTTCTTCTTTGTCTCTTTGGCAGAACCCTGGAGGTTTTGGTGAGTTTGAATGAAGGCCAGTCTTTCATGTCCAGCTCGTTAACCATCACTGCTTCGGAGTGTGTAAGTGAATGACTTCCATAATTCTGTGTAAAATCCCCAGACCCTGTTTCTCTTTGGGCTATGCCATTGCAAGACCTCAGAGCAGAGAACCTCTGCTTCCACTTTCCCGTGCAAAGCTGTGGCTTTCAAAGTACTGGGAGGCTTCCCTGCCCTCAGAGGCCTGTGGATATCATGTCCTGAGGGCCAGGTGTGACAGTCACCATTCCAGCATGGCTCTACCCTGAGTAGGACTGGAGGGAGCAGATGGGCACAAGCTTGGCCCTTCAGCCTGGGTGTGGAGAGAGGTTACAGTCCTGCAGAGGTACTAACGCTCCGTAACTCTGGGGCCTGAGTAAGGAGTGTAGGCTCTTAGCTCTTGTTCATCTGGGGAAACAACCTGTCCAAGCACAGGCCGCAATATCCCACTTACACCTGGGGCTGAGGCAGCGTGAGCATCCTGCTAAGTCTGATCAGAGGTTACAGAAGAGAGGAAAACTGCTTCTGGGAGAAACCAAGCGCTTGTGCAGCCAATGACTGTTCTAATTTAATCCATACATTTTCTAGTCTCACATTTTTGCTCTCCTTTAATTCCTTTTGTATTACACAGGACTGCTGGGATTCGTGGAGGGAGACACAAGCCCACGGTGCTGAGCACGTGCTGTGCACGTGGGCCTTTAAATGTGTTTTACCTCAAGTATGACTTGAGAGCAGCTTTCCCACTGGGCGTGGAGCACGGAGTGCAGTCTCTCTTTTGCCCGTCACCACGCATTGCTCCCATTGCTCATAGATCAGTAACCTAAAAGAGAAAAAATGACATTTAAAACCTCACCATTCGTGCACCTGTAGAAATCAGAGACCCAGTGCCGCCCTGCAGTTTGAGGAGGGGAAGCCTGACTGAGCTGGGACCCGAAGGAACACACAGAGCCCAAATCACAGTTCTCCGTTTCAGGGCCTCTGTCAGTCGGCAGCATGCCAGCTGTACACCCAAGCAGGGTGACCAAGGGCTGTGCAGCACAGGAGCTGCTGCAGCCCAGCTGCAGCCTGCCTGTACCTCAGCCCTCGCAGAGAAGGCAGCACATGGTGCCCCTGTAAGAGCTGCCAGGAGTGCACAGAGAGGGAACAGAAAAGCCCTGATGCAAAGCAGCTCAGAGCGAGATGCTAGGCACGGCCTTCCCACTGCGCTGCATGGCAGCTCTGCTGCTCTGTGCTCACAGCCCGCCCTGGCAGGAAGCAGAGAGGTACAGATGTGCACAGGCAGGAAGAGCTTCTCAGCAGCCTTTTTTGTCTTTTTTTGGTTTCTGCTCTTGGCCTGTGCTGCAGCAAAGGCAGCTCCACACAAGAACTGCTGTTTCCATAGCAGCAGATGGGCAACTCAAGAAATGGGTCACTGCTAGAACTGCTCACTAATTCTGGGAGCTGAGCAGCTGATGGCTGACTGGGAGATGAGTTACAAGTTATAGCCTCCCAACAAACACACGCTACTGCAGTGAAAACAAACAAAAATACACAGCATTAGGCACCCAGGCACCCATTGTACCTGTGTGCCTCACTGCGCCTGGGATACGGCTCTGTTCTACCCCCACGTGCAGTGGAGCACCTCCAGTACAACTCTTCTTACTGGGTCAGGACTGCTCACGCAGTATTGCAGTCTCAATGACTCCCTGGATCTCTCCTTTCCTTTTTTCCCAGCTGAAGTTTGAATAACTTTTACTTTCCTAGGGACGCTGTTGTGTTTCTGTCAGTGTTGTTCTAAAAGCCTGAGTGTAGGAATAAAGACGCCCCCAGGAAGTGGGTTGGAGGTGTGGGAGGTGTGGGAGAAGGGCTGCTCAGTTCTGCAGTACAAGTGTTGCTGGAAGCAGGAACACTCCCTCTTTCAGTTTCAGGTTCCCACAGCATGGCTGCAGGGAGTCAGCGTGCCACAGTCTGCGCAGGAGTGTGGGCGATCAGCATCAAAGCCTCACAGGTGTACTGTTCGTAGAGATGCCTTAAAATCTCCCCGCACGCTCCCCAGTCCTCGTGTGAGACCTGTGTCCTCACGCAGGAGAAGGGCACCTCTTATTCACAGGCTTAGGATGAGACTTCCCCTGTCTGTGTCTGATGGCTCATTCCTTAGCAGGCAATGGACTCTCTCTTTTTCTCGAGCTGGGCCTCGTTCTGATTTCAGGACTATCAGTTTTATGAGTTTTACATCAGAAGGAACCCCCTGACCTGAGCAGAACTAACGCTGGCTTTTGGGGTGAGTGGGTGAAGCGGCACTGACACTGTCCCTGCTGTCTCCGCAGTCCAGTGGCGTGGCAGCGCTCATTGCCGTCCTCGTGCTGTTGCTGCTGGTGGCGCTCGGCTTGCTCTGGTGGTTCTGGCCCCTCTGCTGCAAAGTGGTGAGTACAGACCGTGGGGAACAGCCCCTGCACCCTGAGCCACAGGTGGGAAACACAGATCCTGCAGGAAACTGGTTAAGTGACAGGGAGGCAGCTCTGGGGGAGCTTCTGACAGGCAGAAAAGGGCTGGGGAGACCAGCTCCAGCACTGGGGCCTGTCTGTAAGCTGCACGCACAGCAACCAGCACAAGCGTGGTGCTGTTACTGGGAAAGGGGTGGCCATAATGGTGTGCAGATGTTACCCTGAAATCAAGGACCACTTTAAAAGTGCTCTCACTAAAATTGGTATTTGTAGTCCATTATGGGCTCTCAGGTTCGAAATCCCTATTTGTTTTCATAATCCCTGCACACATCCATCTCTTTATCTGAGTGCACTCTCTATCCTCACCCCAGCAGCAGCAGTGTTGGTCACTTGACTCCTGCCATTCCTTTCTGGGGGAGGGGGGCGTTAAATGGGTGAAGTTTATTATTCATCCAGCTCAAGGACAGTGTGGAGGACTTGGGAGAGGAGATTGCTTCCCTAGTCTGAGTTCCTGGTCTTGTCTGGGGCTTGTGGAATGCGGGGCAGAGAGGAACTGGCCTTCTCACATGATGGTGCTGCAGCCCTCATAACCCAGGGGGTCCACTGGGCCCCTGGCTGTCCAAGGGCAGGAAATCCTCAGCCTCCATCTGCACCCTCACAGTGTGGGGTTCCTGAGATGAGAACAAAAAGCCTCGCTTGTTCTCATTCTCCACAGCACAGGCCCAACAAATGCAGGGAGCTTCCTGTTAGTCACCTTACCTCCACTTTATTTTATATGGTGAGCCTCCCTGTGGAAAAGGAACACTGGAAATCAGTAAGAAGCCAGTTCCTGGTTTTCTTATTTTAAATAACCTGACCTTGATTCATAAACCAGCTTCACAAGTTAAAATTCCTACATGAAGCAGTCCAGTGAATAGTTCTATAGTATTAATTTCCAGCCATATAAAACCAGAGTTCTTCAAGTGTTTGTGCCCTCTGTGTTTCCTCCCACCTCCTGTGGATACTATTTGTTACTTCAAAACAAAAGGTAATCTTAGGCCTCTTTGCTACAACACTGCTGAGTTCCAAGCCCACAGGCTGTTGCACTGAACCTACTGCGGAATACTGATCCTTCCTTCTTTGGTTTTGCTGGCCGGTCCTTGGGCTGTGCCTCACTTCCTGCCCTTCTCTCCTGCACATAAGGCTTGGACATCCATCACCTGGAAGAGCCACTTGTGGCTTAGTAGTGCTGGGCTTCAGGGCAGCGTCCCTGAGGAGAGAGGCAGCATTACGGCCAGGCAGAACCTGCTCTTCTCTTCCTCTGGCTCTGCTTCCCGGGCAGAGCACAGTGCCTAGTTTCCTGGAACAAAGAGCAGGAGAACAGGAGTCAGAATCCGATGGAAAACAGAGGTACAGGGTGTTGTGGGCACAATAAGTGTCTGGAGCCAGGCGGGTGTGTTGCCCCCTGCCCGCGGGCCCAGCTCCATCCTGGCTGGGGCTTGGTCTTGCAGCGTTCCACGGTGTGAGTCCCATGGACACTCGGAGGGTGGGGCAGGGGGGACTCCTCTTCCTTTTCCTTCCTTGTCCCCCGCTTTCAAGGGTTTCACTGTGACAGTTCTGTCACTTGTCCCTTGCTGTGGAACATATGATTGCAGCAAGCTGGCTGCAGGCTCCGTGCTGACATCTCCTAATGCCCACATCATGAAGCGGCAGAAAGTGTTAATGAGTGGATCAGAGGCACTGCTGCCTCAAGCACCAACTTCTTCTTTTTTTTTCTTTTAATGTTTTTTTTAAAGAAATCAGCTCTTCTCCAAACTCAAACCTTCATTCTTTACGACTCACTAAATGAGATGGAGCTTTGCCGGGAGAGGGTGATGATAAAACCAAACAAACTGAGGAAGCAGCCCATCTCTCCATGAGGATGACAAGGCAGTAGTGTCATTCAGAGGCTTCTGCATTGAAACAGTCTGAATCCAGCTCAGGAAAAGTTAATTTACAATACTCTGGTCTTCCTCTGTGCAGTTCTGCGTGCAGCTCCATGCAGAGCTGCATGTGTGCCTTGGATTTATCTTTTTTATAAACAGCTTTCTACTGATTTCACTTGGAATATCACACGACTGAAAATAATCCTTGTGTGTGCACGTGTGATTCGAGTGTGTGAGTGTGAGAGCCTGTGGAAGCATAAGGATGCAGGCATTGACATTCCAGTGCTGTCAGCAGGGTGAGGAGCTGCTACTCAAAGCAGATTATTTTCTCACACCACTGTCACTTTTAAAACAAGTTTCATTTTCTGAAGCCATTAGAAATAACAGCTAATTAATGAATTGCTTGGCTTTAAACTGAATTTCCCCTCAAACTTCGGGGAGTTCAGGAGCTGGCACAGGATTAGATTCTCCACTTGGAGAGATGAGCAAAAGCTGCCATTGACTATTGCCTTAGGAAGCCACAGTGAGCTCAAACAAGTCAGGTTTCCCTTGATTGTCCAGGGAATTGTGATTCCTACATCCCCAATGGGCGCGTGGCCCACGGGAATGCCATCCCTCATCGTGGGGAGGTTTGCTGAGCAAAGCCATCTGTGCTCAGACAGATGTGAGGGTTCGGAGTGGCACAGCTACAGAAGGGGAAGGACGGTGCCATTTCATATGGGTACATACAAATCTACCTAGGAGGACTTTCTCCTGTACAGCTTGCAGGCCTGACAGAGAAACAGACTGGTTTGGGATGATGGTTAGGGACAGGTGAAATGGGAATAAGGACAGAAATTTAATAAGGTGGCCCTTCATTGAGTGAGAGTGCTGCTTTACTGTTTCCAGTCTCCTCGTTGTTTTCAGTGAGAATGAAGTATCTCCAGGCTTTGGAAAATCCTACTCAGCATCCAAGTATCTCTCAGGATCTGTCCCATGATCCCTCTGTGTTGCTGTTTCATGTAAAGTAAGGGTAATAATTCCCGTGTGGCTCCCAGGAATGTTTCCCTAATTAAATAATTAGTTTCTGTTAAGTATTTATTAGTTTTAAGTAACATCTTAACAGCCGAGGATTTCATCTTAACAGTTGAAATCCACAGTTCACTTTCCAATCCACCCAAAGCACTCTGAGCTTGACAAATGAACCCTTCCATATCTGAAACCTGAAGGGCTGTGGAAAACTGGTTCTAGGGGTGCCATAAGTCATTTCTCCTATTGGGCAGAATTCCTGTATGCACTGCTGAAAGTCCACAGCCTGTTTAGGCAGTCAGTAGTAACTATCTGGGGGGCACTGAGAACTGAAATGTAAATCAAGATGGAAAACTCTATTGGTAAAGGAAAATATGTTTCTTTCATGTGTTATGCTGACTGTCTGTACAGTGATACTGTTTGTAGGCAGTGTTTAATGAAAGTACTAAACTTAATAGCACAGAGTGAATAAAATAAGGCATATTTCAATTAAGGTGCTTGAACCTATATTAGATTGAGATGTTTGTCAGCATGGACAGTTTTGGAGATGTTTGTATAATATCAAGGCATAGCAAGAACAGACTTCTTGATATTCATGGTGTATTTTTTAGTCATTTCCAGACAATACCCAAGCCGAAAACATGGCTCGATGTCACCAAAGAACTTACTGTTGGCTTGCAAACCTGCTTTTCTCATGGAGGAATGGCTGTGCATTCAGTTTTCAGCCGAATCGGTGAAGAGGGTCCCTTGCCTGCCTCTCCCCTCCTGGGACTGTCAGTGCTGGGCATTCTCTGAGCTTTACAGTGTGGATGTGACAAAGGGAACGGGAAGAGACTGTAGGGAGAGATTTAAATAGAGGCGTAAGAAATGCTCCCGGGAGTGGGCCTCACCCGGAGCAGTGTCAGAAGTGTGGGAGTGTGACTGCAGTGCAGGCGCTGCACAGTCATGGAGCTGGGAGGTGGGAAATGTGAGGGCTGCGGAAGCGTCCGGGACATCCAGAGGTGAAGCCTGAGCTGCCAGAAGGCATTTCACACTTGTCACTGGGCCAGAGACTCCCCAGCAGCACGGCAGCAGCAGCAGCAGCTCGGCCCACGGCTGTGCAGGACCTCACTCAGGCCTCGGACGCTTTTCCTCCGGGACTGCTCATGGACTCTGGGGGGTCTCGGCACTGGCTGTTCCTCACAGCGGCTGAGGATCATCCGGCCAGGAAGTGCGGTGGCAGACACGTCTGCCCAGCGTGTCTGCGGGCCAGGGATGGCATGTTCTGGCAGATGGATGGTGGTAATTTCCAGAAGGCCTCACTGATAGATGCTCAGGGGAGCGGGCAGCAGCGGCTGCCAGCTTGCCGGCGGACGTGGGGGCTCGGGTAGAAGCAGGTCACTCTTACCGTGGTCTGTTGCCTTTGGCTGCTGCCAGTGCAGCACCTTATTCTTTCCTGTGTTTGGCTCTTTCAGGTCATCAAGGATCCCCCTCCACCTCCACCAGCCCCGAAAGAGGTATGGTCTGATGGTGCTAATCTTATCACACTGCTCACACGGAACCCCTCCTGTGCTTCCCTGCGCGCTGCGTGTCCGGCTCCTTGCCTGAGTGCTGCCAGAGAAAGGACTGCCCCGGGGGCAGCCTTCAGCAGAGAACAGGGTTGCCAAAGTCCAGATCTCTGCTCTGCCTCAGCTCAGTGTGGCCTGAATTAAGCCCAGATCCACAGAAACACTTACGGCCTTTATTCCAAGATAGCTTTGTTTTTCCCATTCTGCACTGAAACAAGAAAGACTGAATAGCCCTTGTCCAACATCTAAAGACTCGTGTAGGACTTAGGCAGCATTTTCACCCAGCTTTGGCATTCCAGACACTGAGGAATTCCCCTTATAAGGGAATTTCTCTCCCTCTTAAGGGCAGTAACGCACTGGAGGCTCTGCTGTCCTCAGTGTTTGCACCCCTTTCACAACCAACAGGGTACGCTCCGTGAATCCAGTGAAATATACGGAAAAGACATTCTGTGTGTGTGTGTGCGCGTAAGTATCTTTTAAAAGTAAGTATCATTTGAATGTACTTACAGGAAGAAGAACAGGAGCCCTTGCCTTCCAAGAAGTGGCCCACGGTGGATGCTTCCTACTACGGTGGACGAGGAGTTGGGGGAATTAAGAGGATGGAGGTTGGTATGATCTGGAGATGGCAGTTCCCTCAAACACGAGCTCTCTGAGGCTGCAAGTGTGGAAACAAAGACTTGAAAGTGCACTGAAAATACAAGGCCATAATGTGTGCTTGTCTTCCCACTGGCATAAGCCTTGGAAAATTCGTTACCATATCGAACAATTCTGACCTTGCCTCTGAAAGAACAGCTTTCAGTAGTTCCATTTGACTGGGACTTTAAATAGCTGCCTCAAGACATGCTCTTTCCATCAAGCTAATGAGAAGGAGAGAGTGAGAGCCTTTTCTGTGTGTTTTGGAAGGAATTACAGTGAAACATAAGTCCCCCAAGTGTGGGCCAGCCAAATGCGCTGACAATGGTGACGCTGAGGAGAGGCTTGATCCCAGAGGGACTCGCAGCGACAACAGAGCCTGTCTTTGAAGAGACATGATAGCATCATGTTAATTAAAACAGAATGAAGAATGTGCATCCTTATGGGCACATCCTTATGGCAGGTTTTGTAGTCAAGTCAGCCTTTATGGAATGTGCAAAGCAGTTCCTAACTGCAGTCCAGGAAGCTGTCTCTGTCTGAAACACCCACCTAGGCCATACTGAGGTGTCTTGATGAAACTTTAAAGGTATTGGCCTAATCAGCTTTGCTTGAGTGCTTTTTAAAGGCAGCAGCAGAACATGCAGGTTTGAAGCTGTGTCGCTTATATGCATTTTCTTCAGCAGTTCAGAACTGCTAATTTAGAAGAGCTTCAGATTTCACAAAAAGCACACATTTTGTGACGTTTTTTTCAGAGGCAAACTAGAAAATGCTTTCCAGCATCAAGAATTACAAGCCTGGATTTCTGAGGAGGACTGTGATAGCCTCCAGGAGGGTCTCCAGGAGGGGTTCCAAGGTTTAAACCATTCCAGTCTAAATGGGATCCTGCAGAATGGAGCAGAAACCTCACGAACACAAGTGACATCAGGACCACAAAAAAATACATGTTCAGCCCATGGCAAAAATGCAAATGAGAGTAGAAACGGATGATTAGGTTAGAAAACCTTTCCATCTGTGGTAGGAATTTTGTGCAGGACTAAGGGCTAAAGATCTAAACCAACTGAAATTCCTGCCAGCGTAATCATGGGCCCTTGAAAAAGGCCCCCCTTCTGTGGGGCTGTGGCTCTGTCTGTCCCTGGGACCCCAGAGCGACAGGTCTGGCTGGGCACCGATGGTCAGTGCCTCCAGGCTTGACTGGGGAGCTTCACCTCTGCCCTGCAGTGTCTGGGACTGGGGCTGGGAAGACGGGCTCAGGCTGTTGGGAGAGCAGGACAGGCCTCACAGCTCTCTCTGGCTCAGAAGAGCACGCTGCTCCTTTGGGGAGTCAGGGCAGAGACGAGAGAAAACACACTCCAAGGGAGGTTGTTCCTTACCTGGCAGTTGGAGGTGGTTTCTGTGCCGTGGCCAGTGACAAGCTTGCTGGCCCAGTCATGACGTTTGTTCCATGTTTGCAGTCCATGTGGCAGGGCAGTCATCTGGTTTTTATTGCTTCTCTGGCCTCTGTTCTTCTGCCATTCCTCTGGCAGCTTCCCTGTCTGGAGAAGGGGAGGGACTAAACCAGCACCCTTGCACTTCCCACTCCTGTGCTAGGGCAGGTACCCATCCACTCCTGCCTTCCCTACTAGCTCCACCCCTCTGTGACAGTCCCAGATGGCTTGGACAGTGCTGTTTGCTCTCCCTAGCTGTCTTTTGGCAGGGCTGTAAAGTTTTGTGATGTCATTGCCAAGACCCCACCTGTTACAGGTAATTTGTTTTTATGTCAAAATTGGGTGGTCAGACTCCGCCAGTTCCGGTTTCTTCTGGGTGAAGTGGCTTCTGTCAGAAGGAGAAGGTGATTTTTTTCAATGAGAGATCCGCCATCTAATGGTTTTAACTGTCTAAAATACATTTTAGCAGCCACATGACGACTCCTGTAAAAGTACCACTGATCACAGTGAAAGACACAGGTGTACAGGGACCTCCTGGCAGGCCAGGTCACAGCAAATGGCATGATTATGTCAAGTCTTGCTGAAATGATCCAGGCCACTTTCACTAAGGACTCTCAAACTCCAGCCACAGCTTTTAGCTGCTCCTTTTTGGATGGGAAAGGAACAGTCTTGTCCCAGCTTGTTTCTGTGTGCAGTACAGCAAACACCTCTGCTCGGATTGCTGCACGGTGCTTCCAGTTACAAGGTGAAATAGGATTCCTGCAGCAAGGTGAATCATCCTTCCTAGCGGGAAGTTTTTTCCATGTACTTCCTCTGCAGGGCACAATGAGTATAGCCTATATGGAAGTAGGAATACATTTCTGTCTCCCCAACAGTGATAACCCAGATTTCCTTCTCTTTCAGCTCTTTGTGTATATTTTACACACTTGGAGCAGTGATTAACGTACACATTGCTACATGTTCTATGTGCACTTAGGCAGGCTAGACTGCTTCACCTGCACTTCTCCAGTGTGTATCTTCCTGCAGCACAACATGGAAATCTGAGCAGGTTCAAGGAGCTTCTGCTCAAACCTGCCCAAGCATCACATTTAATCTACGCTGGGGTTCTCAAAAACTCTCTGGTTTAGGAAATCTGGGTTCCAGAAATCTTGGCTTTCACGTGTGCCAGATTAAGGTCTGCTATTTTAGGATAAATAAGAAGTGGAAATTATATTTCTATATCATTACTTAGAGAAGATTTCACAGATTCCCTGTCTCCTGTCCAGCCCATGTGATGCACGATAGGATTTTCTTTCACTACTGAGACTTATTTATAGAGACCTAACTAAGACTACTGTTACCATAAATGAAGAGGTAGTGTTCTCCTCAGTACCTCCTCAGCACCTCTTCCAAATTTATCCTTGTTCAGCTCCCTCTGTTATTTGCAGCTGTTTCCCTGCCCTGTGGTGCACTCACACCTGAACTCTGCCTTTCCTCAGGTGCGCTGGGGCGACAAAGGCTCCACAGAAGAGGGGGCCAGGTTGGAAAAAGCAAAGAATGCTGTGGTGAAACTCCCAGAAGAACCAGAAGAACCTTTTCACCCTAAACCACCTAAACCAAAGCCTACCTCACCAGCCATGCAGCAGAAGTGGTACACGCCAATCAAGGTAATCTGTTCAGCCTTTGGTACAATTTGTTACTAAGGGCTGGATTCCTTGTGCCTTATGCAGGCTGAGCTGTGCGTTACTTTCCAAGTGTTCCCGTTCAAGTGTAATGTGCTATTCTCAAAGGGAACACCTACTCAGCAGGAATGGCAGGAGCAGTTTGTAGCCCTGAATGCAATACTCGATCATTATTGCCACGTTCTGTTTGCCTCCCCTTAAAAAGGGACATATTGTACAGTGAGAGCATTAAAATCTATGGGGGCTTTGTTGGCTTAGTAGAGCTAATTAAACCCTAAACTGCACAGTTTGTAGCTGTTACACTAAGTTTTAAACACACATTGTCATGACAAACCAAGAAAAGCAAAAAATTATATAAAACACTGTAATGCAAGAAGTCTGACAAAAAGCGAATTGTTCTATCTGGCTCATGATAATGGTGCTCTGAGTCATCTGCAAACACAGCACAAGCACTTCTTACAAGCCAAGGGTAGGTCTGTAAATACCTTGCCTTCAGGTGTTAAGAGCAGAAAACACACAGGTGTATCTGGGACTCTGGATACTTCTGTCTTCCCAAGTGCCTGTGAGTCCTTTCTGACCCCCAGAAAGCCCTGAAGCCGTGATGCCCAGACACACAGGCAAGGTCTGGAACCGTCTGTGCAGGGCGGGATGCTCCCAACCAGCAGCAGCAGAGCCGCTGTCCTGCGCAGAAGCTGCACGCCTGTGGTGAACGTGGCGCACCCAGAGCACGTGGGACTCACTGTATGCCACGTGCCCAGCAGGGCCCACGTGTGTGCTGTAAAACAAGCGTATCGATGCGGGATAAACCCCAGATTGACGTGGGGGCATTTGGCCCAAACCACGGCAAACAAAGCACCACTCCTGGATGGCTCAGAATATGGGTGGGTTCGCCCCCGCCGCTCCACTGCCCGGGCAGGCGAGTGCCCTCCCTGGCACTCCAGGTGGGCAGGAGCAGCACCGCAGTGGCTGCAGGGGACAGCCCAGGCTTAGGTCTGCTTGCCTGGCTTCAGGGAAGTGGTGCTCCATTGTGGCACTCCATGTCCCCGGGATGCCCCGGGGCAGCCCCCGTGCAGGGGGGGTGTGCTGCCCCCTGACTGAGCCCGCCGTGTCCCCACAGGGCCGGCTGGACGCGCTGTGGGCGCTGCTGCGGCGCCAGTATGACAGAGTCTCGCTGATGCGGCCCCAGCAAGGAGACCAGGTGGGTGTGCGGTGCGCGGCCGGTGAGGGGCTGGGGCGCGGCCAGCCCGGCGGCTCTGGCGCGGGGGGCGGAGGGCCACTGGAGTGGCACGGCAGGAAGGGTGGCACACCAGGGAATCCGTGCGGTGAAAGGAGCGTGGCACCGGCCTGGAGACGCGGCGCCAACACGGGGCTCCCGGAGACAGACGGAGGGATGCTGGATGTGGTGTGTGCTCAGGTGGGGAACGGGAACACAGCCTCGTGCAGGGTAAACTCTGTCACAGGCACACAAATCGCTCTCAGACCCAGCTGTTCGTAAGAGCAGAGGCTGGCAATAATGTCCATGCAAGTTGCTTCCCAGAGCTTTGTGCTTCCACGCCGAAGGCACCTTTCACAGAAAGGAAAAAGGTGAGGAAATGCGTTTCTCAGACAATGCTTTCTCTGGGAACACTTGTGGCCACTGGAAAGGGGCCTCTCCCCCAAATGCCGCTCTGAGGAGGACACAGAGCTGCTGTTTGCACCTCTGATATTGAAACCAGATCGGGTATTTTTGATTGCTGCTCCTCAGGAAAGTATCACTTCGAATGTCAGCATTTATCCCCTGGGACCACTCAGCTTCCTGTCTGTGGCACTTGGGAAGAGCCACAGGAGCAAATGCTTTCCTTTGAACAGGATGGCAGCAGGTCACAGTCTGATGTACCACAGAGCACTGCTGTGCAGGAACACTGTCTATGCACCATACAACACGAAGGCCACATAAAAGGATGAGAGGGCTTAAGGGGAGGGAGTTACATGTGGTAGAATGGGAAGGAATGGGAATTTCCTGGGATGAAGTTTGGTGCTGTTCAAAAGGACGAAAAGGGGAGACTAAGGTAAGACAAGTGTTGGAAGCAGCAGAATGGCCAAGTGCCGTGCTGCAGGTGGAGATCAGAGCTGGACACAGGTGTTAGCATTGTTACCGTGGCAGGTTAGTCACTCTTTGCATGAATGATGCATGTGACATGGAGCAGCAATAACAACAGCAAATCTACACACAAAATACATGGCACAACACAGTTTAACAGGTAAATTCAATGTAAACAGGAACATAGAAGTGGTGCCTTAAAAGGCTAAAAAAGTGTCCGTCAGGCCCTGTTTTGGGGATTTCTGCCCCTAAAGGCAGGGAGTTACCCTAAGGATTGCTTTGCTGAGCCATTGAGCAGTCAGACACCTGCCTTCTCTGGGCCTGACAGGAGCAACACTGGTCAGCACCTCAGCTTGTGAAAAACAGAGCAGTGGCTCAAAAAAAAAGGAGTGATATTTGTGCCTAAGTGAATGGTGGGTCAGATGTGACCTGTGTCACAGCAGAGTGACATTTCTGCGCAGTGTTTGCTGTCTTGGGGAAAAAATGGAAAAATGGTATCTTTTTCCTTGTTCCTAACACACTGTGTGGGGATCCTATGGTGGGCCCCTGGGTGTGTGTCAGTGCATGTGTGTGCACGGGGAGACACACACACACACACACACACACACGCGCACACACACACAAGCTTGCCTTGCAAACAGCAGCCACAGAGTTGTTCTATTTCATCATCTTTCTTTTACTGTTTAAGAACTTGTCAGTTCCATTCGTAGAAGAATTCACTGCTGAATCTGAGTCCTTGATCAGGCAATTGAAATTCAGGCATGGAGTATCAAAGCAGAGCGAGCTGTTTGTGCGCCGCGCTGTCCGGCTGTGCTGTGTGGCAGGCGGCGCGAGGGCCGTACCGGGAGGCTGCCGGGGCGGCTCGAGCCCCGGGAGCCGCGGCCGCGGGAGGCGGGCAGCGCCCAGGTGTGGGCACACCGAGCAGGCTGCGGGCACAGCTGTGCGGTGGCCGCGGGAGTGCGGGGCAGGCCAGGGCACGCGGGGCCCAGGGGCTGCAACACTAAAGGTAGCACGGCTTGGACACAGCTGCTCCCCAGCTCGCCTCAGGCACAAATCCAGAGATCCAACGCGGGCTGGCTGTGCTGGGGGCCGAGGACACGCAGCCACTTCAGAGACAGCTGCACGCCGTGGCAGCTGCGCCGGGCTCCCAGTGAGGGACGAGGACAGCAGGTATGGATCGAGGGCCCCACAAACAGCCTCCATTAAGCCATGAGCGCTTTTGAAGGGCTCCCATCAAACAGAGCAAGTCCGCAGCAGGAGATTTCGGCTGCAGAGCCATGTGGTGTTTGCTGCACTAACAAGGTAATTTATAAATGATGCATTACCCTGTGTCTGTGCTCCTAGCTAGACTTCCTTCCTTTTTTTTATTAAAGGGGCAAAGAAGACTGAGCCACAGCACTTTGGGCTACTCTGATAAACCAGTTCAATGTCCAAGGGTCTGTACTGAACTTCTTTTCCCAGGAGTCTGGGGCTGCCCAGGAACACAGCCTGGCACAGGGGCACAGCGCCAGCCTCAGGGGCCTGTTTTTTCCTCTAAATCCTTGTGTTTGTTTTCCAAGTCATAGTTTAGCACCAAGAGGTGATCATCAGGGGTTTGGATTCTTTGAGCTTGTTGCAATTAGATGGTGGCTGAGACTCCGATGCTGTGCGCATTTATGCACGCAAACGTCTTTAAGTCCACAAATAGCCCATGGCACTTGTAGTGAAGATTTTGCCCTATCAAGATGCAAATAGGAGTCAATGGTAAAACAAAAGAAAGATTGTACCTCATTCTAGAAGAATCAGAAGAGAGGAGAACTATAGAATGCTTCCAGCTTGTACAAACCAGCCTTTTAAAAAGGAAGACACTTGTACTTGTTTTTAATTTTAAGCCTATTAGTATTTACCTGCTTTAAAGGTCTTTTCTAATAATGGCTGCAGAGCTGACACAAACGTCTGTTTAAACTGTTACTTTAGAGCATCTCTGCATAATACAAAGGTAATACATTCTGCATGTGAAAGATGTGGATAGCAGCGCTCCCTCCAGAAGGAAGCTCCTACTCACTGGAGTCACGCCCTCGCCCTGTAACCTGGGCTGCTATCAGGAGGGTCTGGCTGGCTGCCTGGCAGGTGCCCATCCCGACTAGAGTGGCTCTCCTGGCAGTTGGATTTGCTGTCAGTCAGTGGAAGTGGGAGGGATCATCTTGCTGAAGAGAGGATGTTGTGCTGGTGTCAGGAGAAACAGGGATATTTTTCCAACTACGTAGGCAGCAGTTCTTGGCACTGCCTCCCTTGGTGCAGATGAGTCTGCTGCTCTCTTAAACGAGCCTTCGGGACTCGTCCCGCTGTGAGCCTTGGGAGGAAAGAGAGAACAGGAAGAAACCAACCTGCCTGTCAGTCCCAAGGCCATGCGGCCTGGGATGACAGCCATGGAGAAAGGAACGCCAGTGCTGGGGGGAGCATGGATGTGCCACAGCTGTCCCACAGCTTCCCTGCCAGCACACGAGCAGTGCAGCCCTCCAAGCCGAGCCGAAGGAAACCTTTTCCACGGGCGAGGCAGGGGCTGGTAATCACTGAGTGTTTCGCTGTGCAGGATCCCCAAGCAACAAACACATTTGTTTTCCTCATCCTCATGACACCTTTCTCATGGAGCGAGCTGCAGCAGAGTGATGCATCAGGCTTGTTCCCCTGCCCAGATTATTCCTCCCCTGTGAGCTGGTGGCGCAGGGCAGCTGTCCGAGCGGCTGGCCGGGATTCGGGAATGGCCGCTGAGCTAATCTTCAGGCTTTGCAGATGAAGGAGGCAGCAGATAACAGGATTAAAGTTTCCCAACCCAGGGTTTTCACAGCCCGAGACGCGGGCGGAGGGGGAGACAGAATGACTTCTGTCATTAATCTTAATTGATTGCCAAGAGGTTTTTAATCTGGCTTATTAATTAGGAAGGTCCTTAACACACTGTCTACATATCAACATCAGATGCTCTTTTGGGACTTTGGGGACATATGGCCTATCTATATTTACATTCACACAATTTACACATACATACATCGCTGTATGGGAGCTGCTCGCACGGGTAACGCACACGGAGCGCCGAGGAAGCGTTTGCATTCACACACTCCTCAGCAAAAGTGGATGGAAATGAAAAAAAACACCTCGCACAAAGGTTACATTCCCACACGATGAACACACATACCTCTGTTTATGTTGATACGCATATTAATCCAGATCCATTTTATGTGCCATTTATCTAGATTAGCGTTCAAATGGCATTCTTGGTTTGGCAGATTTAAGTGAGAGGTCCCAGTGTTCTTCCACAGTGACACAGCATGTTTTAAAAGGTCCAGGCTATGGTTTCACTGCCATTTTGGAGGAGATCAGCACAAATACTTGATATAACAGAGTCGGGTGATGTTGGAAATAACTGACCAGAGCCACAGAGGCTCTGAGATGGGAGGCGGTGACAGAGAGGTGAACAGAACTAGGCTGGTTTCCCTGTCACTTCACTGGGCTCTGCTCCTCTAACCAACAGCAAAGCATATGAAAACACCTTGGAAAAGCTGTTTTTAGAAACTGAGTTTCTGTCTCACCTGGCAGGTGTGCTGTCACCTGCCGTAGCTGTGGCAGCCCAAGGTTGTTCACTCACCCAGGGTGAGTTGTTATAAACCTGTGCTAAGCTGCAGCCACTGGAGTTCAGAAGATGCTCAGATTTGCCCACCCAGGCCTGACCCGACCCGACTGGGGGCTCTAAAGCCTGCGAGCAGTTGCATATGTTAATCCTTTTTTGCACAGTATTATCCAAAAGAAGGCAGGGGGAGGGAGCTGTTCCCCTACAGCTCTTCAGAAGCTGGGAAGAACTACAGCACACATGCTGCTGGATGTGACTGCTGCATGGGAGAGGCAGATGGGAGGGGAGAGATAGAAGAAAAGTGATCCAAAATTATATTTATTGCCTCCGATCTTATTACTGTATTCCTGTAATTCAAAATTACTTTTGTTCTGAAATCAGTTTTTGCATGTTTAAGTCCATTCTGAACTACGGATCTGTAAAGCATTAACAGAAACCCCTGAACACTTCAGTTGTTTGCATTTTAAACTGGCCAGGTGTTCTCCAGCCAGAACGCTTCCTGACCATTGACCTGTGGGCTGGCTGTGTCACAGCCTCCTGCAATTTAAACACAGGCTCCAAGGAAGTTAATGCAATTCGCAGCGATAGTTACTGGTGCCGCTTCCTGTCATAGAGGGTTTGTGGGTGCACACAGGTCTATCCCCTCCCAGTCACTCCAAAAAGAATTCTGTAACTTCTAGGAACTGGTGGGCAAATGCTACATGAGATCAAGCACCGCAGTTCAGGTGGGCTCGGCTCCTGCCGGGCTCCAGGCCATGCTGGGCAGGTGACCAGGGAAGAGGAGCAGTGTCCCTGGCGTGCAGCCTCGGGATGGGCGACACAACCCTCTGGCCGTGAACACAACCCTGGGGGTGGGTGACAGCCTTCCTAGGACAGCGCTTCCCTGCTGCAGCTTCACGGTTGCTCTGGGGCTCAGTACTTCTCCTTCCTAGGTAATGGTTGTTTCTCAGACACATTTCTGCCCTCAGTTTTCTCCCACAGCCCTGCCCTGTCTTTATTACTTAGTCCAGCAGGCCACATGCTGCAGTGTAAAACAGTTTAATCCAGTGAAAAATGATTAGATTTTCTTGGAGTTCATTATCACGTTTTTCCAATGAAACAACAGAAATTCTTTACTAGTGTGAAATAGAAGTTCCCTTTCTGGATGCAAACTATGCCTGTCTGAGCAGAGGGGAAGTGAAGGCGCAAAGCACACAGGAGCTCGTAGCATGTTTTGTATCTTTCTGTACCTAAGTAGGTGGATGATATTTTATTTTACATTATAGTAAAACATAGAACCTGCTAAAATCTGGGAAGGCTGTAAAATAATGGGCAGAATAAGCATATTATGATCCAACAGAAAATTGATTATTTAGAGCTGAACATTTGGAGCAGAGCCTAAGGGCTCTGAGGATATTGCTCCATTCTGGGAAGGATGTTCCCAGCCCAGCCGAGCACCCCTGCATTAGGGAATGCCCTAGAAACTCTACGGCGTGCCA
Source organism: Edolisoma coerulescens (assembly GCA_013397115.1). NCBI lineage: Eukaryota > Metazoa > Chordata > Aves > Passeriformes > Campephagidae > Edolisoma > Edolisoma coerulescens. The sequence goes on from VWZW01006570.1 coordinate 209,257, forward strand.
CTGGGGCTCCCCCTGCTCACCCAGGAGAGAGAGAGGATGTCTGAGGGCACCTCCTCATCCCAGGCCTGCTTCCCTGCCTCCCAGGGCTGCCTTGCTGCCCTGTTCCTGGCTCTGTTTTCCCCCTTCGGGAGCTGTAGGTGCCTGTCTTAAACCTGGAATATCTCCCACAGCCCAGCCGCAACCAGTCGCAGGCCATTTGCTGTCATGCCTAAAACAACATCTCTAGACAAAGGCTTCCCAGTGAAGCAGCCAGGGCAGCGATGGGAATGCTGGGAATGCCACTCCCAGCCCACCTGCTCCCACACCGCCATCAGTCCCCTCTGGTGACATCGCCATGCCCCAGCAGGTGGTTATAGGTCATCGGGGCCAGTCAGCTCCATGATTATGGCAGCTCAGTAAGGTTTTTCCCTCTGATAACAACAACAGAAAGGAAAGGTGTATGAAGGATTAGGAGAATATAATGGATATAACTTTTTCACTGTACCTAGGAATCTGTGGATTAGAACTGTGGGAATTCTCTGAAAGAATTCTTCCTCTTTCCTTAAATTTATTTTTCCTATGCTGATTGTAATTAAGGCCCTTTCCTTCCAAGCCAGCCACATGCCCAGCTGGCACTCTGTGAATGCTCCAAGGCATGCTCAGGGCACATTTGATGTCAGTCCGTCCTGATTTATAAACCCATAAATGCTCTGCTTAGAGAAAGGAGAGTAATATTATTAGGTTTTGGCTCAAAGAAGTCAGGAGTAACGCAGTGTGCTGTGTCCTCCCAGCAGCAGGGAGGATGCGCCTTCCCGCTGGGCCATGGCCATACATCCCTAAATGCAGTGTGTCTTCTGGGCAGAGCAGTGGGGCTCTCCCGAGGGACATGGGGAACTGAGGCACATGTGCAGAGGTGATGTGAGCCCCAAGTAATGAAACAAACCCATGGCCAGAAGGGGGAAGGAGAGATGCCCCTGGTGAGCTTTGAGCACCAGCTGGGAGCAGAGGGCCGGTGATCCAGGTAAATGGGTTCACAGTGCATTTCTAGGGGATGAAAATGGGAGAGTTAAACTGTAAAAACAGTGACAAGGGCGTTTGGTGCCAAAGAAGTGCAACATAAAACAGGTTTTCTCCCATCAATACATTCTTATTTGTTTCGGAGCTTAAGGCGCAGAGATTTCACCTCGTACGCAGACAAAAGCCAAGCCAAGTCAGACCTTACGCCAGCCTAGAATGAGCTACACAAACCCAACTGCATTTATCACAGACCGCACTGCTTAGGTAGAAGGTCATGGCAGAGTGGGCTTTGTTCTTGAGAGGGCTCTGAAGAGTAGTTTTATGAATAACTGCTTCACCTACTGCATTCGGGCCTGAGCCACGTGCCCTACGTCATGTGGCACCACCTGTCAGCCAGAAGAAACACTTGGAACTACTGATCCCCTGGTTTGTCCAGTGCATGCTCAGGGACAGCGTTTTCTGTGCTTTTGTCAAAGGCTGTTGTCACTGGAGACGGTCTGGAAAGGCCAGTTTGGTGGTAACGAGAGGGCTGGGAGGAGAGAACTCTGCAACAGCTGCGGGAAATGGTGCTCTGGGTTCGCTGCCTCTCCGGGATCAGGGTCTGTCCCACACCTGTGACTCGTGGTCTGAGCACCTGCGGAGCCCTCAGCGCCTGCAGTTGGGCACCTTCCTGAGCACCCTCCCACCGGGGACCCTGTTCCTGCAGAACCCGCGTGTGCGGGAGCAGGAGCAGCAGCAGATGTGCTTGTTGTGACACCAGAGCACGTGCGTGAGGGTGACCTGACCTGCTCACACCTGCAGTGCAGCCATGCTGCCTGTTGCGAGAGGAAGGGCTGGGCTTCCTTTGGCACCAAGGCTACAGGTCTGTCTGTATCCATGGTGTAAGTTCGGTCACATGCACCCCAGCTTCCTGAGGCTGATATTTTCAGATGTGCTACTCCGATCTATTTTAAGGGTTCTTCCCACTCCAAGTCTGTGATGAGCATTAGAGCTTTAAAGCGCTGCTTTGGGAAGCTATTATCAGTAGGTATTAATTATTGAACACTGTACCTTCTGGAAAAGTTGTTTCATCACTGGAAAGTGACCTTGCTAGAAGAGGCAGAGGGAAAGAGAGGCGTATGGTGCCTCCTGAGAGCAAGTGGAGTGATGCGTGGCAAGAGAAGACACTAAAGATTTATTGTCTGTGGCAAAAGAAACACAGATCTCTGCTTGTGCAGTAAGTGTTTTTGACATCATACGCCATAAAGAGTGATTGGATGCTGTAGTTAAAAAGTGTTTCGCTGAAGGGAAATAATAGACATTTTCACAGTGCTGTGTCTATTAAGCGTCCAACTGCGTGGCTCCTCAGCTGAGCTGGCCCCGAGAACTCCAGTGTCACAGTTCAGGCAGTTCTGAGTTAAAAGGCAGCCGGATAATCCTGAGAGAGGACACTGAGAATTTCTGTGTCTATAAAGAAGATCCCTTTTGACCTTGGCTGGTACAGGTTCTTATTGCCTGACATCACACCACTGGACAAGTTCAATATCAGCACTGTTTGGATGCCTTGCATGGAAATTTCATTTATTAACCTGGCCCCGGCCTTTTCCCTGGAATTTCTCTTTTTCCCAGCTGTTAGTGCAGCAGTGTGCTTGTCTCCCAGTGACACTGCTGGCTGGAGTTCTCCCATTGCTTCAATGGTTTAAAAACCCCAAGAGAAACAAACGTTCAGTTTAAAATAAAAGCTGGGGAGAAGCCAGCACTCAGCCTCACCTCTCACCCTGTGGCTGCCTCTGCCCGGCTGGAGAGCGAGGTGTGGCCAGAGAGCTCCTCTATAAATCATCATTAGGTCCACGTGCAAATACAGCAGCCAGGCCCAGGCGCACAATTAGGCACCTAATTACGTTGAAAATGCAATTGCGCACTTTGCTACAATGGCCTCAGGAGCCGGCTGGGGCCCGTCCTGGCCCAGCGGCGGCGCTGGGATGGCGCCTCTGGAAAGTGTCCTGCGAGGGGCAAAAGTGTTCACGGCGCTCAGACGGCAGCGTGCCTGGGCACAGCCCGCGCTTGGGTCGCTCCTCCTGCCCACACGGGGGTGACAGTGATGGAGGGGACAGGCCACAGCACGGGTGTGTTATTTCTGCCTCTTTTTGCTGCGGTTTCTTGTTCTTCCTTTCAACAAGGCAAAGAGGGAAATACCCAGCCAAGTGGGATCCGTGATTCAGATGACAGTGTGTGACTGTGTGACTGAAACTGCAGCGAGGCTGATTCCAAGGAAAATACAGTTTAAAATAACGCTGTCACTGTTCAGGGACAGCATTTTCCATATGAAAATGTCTGATCTGGGAGTGTTGTCAACGCCACGACCCACGGGGGGCCAGACTGTTCAGCCACTGCTCCCATCGGCAGGGCCCACGTGAGAATAGGAGTGCGTGACCTGGGAGCTGAGGCTGGGCAGTGGAGGAACAGCTTTAGCCTCTGCTGTTCCCTGCACAGGTGAGGTGCCACCATTGGCTTCAGTTCTGTTTACCTGTGCCAAAAGTTTTTAACCTGGACTTAAACACTTAGCTGAGAACAACCGAGGGAGGAGCCCAGTTCCCAGTCAGGAAAAATGAAGTGCACTTGTCCTGTGCCTGTTCATCATCCTATAATGCATTTTCTTTATTCTTAGTCTTGTAAAACCAGCAGTCCGTTCTCCTTGATAACATGCTGGTGATTCCTTTGAAGGAATTCCTCATTTGAAATTGAAAACTTATGCTTAAAGTCTGAGAATAAGACTTGCTGGAGAGAATTTACTAGCCAAGGAGCGAAGACACATTCCAACATTATAAAATCATAGAACTGCTAAAATTACTGCGGTTTTTAGTTTTAAAATGCATGTAATTTGTACAGTCTGAGGTGCTGCTCTAAGGAACTTCGTCTACATCAGGGGATCTTCATTAGCTTTATTCTGTGAACACAATAAAACCAGGATTTCTCCATGGATTCAGGAGGTTAGGCTGCCTGGGCCTCGTTTCTATCCATTTTCACCCCACCTGCCACGGTCAGGCCATCAGCTAAGAGGTGTTTGTGTTTCATTCGTGTGCTCACCACCAGTACTAAATCCTAAGGAAAACCATTCTTTTGCTCAGGAAAAATGCAATGTTTCACATTTTTTTGCAGTTTCTCACCTATGCTTCCAAAAAACAGGTCCATGTCCCAAAATCCCACCAAAAAATTCAACAGTTCTGGTCCTCGTTAGCACCGGAGTCGGGAGCTGTACGTATATTTGGGAAAGCCAGTTTCACTGCACTTTGATCCAGTGTAGGTGCAAACACAGGGTTATTACCTGGGTTAGAGACACACCTGCACTTGTAAGCTCTTGGATCCCTGTCTCCTCAGGATTCCCCATCCTTTGTTACCATCTCTACGACAGAGGAGGAACAGGCACTGTATTTTCTGATTGTCACTACCAAGTCTGCAGTGATTTATTCCTATAGGCTCTAACTGAATTAAAATCTTAATTAAGCTTATGCCACTTTTTTCCTCATTTTAATTAGGAACAGCCAAATCACTTGTCTTGGGGAAGGAGAAAGAAAAAGATAAAGAGTAGCAACACTATTTTCTGCTCTGTAGTTGTATTAATGAAGCCGTGGTGAGAATGTCCTCGCAAAGAGGTACCATGGGGCAGGACAGGTAACACAGCACAGACAGTGCTGCGGTACAGGAAACCTCAGTCCTCCACAGAAATACTTTCCTTGACTGTTTCCTGGTATCATTTCACGCCCAACTTCTACACTTCAGTGAGACACCAGGAAATGACCGATTACAGCGGAGAGTTTTTGGTGCATTCACGCTGAAAACCCTCTGAGATCATCAAGTCTGGCTGCTCCCCCAGCACTGCCAAGGCCACCACTGACCCACATCCCCAAGTGCCACATCCACAGGCCTTGGAACACTTTGTGGAGAAGCATCGCTTGTCTGTCCTGCTCGTGTTCCACCTACAGCAAACCGTACACAGATCACAGGCTCTGCCTTGAGCAAATCAGAGGTTTGCACTAAGCTCTCCTAACTTACCAAATGCTGCCATCAATGGAGTGTAAATCCCTCACTTTAAGCAGCAAAGGGATTCTCGTGTGCTTCTCCTTCTGTGTTACCCGTTCCTTTCTCCTCAGCCAGCCTCTCCAAAGACTGCAGCTTTGCACAAGCACAATCTGGCTCTTTGTGGGAAGGCCCTGGCCGAGCTCGTGTGCTCCTCTACAGCGTGGAAGATTTTTTCCACACACTGCCCCACGGGGCCCGTGGCAGGAAAGTGGCCATTCCACCAGTTCCCCCTGTCTGCAGGGGAATGCGCTTCCACCAGCAAAGCTGCTGTGGCAGGGCCGGGGGCTCAGGCTTTCCCAGGGCTTCACGGGGCAGAGACCATCCCATGGGGACATGGAGACTCTCAGTGCTCCTGTGAATCTCCTGCTCAACATTTGCATGTTGACATTTTCTACTTAAGGGGCCTTTTGGCATCTCTGACATTAATTTTTAATGTTGTGGTAGCAGGGCTGCAGCACTGCAGGAACAGCCTTTACTTTTGAAAGACTTTGCTCTGGAATCAGACTGGATTCAGTGTAGAGACTGACCACATTCCAGCTGCTCCTGCTGGGATTTGGTTTGTTGGATTTTGGTTTGTTGAATTTTTGCATTTTTTTTCTGATTGTTTGACTAGATTTTGCAAGTGTATTTCCTAACTGTATTTCCCAGTATCTTTACATTTCACACGTTCTAATGGAGTGCTACATGACACTGCCGGATTTTGTGTACCTTCCCGTGTGAATTGAGCCCCAGGATCCGTCCAGGAAAAAAGGGCTTGAATTTGTGTACTTGTTTGGCAGATGTAATTCACAGACTCTGAAACCTCCCCTGGTTCATGCAAAGGTGTAATTAGAACCAGGGGGTTTTACACAGGCAAAGTGGGCTTAAAAGGGCCATTTATGTCAGGAAGCCCTTGCATGGGCAAAGGACAGACCAGCTGGATTAAATTTTATTACAGCTGGTACAAGGCCCCTTACAACATGCCTGGGTCATTTAAAAATTTTAGAAATCGTTTAGCTTCAATCAGCCCGTCACTAACTGCAGTTAAATGCATGTAAGCCATTTGAGGACAGTTCACAAAGCTATTTTTATTCATTTAACTACACCTGTTTGAAAATATAATTTGAAATATGCAACTAATTACAATAATTGAACCTATGTTCCATTTTTGCCAGAGAATTTTTATTTAGAAGTTTCTAATTTGCCCAGTGCAGGCTTTGGTTCTGTTATGCTTTTCAACTCCAAAGAGCTGACATCCTCATCAGTGAAAGGATGTAGAAAAGGCACCGATCTACCCGTGTTGTAATTAAATTCAGGCTTCAGTCCGTGTGTGGCTGCAGCTTCTGAAGGTAATTGTGCACACCTCATTGCTTTTTACTTCTGAATGCTGCTGTGGTCATTTACCAGGTAATTCCAGAGACAAGGTCTAAATTACCAGTGCTTTCATAAAGTTTAAAATATCCATACCTAGCAAGGAGGATGCCGGGGCATTGCCTCCTGCCTCCCAGACTGTGAGTCCAACAGTCTTGGAAAAGCCCCAAACCCAGGGGGGAGCAGGGCCCTGGGCAGCCCATGGCTCAGTTCTGTGTACAACAAACATGGCGTTGCCATGGCAACCACGCTTAATTCGGTTTTGTAATAGCAGTGACAAACCCCACCGCCTTTCCCGAATTCGCCATTTATCACGGCATTCCTACACCTTACCTCCTTTTCACCATTCCGAGCTGTTTCCCAGCTCTCACACAGGGATTTCTGTGGGGGCTGTTCCTTTCCTTTGACCAAACAGACCAATCCGATCCCTCAGGCAGCTTGAAACTCTCTAGGTGGGATAATTTGAATTTTTGTCAAATCCCTTAGAACTCTAGTGTCCTCCTCCTGCTGGCATTCCCAAGTGTCTCCTCAGGCAGGCGGTAGGAGCCAGCTCAGCGCAAGGCTCCCAACGACACTGCGGGGGTTGTGCTGTGCCCACACACCTGCCAGCTGGGTCAGGGCCCTCTGGAGGGTGCACAGCTCCTTTGGGAAGATCTGACTGTGCCCTTCCTCATGGCCCAGTGCAGCCAGGGCTCAGGCTGGGCTCTGGGAGCAGCCCCCAGCCTTGCCCCAGGCTCTGGGAATGCCCCTGAGCGCACTGTCCCTGGCAGTGCCATCCCCCAGCCCCCCAGCCAAAGCCAGCCTTCCAGGTCAGGCAGATATGAAACAGTGGGGAGTGCGTTCCTTGGTGTTTCAGCGCTGCCGGATGGATGCCCGTCCTGGCCTGGCCCTGAGCTGTGCCCAGCTGCGTGCCCCCCCAGCCAAGCCATCTGCACTTCCACGCCCAGGAGCAAACTCTGGGTCAGCCCACCCGGGAGGGGAGGGCGCTGGGCAGGGACCGACACAGCCAGCATACGCTGCTCCTTTTTCCTTTGCATCAGTGCAGCTTTTCAGGAGAGGCCGGTTCAAGTGTTACCCAAGTACTCAAGGCCAATTCCTGAATTAAGTGGAGGAGCTTCCTTCCTTAATTCCAAAGCTGACAACTCCATCCCCACCAGGCTGTGTACAGCTCTAAGCTCTGGCCAGCCTTATCCATGCTTTAGCGAGAACCAGATGTTCCCTCTCTCCACAGCTCCTCTGAGTTATCTCCAATTCTGAGAATGCCCTCGAGGTTTTTACCCTGCCTGGTAAAAAACTACAGAAACCCAGAAGCTTTGGATAATGAAGCAAACATATTTTTTGTGGTGCAGTGTGGGCAATTTTTTTCAGTCTGCTGCTAGTTTTTAAATATAAAGTATAGCATATGTTTAACACAGAACATATGGAAAGAAAGAAAAAGCAAATCTTGAATTCCAAGTCTCGTATTCTAAGTGGAAAAGACTCCACAGTGCGAAAGTGGTCATTCAGAACAAAATCAGAACGATGTACCTATTACATGTAAATATTTATAAACCTAGTTGCGAGAAGGAGAGTTCCCTCACTCTGGGCAGTGTCCAGGCATGCACACAGGTGAGTCCTGCTTTGAGAGGAAGGTGTGACTCCCCAGCCTTGTCAGGAAGGGTGCTCAGCTCAGGAGGCTGCTCAGTCCCCCTGCCAGGAGCTCACGTGCTCCTTCCCTGACGTAAGTTAGGCTGGGTAAGGCACCTTATTTTTCTGGACAGACTGACAAGGCAATGATGTAATTAATTTCTAAGCCAGATAATTCACTTCTAAATTCTTAGCAGACAGGTATGCTCAGTGTAAGAACTCTTCCATTTGTATTTCTGTCTGCTCTTGTACTTTGTACCTGCCTGTGTAGGACAGATCAATCCAAACTTTGAGCTGGGAGTTCATGATCTCTTACGCACCCAGCCTCCATCCACATGGAGCTGGGTGCTGGGAGCAGTTCAGCTCCCGGCACAGGAGCAGCAGCAAATACCCCCCTGTCCCGTTATTGCTGGGGAGAACTCCTGAGAGGCCATTTCAGACACAAGGTTTTTTTACCAGCGGAGACCCTGAACAGACGGCAAATAGATAAACCAGCACGGCCACCCCTGCATTCCCTCCTGCCCCCAGTGCTCACAGAACCATGGCACTGCTCGGGCCCAGCCCTGCTCTGAGGGAAACAAAGCCCAGCATTGTCCCCAAACTGTCCCCAGACTGCAGTGGCTTCTTTTCTCAAGTCCCGGCACTTTGTCTCTCCTCCAGAACACAAGGACGGGGAGAACTGGTTTGAATGCCACGAGACAGGCATTTACTTCTGTCTTATTTAGAGAGAAAGCCCCAGGAAGGACTCAGCAGTGGCAGGGAGGGACCCCAGTGCAGGTCTGTGCTCCCCAGACCCACCAGCACACAGGAAGCCCCAGGTGCCATCCCTACCGACTTCCTCCTTCCCCCCTTTCTCTTCCCTCTCCTTCTGTGTGCAGTCCCAGATAACTGCCAGTCACTTGGCCGGGCTGGCTCACAGAAGGTGCAGCAGGCACAGATGGCACTAATGCATAAATGTGATCTAGAGAAGGGATGCCAGCACCAACCCCCAACAGGTTCCAAGGAACTGCAGCGCACTTACAGGGATACGGGGATTGGCAAGGTGAAAGCTGAGATTTGCAAGAGCTCACTGTTCCCAAATCAACAACAGAACCCTACAGCAAACGAGCAGATTTCTTTATTAATTTAGCAAATGCACTTAATGCCACCATCTCTGGGTTTATGTGTAACAAAGCCCCTCCAAAGCCCTCACTTATTATACAAATTAAACTGAGTGAAGGAAAAAAGGGAGAAAGGCAAAGATGGGAGCTGAAAACCGGAACAAACTCAGCAGTCTGCACCGATTGCTGTGGTTTTTGGGAGAGCTCCTGAGAGGGAACACAGCACAGAGGGGTTGCGAGTCAGAGGATGTGGACAGCAACAGAGTAAATGCCATAAATACACTGTCCCTCCTCAGCACCTGGAGCACACAAACACCCCACCAAATCCCTTTTTCCAGTAGTTGTTGGCAACGGACATTTAGGAAAAATGCACAGGGAAGGGAGTAAATCCAGCCTGACCATGCTCCTACAGGACACCTCTCCTGACTGCTGGAGAACAGGGGCATCTCCATAGGCACATGTGTAGCAGTGACTTCTAGTGAGGAGAAACATCTCGGGGAATACAGCCTCCACCCCCAGGCCCCATTCGGAAGGCAGGAAGAGAGGACAGCCCAGTGCACCTGTCCTGGGGGCTGCCAGCGCTGTGTGTGACGGGCCAGCTGGGGGGGCCCGGAAGGTGCCCCTGACAGACCGCCCCCTGTCACTGCGCAGTCCAGGGACCCTTCACATCCCACTGCCATGAGCCTCATGCAGCTGCCTTTAAAGGAACTACTCCTGATTTTCAACCAGGCACACAGGAGCAGAAGCAGAGCCTAAAAATTAACAGAGCTGGTAACTTAGTGACATAAAGTTTAAAATATCCATACCTAGCACCAGCACCAGCAGGGAAATTGTAGCAAATGCCTTGGCAGTACGAAGTCAGAGAATGCTGCTGGGGAGTGGGATGCCCAAGTATCCGAAAAGTTTGAATTACTAATCCCTTTGACATTCCAACCGAAGCCTAACAATGTGCTGCGGGGTTTGTCTGCAGGAAGAAGAGTTTACTCTTGTGGTACCAGGGAAGCTGACGTGGTGGAGGGGTGGGGAACAGGCTGGCACCCATGTCCTTCCTGGCCCAGTGCTTGGTGTCAGCAGCACTGGATTGTCACCAGCTGTAGGGCTGGGACAGCTGGGTCACAGTGGCATCTAGAGGGCTGCCACATGCAGTGTGTGTGCAGAACGAGGGTCCTGCTGGGCTCTCCCTCCCTGTCTCCAGAGCCAGAGCCAGCCCCAGCCAAGTGGGCACAACCCCAGGGAGCTGCACCCTCCTGCCGCAGCCTTGCTAGTCTTCCTCCCAAGAGCCCCCACCTTAAACCCTGCCTACTGCTTCAAATAGATTGACATCTTTCCACACAATTTCTAAAGTGCCTATTTTGGTCATAGTAATTGTATGATAACTAGCTTAAAATGATTTCCGTAGTGTTCTGAATACCACTGAACTGGGCTGCCTTCTCTCGTTACAAGCCATTGCCACAAGCCAGTCAGATGCTGTATAATCCACGGGCCGGGATATGGGCTGGGGTCTGAATGCTGTGCCATTGCTTCGATACGGGCTCCGAACACGACCCTGGATGACTTAGGCACCTAAAGGTGTAGAGCACCTGGGTCTTAAATCTCTGAGCCATCTGAAGAGGAGAGTGTCTCTTCAGAAAGGCCCAGGTTAAAGAGTTGATCAGGAAAAGGACACTGGGAAGTCTTCCTAAAGGAAAGCTAGGTTAGGAGAGGCCTGAGTTGAGGTCATAATAGAGGAGAAGTAGAGTTTGAGGAGAATGGGTCTCTGACAGTTCTGGTTTATCTGCTGCTATGCCTGATTTCAGAGAAGGATAAATTGCATTCTTCTCACAGTGGCTGCACAGACGGGGAAGGAAGAATGATGGGAATGTTTAACTTGTGCTTTAGAGGTGCCATCCCTAGAAGCTCCATTATTTCAGATATTCTGTGTCCTTATAGATAAAAAAGGCTCCACAGCAGTAGGATTTGCTAATTTATGGTTTCAGCGGGCTGATTCTTGATTCTACGAGACTTGAAGTGTGATGCCTCTATAGTAGCATATTATCTTTCTTTTCCTCCTGAAAAAGATGTAGCAGACTCAAGAAGTTGTTTAGGATCCTGACATGAGGAAACTGGCACTAGAGATTAGGCCTGGTGTCAGTCTGTCTAGAGACCCCCCCATAACATAAATGGGATCCCCACTCACAGCAGAGATTCATCTCAGAAGATTTGGGAAGAGCTCAAAGAGCTGAGACATTTCTCAGAGAAAACCTCTCTCCTGTTCTTCCCCACGTGCTGCAGTGCTGCACATGTGGCTCTCAGAGCTTCACCTGGAAGCAAGAATCACAATCCAACCCCCCAGTGTCCCGTGGGAGGAGAGGGAGCTGTCCCAGGGACAGCTCTGTACGTCATCGTGGAGATGGCAGGAGACGTGTCCTGGTTTTGGCAGCACGTGCGTGAGCGGCTGAGTGTCCGCGCTGGGCAAGGTGTGCGCTGGGCCGGCGCCAGGACACAGAGCACCTTCCCTCTGGCAGTGGAATGGCCTCACTCAGCCTTCCGAGGACTAAGGAGAGCTGAAGGAGAAGAGCCTTCCATTGGCAGGTGCCCGCAATGGAACCAAGAGCGTGCCCCTCAGGAAAGGGTCAGACCTTGCCAGGCCAGGGGGATACTTCCAGGGAGGCAGCAGTGCTGGGAGTGAGGGAGGCTCACTGCCAAGGGTCAGGGAGAGCGAGCCAGGGCCCTCGTTTCAAAGGATTCGTGCTGGATAAACAGGGACTCTCCAGGCCATTTCCACATCCTTTCCTTTTGCATAAGCAGTGCTTGCCTTGCATGAGGAAAACAACAAACTCCTGCCCTCTAGAGACAGGAGACCTCCAGCTCTGCTGAATAAAATATTTGCCACAACCTCCTTTTGAAGCAGATGCTACAGACGCAGCCAGTTTTATCCTCCCCCAAGGCCCACCGGCCGGCTCAGCAGCTCGGCACTCCCTCCTCCCAGCCCTGGAAGGCCAGCTCGCAGGACAGGCAGCTTGTCACAACCACTCTCGGTCAAGGCAGGAGTTTATTTGGAGAACTGCTGAATACAGCAGTCAGGGAAAACTTGGCAAAGGAAAGAAATCCCTCCCTTCTTCGCTACCCAAACCCGTCAGGGCAGGATGGCCAGTGCTCACGCCAGCCCAGCACCCGCTCCTGCCCATTCCCTGGCTGCCCCCAGCCCTGTGCCATCCCCATTCCGCCTTGTCCACAACGGGGTGCGGGGCACCAGGACACAGGTGGAGTGCAGGTGGCTCTCCCTGGGTGCCACAGAGCACAGGGAGATGCGAACCCCTGGACCTGGGTCCCACAGGGGTACATTCCTGGTGACAGGCACTCCCAAGATGAAGCAACTGTGCTGACCTGTCCATATGCCCAGTACCCAAGTAAGTGCTGCTCGTGGGTGAAAAGCTGCTCTAATGGTATTTCCTCAAAGCTGCCAGCACACTAAAGATACCTCAGCAAATATCCTTGGCTCCCAGGGCAGCAGCAGGTGTGCGCGGTTCCATCCACGCAGGGGGTACAAAGTGGGTATGAGCCACCCCAGGTGCCAACAGCAGCATTTCACACATAAGCATGCCCTGCCCTCCTCAGTGTTTGCTCCAAACACACGTCTAAATCACAGACACTGAAAAAAAAAATATTCCAACCTAACATCTTTAAACTACCTCTTTGGAACCTCTCCCTGGCAGGTTTGGTTTGTCGGCCTGTGCTCCAAAATACAGCATTTATCAGGTGCGAAAGACAGGAACTATCTTGTAAAACAACTTAGTCCTGTCTTCCTGCCCTTTACTGCCCACAGCTAAAGCAGGTCCAAGGGGTGGAAGGTGGCTGTGAGGTACCTGCAACTGTGCAGGCACCTTCTCCTCACAGCAGCCTTTTTTTTGGGTTCCCTTGTGAAACCAGTTCCTGGACCCCAGACCCTGTGACCTTTGGAAGTTGACCTCCAGGACTGGAGGATTGCTGGGAATGATCGTGAGGTTCATGCACACATGCTAAGGAGGTTACATTACATAAATCTGAGGAAAATACACAAATTAATATGCCTTTCCACTGAAGCTGCTGCCAAAATTCATTAAAGTGAAGAACCAAATTCTTGTTAGGGCCCAAATAGCACCATTCGCTTGTAGTTTGTTTCTCTTGACGATGTTGTTGTTACTTTAGGAGGTCTTTGAGCCCACCCTGCGGTGTTCTCAGAGCTCACCTCAGCTCTGTCAGGGGTGTTTCAGCCAGCAATTCAGGAATTCTGGGGAAAAGCTGCCTCAGGCAGCCCCAGGAACAATTCCGGTGCCTGCAGCAGTAACACCGGTTCAGGAGCACTCCTCTAAGGAATTATTGCTGATGAATTGTGTGACAAATGGTCCTTCCAGCAGCAGGTAGTGCCGTGAGGCAGGTCTCGGGGGGTTAAAGCCCTACTCCCACAGCATGGCTCAGGGGTGCCCGCTGGCACCTCTCCAGGTGCCACATGCAGAATGGCAGGGTGGGGGCTCTGCCACAGGTGAGAGCGGGAGCTGGCAATGGATTTGCCTGACATCAGAGAAACGTGCTGGTGGCAGCACAGCTGGGCAGAGGGGAGGTCTGAGCGCTCAAAGCCCGGCAGCACAGCACTGGGCTTCTGGTCAGCAGGGTGGGAAGCCGGTTTCAAACACCCACAATGCCCTGAACTTCCCGGATGAGGGATTCCCACATTGTGGGGGACAAAGAGCGAGTGGGAGAGAGATGCCAGCTCTAGTCCCTGAGAGCTGTTCAGAGCTGCACAGGATGGGGTGGGTTAGCAGCCCTTCTCCCAGTGAAGAGCGATCTTAAAAAAAGAAACCAAACTTCCCTTCAGCTGTACACTTGTCAGTGGGTATTTATGGGGTGAGTGAGTGTTGTAACTGAAATACATCCCAGGCAGTGGAGCCAGGGAAGGAGTGGTCGAATTTAATGCCAGAAGAATTTTAGTGCCCAGATGGGCCAGGTGACACAGGCTCTAGGTAACGCTGCTTCTGCCACCTCTGGAATGGGGAGGTCACTGAGGGTCCCATCAGACAGCGGGGTTTGGCCTTGCACAGGCGCTCTGGTTCTGCTCCCACTGCCCAGGGAAAGTGCCAGGATTTATTCAGCAAGGAAACAGGACTCCAAGGCAGGTGCTGCCAGGCACTGGCACCTCAGTGCCCAGTTTGATTCCCTCCCAGCTTTACTCCCTCAGAATTCCCTTTTATTGTCACCATTGCACACAAGTGTGTAGGTCCAGAGCACATTTGTTATCCCAGCGAGCAGCAGATGGGGAAGTAATGGTTCTGAAGAGGTGTGGAAAGCAGGAAATGGCCTGTTCCCATGCATTAGCAAAGAGGAAAAGGTGTACACAGTTCTGTCTGTTCGTGCAGGGGCTACAGGGGAAGAACTCACTGCCCTCAACTTTGATCCTTAGAGAGAGGCAAAGCGCAGGCTGGGCCACGGGGTGCATGTGAGAAGAAACAATCAGGTAAAGCAGGTTCTTGCCTGCTGGCCCAAAGTGCAGCAGCAGCCTGGGCAGGCTGCCCTGGGGAGCTGTCGGGAGCAGACCGCTTCCCCCGGACACAGGCTGGGCTCACAGGGATGTGCCCATGAGGGGTGGAAGATGCTCTGGTAGTGCTGTGATGACGGGGCAACAGAAATGACAGTGTTCAGTGCACGTCTTGGGAGGGACATTATTCTGAAGTCCTCTCCTTCCTCACGGCGCTGCAGGCACCGATCACGGAGTGCAGGATCAATGCCAAATCCCAAAAGGGCATGCTCTTCATGGGACACATGCAGAGTACACGAGTCTCAGCAACGGGCGGTGGGGATCTCAGTCCTCCGAGGCCAGGAGAAGCCAAGCTCTTAGGACACTGGGTCTCATATGGGACAACAACTGTCCTGGCTGAGCAGTCCTGCCAGGTGCTCCTCTGGGAAAAGCAGTTGTTTTTAGTCCTGAGCCAGATGCTGAACACATCAGCAGTGCCCAGGGAAACTTTTCCCATGGATACAGTTACTTGGCCATGCTAAAGGAATCCAGTCATACACAAGGACAAGCACCTGAGACCAGGTGGAGCAGCTCAGCCTGGAGGCTCAGTGTGGTCACATCCCATCCCAGATCCAGCCTGCTTCACCTGCCCTTCCTGAATTCCTAATGAACATTGAAGGGGCTCCAGAGGAGCCCTTGCCGTGTTCTCCTGCCCCTGCTGGAGCCCAGAGCGCCATTGGGATCGCAGGACAGCAGCATGTGTCTGCTCACACACACCCAGACACCCCAAAGTGCTCGTGACACTTGGCTCACCACCATCAATGGCCAAGCTGCAGGCCCAGGGTGGACACTGTCCCAAATGAATCTCTCCTCCCTCCTTGCCCTCAGCACCGCCCACAGAGCCGTTATGGGCTTGGAGATGGACACGCCACTGCTCCTGCAGGCCCCTCCTGGTGCCTTGTTTTGGGCATTGCCAGGTGAGGCTCTGACCTGGGGTTTGGTGTGAGCACCCACTCCCTGAGATCCCGTGCCCTGTGAGAATTTCCACCTTGCCCTGTAACTTAGATTCAGTAATAAATTCAACAACTAAAGGAATGGCTTTGATGTAAGATAAAAGAATTCCTTCTTAGGTAAACCCCTCTTGCCATAGATCTCTTTCCTCTTTTTTTGTTGCTGTTAAAGACCTGCCACATTCTTCCCCTGCAGTACCTCTGGTGCATCTGCGAGCATGAAGGGTGAGGTTTTTCCTATTGGATCTGGTGCATGGAGACAGCTCCCATATTCCCTACAAAGATCACAGAATACATGCATAACTCATTTTTTAATTACTGTAGTGCTAAACCACTAATTTAGTGCAATTTCATACTGACTACATGTTGGTATTGTTAAGGTTTATGAGCCAGTGATTTACAAGGCATGGTACGTCAGAACTCAAATTGGTTGGATTGATGGTTTAATTGAGCACAGGGACACGAGTGTAACAGTAACTCCCCACACTGGGGTATCCTGGCAATGCCACTGGGATGGAAATGCATTGGTGGAATTGGTTACATGGAACATGCATTTTTTTAATTGGGAAGGCCCAAACCAGACTGGTGAGACTAATGTTTGGTAAACAGTGCTTCTACTTAAGTAAATAGTTCTTTCTGTAAAGGTCAGATTAATCAGAAGGAAAATTTAATATTCTCTTTCTAAAAGCTGGTCTCAATGATGACACAGATATCACTGCATGGGAGGTTTTGGATGCCTTTCAAGGAAGGACTTACGTGAGTCCGCAGCTTTTTCTCCACACCAGTTTGCAGGAGAAAGTGCTGTTGGTCACATCACTGAGTTTCTAGTAATGAAAACCTGCAGCTCACGTTGATCGGAAGTGATAAACCCCTAACAAGTGAACATCAGCCTTTTATTTTCTGCCTGCGTCAGTTTGCCCATCTAGAATGCAAATGGTTGAACTTCCCACTTAAACTGACAGTGTATTTGTTATTACCTGTTACCGTCTGATGCTGACAGTGTTTGGAGAGCTGGTGTATCTTAATGTTCTGAGATTCCCCAGCTCAGGGTGCTTTCCCTGCCAGTGACATGGGCAAGAGTCTGCCTGACCACACAACTTCTTTCTCTCCTCTGTTCTCCATGAGTCACGGAATAAGGAGCTTGGGGGCAGAGATGTGGGAGATGGGGAGATCTGGGGAACCAGAACAGGCAGTGCTTGTTTAATGTTCTCCTCTCACCCTGCTCTGCCTGGAACCACTCATCCTGGCAGGAAAAGCCATGTGGATGTGGCACCTGGGGACATGGTGGTGGCCTTGGCAGTCCTGGAGCAATGATTGGACTCGGTGATCTTAAAGAGCTTTTCCAGCCTAAAGGATTCCATGATTTATCTCTCTGCATCTCTTCTACATTTATAATACAGATGGTGGCAGCCAGAAGTTCCTACAGTTCCTGTCCCCACCTTTTCACCGGTTTTATATTTCTTAATCAGCTGACAGAAACAGAACTGAAACATCAGGAAACCCCTTGATGAGAACACTGCCCTTCTCGTGCCAGCCAAGACCTGCTTGAGTCATGCCAGAAAACTCGGTGCCATCATCCTCCTTGATACCCAGAAAAACTGGAGATCAAACTAAATGAATGACAGGAACAGGAAACCCAGCCCAAATTTCATTTGGCAATTCCATAATCTCCCAGGTCTGAGCAGAAAGCAGTAATTTCCCCCCAGCAGTGCATCTCTTAAAGCAGAAATAAGGATTCAGAGCACAAGCAGTGCTGCCTGCTCCAAACCCAGCACTGTTCACACTATTCACTGTTCACCATCCTTGACAGGTGCCCGGGACCAAAGGGAAGGAATCGCTGCTGTGCCAGAGAGCTGCTTTGAGGAAGCACACCCTACTCTGACACCCCATGACCCTTAGGGAGTTTAGGCATTTAAACGAGCTCCAAGTGAATAAAAAAGGTTTAAGATTTCGCTGTTGGATTTGTTTCATTCTGCTACACCAAAAGCTGTCAGGCTTCACCTGGGCCCCTTTATGGGGGGTGAATGGTGTCCATTTGGATATGGCATCACGAGAAACCCCTTTTCCTTCTGTGCACAGCAATTTACAGACCCTTACACAGAGTTTGTAGATGCAGAGCTGGGGTTATTGCTAATAAAATGCAGTTTCAGATCAGCAGCAGCTCTGCTAACTAACAGTCACATCTATCCATGTTCACTGCGTGAGGACCTGGCTTGGGGGGGATCTGGGAGCAGGATCTGCCTTCCCCATGCTCTTCCCTTCCCACGGTCAGATGGGTTTGGGTTTGCTCACTGCAGCTTCCCAGAATTTGTGAATTACGCTCACAGAAGGCCTGGGAGTGTCAGAATGTGTCACCTGCGTCCTCGCGCTTGCCTAGAGCCCGCATTTGTAAGGCAAATGTGGTGCCTCACTCTGGGTAATTTCCATTAATTCTTAAAAGGTTTTTCATGGGTTTGTTATTTTCCCAAACATCTGAATTTCAATTACAGCCTCCTTCTAGCATCCAGCAACCTGTCTGTGTGCTACTCCACCAGTAACAGCTTCTCTCTTCCCTCAGGGCCGCTGTATCAACTTCACCCGAGTTCCCTCTCAGTAGAGGAGGAGAAGCAGATACCAGGAGGAGAGACAGCCACATTGCCACTGTCCTACCCAGCTGAGAGAACCGAGCCCTTCCTCGCATCCCTTGGACCATCTTCCAGCCCGAGCTCTACAGGTTCCTGCATCCCTGCTCTGGGAGCCCGCATTCCAACTGCGCACTGGTGCTTTGCCTGTGCCCCGGAGAGCAGCACTGCCATGTGTGCCTGGCTCCATGCACCACCAAAGGGACAGCACAGACACCAAAGATGAGAATGCTTTTCTATTTTTGTTATTTGCTGTTTTTTAAGGACTACAGATTCTCAGGACGCAATGTGCTTTTAGCGGAGACGCAGCGTTCCTCAGCTGCGGCAGAGGCACGTGGTATTTACACAGGGACTACTCGCCACGGGCACAGGATAACAATTCCCACCAGGCTAAGCAGGCGCAGAGCCGAGTGCCTCAGAGCCATGTCAGATCCCCAACCCTCGCCAGCTCCCTCCGCCGTGCCTTACGGGAACCTTCTGACTGGAAATCTTGTCACTCTAACACTGAAAAGTGCACACGCATGACAAAATGTAGACAGGATGCCTCGAGGTATCGGTAGCGAGCAAGACTTTGCCCTTTAGTTTTTGAAGACACCTTTCTTTCATTATGCACCCGGGACAGGAAGGAATTACTAGAGCGTTATTCCACAGGAAGACAGCCTGTAAGCAGAGATCTCGAGCCGAGTTGGAGGGACTGATGCTTCAAGACCTTGACACTGTGGCTGGTGGTTTTTTCCCCTTTCCTGCATTCACAGTTCAGTAGCGCATAAAACATCATCATCTATAAACATACCTAGCAGTCGTAGGCTTGTGTATTTTTTTTTTTAGATCAAAAAAAAGCAGTAGCCACTAAGCTGGTATCTCAGGGTTTTTTCCCCCCGCAAATCTCCAAGGGCTCTTGAGCGTCACAAGCCAGCAACTCTCTTTGCATGAGAATTTCAAAGTTTAATTAATATAATTAAAGGCAACAGCAAGCAGCAGCCTGTGAAGATTTTGCTCATCTTTTTTATGCCTTTTGACATTGAATGACCTATTACTGTATGTGCATTCCTCAGTGGCGGAGGGGGTGCCAAGCGTCGGGTACGATTCCGCAGTGGGAAAGACCTCTTTCCATCAATTCGGAAATTAAATTTACGGGAGCGCCGGCCATCACCAAACATCGACAATGTATGTATTATAATTTTTTAGAAAAACCAGTGTCGTGTCACGTCGACGATGCCAAATTATGTTAGCGTGAGCGGAAACACTGTGGGGGAGGAAGGAGGGAGCAGCTGAAGAAAAAGGCTCAAATGATCCAGTCACTTTCGATACTGTACTTCAGAGGCAGAATGGATATTCGAGTCGAAACCTGACAAAGCGCGCCCGCTTTGATGGGAACTGGTATAGACAATGACCAGTGGCTGGGTCAGTGGGATGTCTCTCTGCGAGCAGGGAGGCTTATCAAATGACACTAAAAATAAGTTCAACAACCATCACGTTGGAGGGGAAAAGGCGAACATTTCACATTTGGTGGGCATGAATGTGCGCAAGATGGAAAGAGCAATGTGGAGCATCCTGGGCTAATTATCTCCTTTGTGCTCTTCATCGGAATCGCAAGAGACAGAAATAATTCTCTTGGTCCATGTCCAAATCCGTGGCACTGCCCAAAGATGCCTTTACATTTATCCACTCACTTACATCTTCTGCTTGAGTTTATTTATGTCACTGGTAGCCTCATCAGCAACAGCCATGTCTGCACATTAGACTATAAATAAAATTATTATCTAAGTTTCGGTCGTTATTTCCGTCTTCTCCTCGCCCGTAGCCTCCCCATCATCTGCACAGCTCAGACCTCCATTTTCCAGGGCCATGGTGACCCACGGTACTGGCTTCCAGAGGCAGCCCACTTTCCCACGCACAGCGAGGCTGGGAAAGCTGCCACAGCTGCACCCGGGGGTCCCGACTGCCCACGGCCGGGGAGAACCCTTCAGACACCACAGGGATGCTGCTCATGCCATGTAGAGCATCAGCCACGCACCCGGAACCACTCAGTGCCCGCAGCGATGCCCTGTCACTGCATAACCACAGCTTGGGTGGCACTGGCCCTGGGCTGGGGACGTCTGACCCACAGAGCCCAACCACTGAGCCCTTGGCTGAGCTGAAGCCCCTGACTAAACCTCTGTGCAGTCTCCAGCCCAATGCTAGACCAAGAGCCAACACTGGGCAGGTGTGCCAGGACACAGCTGAGGTCCTGCACTGCTCCTCAAGGTGCTGACGCGGCACAGGTGGAAGCACTGAGCTCAGCAGATGCCAGGTTAAAACATAATCAGCTCCCTCTTACTTTTCCTCCATTTTCCATGGACGCACGACACATTCCGAGGTGTCACTGGAGCACCAGCTCGCATTCCAAGCTGCGCTGTGTAACAGGACAACATGCAGATGAAGAGGGTTTCTCCCTCACGTTTATCTGCTGCCTCTCAAAGAATCTTTGTAACCAACTGAGACACAGAAGTAGAAATCTGCCGACCAGTTTTTGTCCTTTCTGCCTGTGTCCACTGAAAACCGTGGAACGAGCAGTTCTTCACAGAAAGGCTGATCCCAAGCAAAACCGGATTTTGGGTCTGTACATGGATTTTCCCTTCTAACTGGCACAATATCGCAGCATGTTACACTTGGTATTTGGTGCAGATAATACCTGAGAGTTTCCTTATTACACAGTGTGGAATGTCCATCACAAATAATTTGGGGGGGCGAGGGGATTTTTTATAAAAAATAAAATCCACTGACTCAGATGACACAAAAGATACTTCCTTGGCAGGAGGGCTCAGAATGCACGAGAGAACCCTAAAGAGCCACGTACAAAGAGCCTAGCAATGCCACCAAGCAACCCCGAGGGGCTCCTCTCACCAGCGAGGCAAGGCAGGATTCATGGGAACAAGAGGATCCTCAATATAACAAGGCTGTGTTTCTTTTATACATCTTGATAATAAATTCAGAAATGAATTGGCTGGAGTTAAAATGAACTAAAAATTAATTTTGCCATGTTCCCTTTCAGTTTTTTGATTTAACAAAAAGTACAGCATTCATCAGGCATGAACCTGCTGCGTGTAACCCAGGGGAGCCGGGTCAGGCTAATCCAAGGCGAAACAGAAGGGAATTCTGAGTGCTGCGGTGCAGGCTCATCCTGAGCCCTAGGCACTGCAGGACAGCCCCGGCTGGCCGGTACTAATTCCTGTTGGGGGTTTTCCTGCAGGAAACTTCTGTGCTACATCCCTCTTCTTCTGATCATCCCTAATGTGACACCACAACTCTGCATTTCGCATGCTGCAGTTCATTTTACACACTCAACTCAGCCTCATCACACTGGAGCACTCCCACACAGGGATGCTTTCCCACTCCTGGGGGTGCTGGGGTTTAGTGGCAAAGATAAGGTTATCTTTGACCCCTCTCAGCAATGGCACCTCATGCAGGTCATGGGTTTGAATCCCTCTCCTGGGATTCTCACAGACTCCCAGGACACAGGTGTCTGGCCTCTGCAAAACCTGTGGTGACATCAGACTGCCTCGGTCACTGTTGTCTCCTTTAACATGTCCTCATGGTTCGAATCATGCTGACATACTCCAGGGAAAAAACAAAGGTGAAAGTTCTAAGTAGGGGAGGTTTTAGTTTTTTCTTTCTGGTGTTTCTCCTGCACACATAGAATAAACTTGGGAATTCTGTGTTATGTTGTTTCAGACCAAACCTCTCTTTTCAGCTCTGGAAGAAGTGGCTCTTTTATTGGTCACAATTCAGACTGCAGGGAAAGGTGAAGAAACCCAGTGCTATCAATGAGGGAAAAATCCCCATTTGATCCTGTGTCATTGAGTGCTGCCTCATGACTACAGGAACCCTGCTCTGCTGCAGGACAGGTGTCTTCCTTAGTTCATTGGGAAGCAGCAAAGGCACCGGCACTACCTGCCTTTGGAGTTGAGCTCAGGGAACCCCTCCTTCACCAGAGAAGCCACTGAGGGGAAATTTAGGAGCTCAGCTCTGCAGTGCTGGGAGGGAGGACCCGGCTCTGACCTCCCCTCTATGCACTGCTAGGCATCCAAAATGGGCATTGCAGCGTGGCCCTGGGAGCAGGATGGGCACAGGTAACAGCCCAGCTGCTGTGGACACCAAGCTCAGGTGTGGCCAGAGCAACGTCCCCTTCCCGACTGCCAAAGTGAGGGGCTTGGCTGTTGTCCTCACCAGGCCCATGGAGCTGCCCCAGAGCAGGACACCGGGCAAACGGCCTCAGGTGGCCAAAGGGGTCAGCACAGCACTCCCAGGAAAAGCCACAGCAGGGGCAACGTGTTGAGCAGGAACTTCGGAGGCTGCAGTGAGCAAGTCAAGGCAGTGCTTCATTTGCTAAAGAGCAGCTTCTGAGTACCTCTTATGCCATTACAAAACTATTGTCACAATTTCTAGAGAGGGCCTTATTAGACCTGGCATGTCCTATTTTATTTCATTTCACAAATCTGTTTTGCATTGGCTCAATTAAAATTGTTATATATTTTTGGGTCCTGTGTAGGTGCCATCTGTTTAACAGTGCAAGTGGGTCCTGTGATGCACTTCTAAATTTTGTGCTGCAATATATTTTTTTAATATAATGAGGGACTTTGGATGCGAGAAACTGCCTTTACCTGACAACTTTTTTGGGTTTTGGCAGTGAACTCACAATGGTTCTTCCTGTGTTACGAGGATGGCTCCACAGCCTATGGAAAAGCAAGACTTGACTTCCATGTTTGCACCAAAGTCGTATTATTTAATTCACACTTAATTTTTTTCATTTGCTTGCTCTGCCCGATTTTGTAAATGAGCTTATTTTCCCAAACGGGAATGCACAGGACTGCTCAGCCTTCTGGGGAGCTGTGGGATGTGCCAGGAGGGCCCAGGGGCCCACGGCAACAAACCACAGCCATCCTCACTGGGATTGGGAACAAATGCACCTTCTGAGGCAAAAATCCCACCTGCAAAGCTGAAGGTACTCTACAGCACAGCCAAGCCCAGGACAAATCTCCTGGGAAACAGAACTCAAACATGGTTTTATACTTTGGGGGGTTTTACTACAATTTTTAGGTCTGCTCTGATTTCGCCAGCACTGAAATGCCATTCCTGACTCCCAGTGAATTACAACAAAACCCCAAACCCAACCCATTAACTGGCTCTCCTTTAAAAGCACAATCTCAGATTCTGGTAAATTCTCCAACACACTGTAGGAGAAAAGCATCTGCAATGGCACCAATCCTGCAGCATTTGTGGGGTTCCCAGGTCTGCTCCACAGCCAGGAGAGGGGTCCCTGGTCTCAGTGCTCAGGTTCTGTAAGTGGAACTGCTTTGTCCTGGGTGGTGAATTGGGCAGTACCCAAAAAACTCCCAGCTCCCTGCAGCATTGCTCGGCAGGACATTGAGGAAAATTTGTTCCAAACAGCATGCTGCTTCTAAGCTGCCTTCAGGAACATGGATGTACCTGGAGCATGAGTCCTGCCCGTTTTGGGATGTAACAAGACACGATTAAGTCATGGAGAGATTCCTCCCTGACCACACCACAGGTTTTAGCATTAACTCAAGCCCCACCTTGGCCCCGACCACCTGCCCAAGCTCCAGCAACAGCCCTCACTTCCCTGGACAATCTCCTGAGGGCACAGGAAGACCCATCTGCTCCAACTGTGGCACTGGAGCAAGGATTTACCTGGGATTTAGCACAGCATGGAACCTGAGCGCTCGATACCCTGCCACGACAGCACGGACTGCAGCCGCCCGAGACGCCTTCCCCTCTTTCCCAAAACCTCTCCAGGCTATCCATGCACTCTGTGGTTCCTCAGGACAGCTGCCTGGGATTGCCAGCCCCTGGGATAGATGGTGTCTACTGACAGAGCTGCAAGATGCTGATTAAATTATGTGCTTTGGCCAACCTGTGTGGGGAAAATTAATTGAAGCGCCAAGTGATGGGTTCAGCACTGCCTTGTTGGAACGGGGAGGTTGGGCTCTGTGATGCTTCGTCTCCTTTTATTTGATTAGGCAAATTAGGAAACAACAGTGTGAAATGCATTATTGTACTAATCTGATGTCCAAAATGTGAATCTCATTAGAGCTCTGGCCTCAATGCTTTTTATTGGGTTTCTCTGTAAGCTGAGGAAGAGCAAGTAGGCCAGAAATAGATATTTTTCAAATTACATCGGAATTGCCCCGTAATAAACATCATATTCTGTACAGGCTTCGGTCCCTGGAACAGCTCCTCATAAAAAGCATCTCGAAGCTTCTGGAGAAATTCAGTACGACACGTGCTAGGAATGGAGGGGATGCAGCAGCGAGAGGAGGTTGGAGCCAGAGAGGATGATCCATTGACCCAAGTTCCCTTAGAGCTCTGTGGGGTGAGACCCTGGGAGTGGGGACACTGTGCCCCTCCAAAGGGATGCTCCATGGTCCAAAAAGGGGTTCTGCAGAACTTCTCTTGATGAGGGTGCATGCTGTGGTGGTTTGGGGAGAAGGGAGGAACAAAGCAGGATGGATGGCAGGGTGCCAAAAGCCCAGGGGAAAGCCAGGCACCATCCTGCCATGGCATGGAAAGGGGGGCTGGCCCCAGAGGGCTCTGCTCAGCCCAGCCTGTGCCAGGGCACCCTGCAGAACCTCCTCACTACACTGGGCCCTTCTCCGAAAGGCTGAACTCAAGGTCACTCTGTAATACCAGGGGAGAACAAACGTACAGTATAAAAGTAAAACAACACAACATTTCACTGCAAAGGGCTCTCCAAGAAGAGCCAGTTCAGGTATCATTTGGAAAAGGGTCACTTCACAATACGGCCCTTCCAAATTGCAGCTCCAACTCAGAATTAATTATCCTTTCACTGTCTTGGGTTTTCTTTTCTTCTTTGCTTCACATTAACTGCAGCTGAAATTATTTTAAAGCAATGATCTTGAACGTCATGTCCTTCAGCTGGCCCTGAAAATCCATTTTCTATGGAAAGCCTCCTTTCTTCTCCAAGATTTCTGAGTGTACAAAGCTCATCAAGGCTCTGGTTCTCTAGGGGTGTCAGATGCTTGGATAATACCCAGGTGTCTGCCTGCTGGACCAGCTCCAAGGTACTTTATTAGCATGAAGAGGCCTATTTGGAAGCAGTTTAACTCCTTCGGCTCTCAGGGCCCAGCGCGTGTCCTGCAGCAGCAGACGGACACCAGGACACTGCCTGTGCACGGCTACAAATGCAGACTCTGAGTCACCACCACCCACTGCCACATCTTGGAGAGGAAACACCTGAGATGTCCTGTCATCACAGCTGGAAAGATCACCTGGTAGTGTCCCACCCACATGAAAGCAGAGGAGAATTGCGTGGACAACTGCAGACCACAGCTCTGCTGCACACCTGGGGCTCAGCCCTTCCCCAAACTGCTTTGGAAAATCCCAGCAAGCCCCTCTGTGGGAGCCGTGCCCACCCTCACGACAGTGGCAGCATGAGGGGACGCTGTGGGGCTTGTTTTCCAGGCATGACACACGGCTCAGCATTCCCAGGCATGGACCAGCACAGGATCCTAAGATGCCCTTGTCCCTGGCACCGAGCAGGGCAGGGGCAACAAGGGCCTTTGCTGTGCCAGGGCGACCCGGAGAGGTGAGGGGGACTTGTCCCTGATCCATCCGGGCACACACACACACACCACTGGCAGCAAAGCAACGAAGCCTGTGAAGATCCTCTCAACACACACTTAAAATAAGAACTGAGCAGACTTGGATTTCCAGGCACTGCAGGAAGCTTCAGCTCCTGGCTCTAGCAACTTGCCCCAGCAGTGGCAGAATGTCTCAGCATGGTCCCACAGAAGACATCACACCGACTGGGGCACTGCACTCCGCTCCATCTCGCTGCTGAGATCACGTGGTCTGCATCCTACCCTTTAACACGAGATATTTTTCTTTAGTTTCCAGCATGCAAAATGGGACTATGCAAAACAAAGACAGAAAACACACAATTCCCAGCCTTAAAAAATCAGTTCCCACTTAAAAAGCAAAGCTCCCTTTAAACTGCACACTGTGTTGCTTCAAAGCTTGCAGCAAAGAGCTAAAAATCTGAGCCACCAAGATAAGAAAGATTTGAACAAATACAGTCCCAAAGGCTCTGTTTAAAGTTTTAAAAGCCCAAGGTCTAAGTTATTTGTGAGCTGTTTGAGGCCTTTTCTTGGATTAAAGAGGCGAAACCTTCCTTGAAATTTGGGGTGTTTCCAAGTGGCAGTTGGCAGCAGGAGAAGAGTGGCACTTGGAGCCAACCGTGTTCTCCTTCTCCATGCCGCCGACCAGGTCATGGGACAGGACACGTGCACCTCCCCTTGGAGATGACTCCCCCTTGGATATCACAAACACAGCCATGTCTATGCAACCAAAGAAAACATTTAGTGCTGCCAAAGCATTACACAGTGTAGGGAGGCTGTGAGAGAGGGAGGTTCCTGTAGCTGGGCTTCCAAACATACTGAGGAAACATGGATTTTGGGAAGAGTGAAAGGAAGTTCAAGACCTCTGTGGAATGGGGCTCCAGAGCCCACAGCAGCGGAGCGGGGAGGAGAGAAGAGAAGCTGTTAGCTCTCATTCCAGCTGGAGGGAAAAGGAGCTCATTGGTCTGAGCCACAGAGAGCAATCAGGGGCCAAGGAAAGGCTCCCACAATGCTGCTGCAGCTTTTTTCCCAACACAGCCCCTTCCAATCGCCATGTCCTCCGGCTCCCAGAGACGTCCCAGTTCTGATGTCTCCAGGGGATGTCAGCTGAGTCCAGGGATGTCCCCAGCCCTTACAGAAGGGCTGTCACGCTGGCTGGTGCAGCTCAAATCACTCACAGCTTCATCTCCCTGCCAAGACAGGACTGCACAGAGGGTTCCTTGACCAGGACCTGGACACTCCTCAGGTGAATTGCCCTGATGAAGCCAACGCTGAGTACATTGACACTGGAAGGCGTTTCTTGTGCCCACAGAGAACATCTGGAAACCATGCTGGGACATCCGCAGCCACCACAACAAGGTCATGCCCACCAAAGTGTCCACGATTAGGCTCCTCCTCCCAGAGCTGCCAAACTGCACTTCCTTCCTCTCTTCAGGGATGAAGCTGTGCCTCTGGCATATGCCCCAGCTAGAGGAACTTCACCTGTAGGGAGGTGATGAGGACTGTTCCAAGTGGCTGATGTGGCACTGGTTGTATCTAGCGTGGCTGGTGCCACCAGCTGCCTGCTTTCCCCTCCAACCCCCCACACACCCACGTGACCAGTTTAAGTGACAAAACCTTTGCGGGACCAACGAGACTCCCCTCTTACTTCTATTTGTTTCCTGTTACAAAGCGGCTTCTCCCAGCAGCTGAAGTTGAAACAGGACTGGCTTCAAAGGTAAACATTTCTCACTGATTTCTCATCAACTATATTAAACACAGTCATAACTGCCCCCCCCCCNCTGAAGGATGACGTCCTCCTTGCCTTCAGCATGTGCCAGATTACTCATAAACCTGGACCATATGCCGCTGCAATTTACTGATGGGCCCAAGCTGTTTTGGTAGATACAAAATCCGAGGGGATTAGGGAGGCTCGAGCCGTGCTGAAAACAGAGCAGCAGCAGTGGGGCAGCTGCTTGCTCTCTTTGCTCAGCCTCAATTTAGGTCAGTGGACAAGAGCTGCCCCATGCCAGGCTGGGGAGCCGGGCTGACTGTGGGGGCACACACAGAGAGAACCCCAGCCACGGGTGTCTGCCCCCGCGGGGGAGCTCCCCCTTCCACAGGGCAGGTGAGACTACACTGCTTCCTCGGATCCGGAGCCTGGCTGCCAGGCCCAGTGAAGAGCCCTCAGCCCAAAGCCAAAGAGGGGGTGCTTCCCCCCATCTCGCGGTGACCCCTGCCTGGCAGTGCGCCTCGGGGCGTGGCAGAGCACGGTGACAGCCAGCGGTGGCTCCAGCAGAGCTCCCTGCTGCGACCCGGCTGCTGGCCTGTCTGGAAGGTGGCCGGTGACTGGCAAGTCACCACAGTTGTGTTTCTGTGTCCCTGGCCCGGGGAGGGATGTGCACAGGGAGGGAAGGGACAGCTCAGCTGGAAGCACCACCTGAACCAGGGCCCTTCCTGGGTGGGGGTTATGCAGCCCAGAGGTGCTCGCAGCCAGCCTGTGGCTCCCAGGCCAGCACCTTGGCTGCCTCCTCAAGAGCCTGAACTCGCATGGAACGTGGAATGACATAACAGATCTGCTGACTTGAGCACTGCCCATTTAAAACCTGTCGGGACAAACAATGTAGCAGCAGCTACATATTCAACAGCTTCTTCACTGGCGCATTGGAACCGTCCTTCCCCTCCACAGTATCTTACACAAGCACCTCCATCACCTTGAACAAAGCCGCTGCTTGTCACCAGGGAATTCCAAAGGACTGTGGAGAGCAACAGGGAATGGGGCCCAGAGTGGCTGAGCACAAGCACCCTACACTGCCCCATAGGGATGGGAAGAAATCCAGACTATGGCTGCTGTGCATGGAATATTAAACTTCAGTCATGGGAACCTTCTTTCCAAAATATTCCTCCACTGGGTGTAATTTGGGACTTCTCATCACTTAGAAGATGCTCACAGTCAACACAGCCTGACTGGATTTCCAGGTGTCAGAGCTTCTTTCCACACCACAATGTACCCCACTGCAAGGAGTTGCTCCTAGGGATTGCACTGCTTGGCACAATTAAGTAGATGAAAGTGCCCATTATGACTTTCAAGTAAGAGTTCACGATTTTAACCTCTCATGTCTCATCTTGACAGCTGAAATGCACCAAAGAACTGCGGACCTCTATCTGCCAGGCTCCAGAGGGGCAGCAGCGCCTGACCGCGAGAGCCTGGCTCAGGCACCCCGTGCCCAGGTCTCTGAGAAGGGCGAGGCCACGCTGCATCCCACTGGCTGCCAGCTCTGGCCCCGGGTCCTCGCTGGTGGGGACATCCCTTTGTGCCTGCCCAGCACAGCCCAGGGCTCACAGGGCTCTGTGCCTGTGAGCCCTGAGCTCCCAGAGACAGCTGCCAGGAGACTGTGCACAAGTGTCTACTGGAACATGGTTGGGCTTTTCTGCGTATTTTACAGACTTTTCTCCTCAAGTTTATCACTGCTGTGTCCCAGAGTGACCCCAGACCCCCCACACCTTCCTTCGGAGTCAGGGCAGGCGGGAATGTGCTGCTCCCTACTCCATGTGCCCAGATGTGCTGTGCAGATGGGTCTGCAGAGAGGGATGGGGTCTGGCGGCCGATCACTGTTTACAACTCTTATTAAACCCATTCTCCTTTCCTAATTATTATAATAGCTCCTGAAAACACCACCCGTGGACTTTTAAATGTTTGATGTGTGCTCTAATGAAAGCTGTGGAATTACCCCATGCTCGCTGCCACATGGCCCACACAGCAATGGAGATGCTAAATAATTTTTAAAAATTTATAGTTTACAAGATGTATGTCCCATCTGTGGCGATGCAGCAGCTCCCAAATGCCCTGAATTTCACTGCATTAACAACACCTCTTAAAAACAACTGGCTGCTCTCTACAGGAAGGTTCAGTAATGACCCAAGGGGTGCATCACAGTGTACACAGGTTGGAGACTGACCTTGTTGGGACCGAATGCCACCAAAGCACATAAACTCCACAGCCAAACCAAGTACTTTACACCTCCAAGTAACACACTGCTGTTAAAAGCATTGAACCGTTATTCCAGAGAGAAGAAAGTTCCTTTCGGCACCTTTGCCAAAGCTCAGCCCAACCACAGGCACGACAACAAAAACCTGGTGAGTTCAAGTGCAGCATCCTTGGAACGATCAATCCCGGGGGTGAGATCAGGAGTCGCTTTTTCCCTCCTCTCCCAAGAGACGTTCTCTGTCACAAGGCAAAATCACACAAACTGTGCCCAACTTAAAAACTGAGTTTGGGATGGGAGCCAGAGCAGATGGTTAGGAAAGCTAAACACCGCTGATTTATTTCTTACCCTTTATGCAGCAATATTAGAGACAATGGCTCTGATCAGAACAAATGAGAACAAACATGGGGATGCAGACTCAATAGAGAATTAACAACCAGCACTACCAGATTCCATTATGCTGTGATTAATTCTGAATTTGTGGCAGGATTATCAGCAGCAAACCTCTAGCTCTATCTAATAGAAGCAGTGCCAAAGCATCCAGCCTTTCAGGGAGGGCTCTTCAATCTGCAAAGGGACTCCAGCAGGAAAATGGTGTAGGAGATGCTAGGCTCTGTGCTGTAAATTCAGCTGGAAAATGAACTTACTGTGCCCCACATCCACCCCAAACCCCAAGAAAACAACAGAAAAGCCTGGACAGACACCAGAAGGAGCTGCAAGTCTCTGAGTCCGGGAGGTCTGAGGGATGTCACCTGCAAACCTGAGGGACACAGCCACAAGGCTGTCACCCTCCCTTGCCTGGTCCCTCTTACACGAGCACTGGCCTTCTACCCCCCATTCCCCACTAGCCATAGTGTGAGACTGAGGGGAACATCACCAGGTACTGTCCAGCCTTCCTCTTCCCCTGCCATGGCAAACTCTGCTGCAGGACATACAATGGCTTTGGTCACAGGGTGCCTCAGTTTCCCCATCCCCGGCACACCACAGCCTCCCCCCACAGAGCTCCCCTCCCCTGGCAGGGACAAAAAGTGCGAGACACCCGTTACGGCCTTATCACCATCAGCATTCCCATAAACAGGCTATATTAATACTTAACAACTGTCCCCACTGTGCCATGTCACCCCTGGCTTGCCCGTCTGCGCAGAGGACACCTGGCCTGGGAACTGCTGCCGACAGCCACAGGAAATGGACTTGCTGACGAGGGTGTTCAAGGCCGTTATTTGTGAGACGCAGCTGAGGTGGGACACAATGAGTTCAGCCCTGTTTTGCTCCATTTCCCATAGCTAAGCACACAGTAAAAGCTGAGTTTATACCCGGAGCTGCCATGCATGAATATCTCATTATAATGGCAAAGACCTTTTATTTGTACCGGGCCCCGCACCAGTGCTGCGCTGTGTTAATCACCAGAGCTGGGCTCTGGTAATGACCAGCCCCGTAAACCAAAAGCGGCAGGTTTGGTTCCTTCCATCCTTGGCCCTCCATGACGGAAAGCAGGGAGCTGCTGCCAGGCTGGGATTTTGGCTGGCACATTGCAGATTATGGCTGCAGTCAATGGTGAGGAATTCCCGCACGTCACCAGTGGTGAGACCACAGAGGTGGCGTCACGCCCCGAGTTGCGCCCAGCACAACGAATCCCAGTATGTTACCACAGCCCACCTTTCAAAGACCTGGCTTTTTTACGGCACTTGATCATTCTGAAGAACAGGCACGAGAGAAAAGCCAGTGTCACTGGTTTGATGGAAGTTTCCCGGGATTTTTTTTAGGACCTTGCTGAAAGTTGGGATTTGTTTCCCCCCACCTCCAGGCAGGGAAGTTGCTGTTTTCCACCTCCGTGGAAAAGGGCTTCTCTGCACAGAGCTTATCTGCCTGTAACTCCTACAAGGTCCCATCTACAAGGTCCCGCCTCCCAGCTCCTCTAAAACATCCCTAAAGCAGAGCCAAGAGAGAACGGAGCAGCTGGGAGGAGGTGGGGAACATTTAAGGAGTGCCTGCAAAGGCTATGAACTGTTTTTCCTTCTGGAAAGCTGAAGGCTCAGTAAAAAAGGGACAAGAGTGAAGGTGCATGGGAGGGAAATCCAAACACAAAGATGGAGCCAGGTGTTGCAATGAAATACCAGCACACAAAACATATAGATGCTTATGAGGTAACACAAACCTCCAACCCAGATGTCTTTTACAAAGCCAAATCCTTAAAAATCCTCAGTGTCTTTTTTCCTTTCACGAACATTCATAATTTGGAAAACTCTGGGCTGGAAGTTGCTCCAGCTGTTCACGCTCCAGGGGCTGTGGCTGCAATGAGTCAGTGCCGCATGCAGGGACCTTGTGAAAACTCTCTGCAGAGCCCAGCAGTGGCTGCCAGCACAGCACTGAGACAACACGGCAACTCTGCTTTTTGCGGCTACTCAGACCCCCTCCTATGTGACCCAAACACCTTTCTCCTTCCCCCCCGGGTTTTGGTTCCAGCTTGAGAGTCCATGGAGCGAGAGAAAAGCTGAAACAACTTTACTGCTCAGCCAGGCCAAGCAGGGACCTCGCCCGAGACTCCTCCAGTTTGCTGGACTTTGGCTCCAAGCTTGTACTGAGCTGTAGCCACAAGCTTGGAGCCAGCTCTGGGATCACCTGGACAGGCAAGCAGTGCCTATACTCCGTGGGGGGTTATGCAGAAGTTACTACACCCAGGGTAGGCTCTAACTTGCACTCAGAAACCGGCCTCCACACCCACATTTTGGAGCTTGTAACACCTGAATGACTTACCATGGAACATGAGCAGCTGCTTTAGCAATCTGTGGTCAGGAAAGCTTAGGAGACATAGATCTGGCAGTGCTTTTGGCATGACAGCAGGAAAGTAGTGGTTCAGAAGTTCAAGGGTTTGACTCTTCAAAGGGAACAATTAGCATAGCTCTTCAAAGTATACATGGAGTGATGGGAAGGAATGGGATGTCTCCCTACAGCCTTTAGCAAAACCCATATCTAACTCATGCCTATATGAAAGTTGCTGCTCTTAAAAACGGTGCTAAGAAAACTGGTGCCAATATGCTGAGAAATGACAATGGGAAATGTGCTCTGAAGTGTTTTGAACTGGAAGTCAAGAGCACCTCTAGAATGGGAATTCCCAGCTCACAGATCCAAAAAAAGCTCCCCCTTCCCAAGAGGCAACAGTGGCAGCAGGACTGGGGATCTGCTCCGTGAGGAGGGACAACATGGCAGTGGTACAGCCCACGCCTCAACAGCTTCTGTCCTGGGTGCGGGGAGCGCTCCTGGGGAGGGGTTCATGCTCTGTTGCTCCCCACTCCCATCTCCTTCTGTTCCAGGGGCAGGGGGATGGATGGGACGTGCTGGTAGAGGGGACAATGACACACGTCTGGCTTTGGCAGTCACCCCATGTGTTCTTTGGCCCTGGCAAGACAGCAAAGCTCAGGCTCTCCTTTCCAAGGGGCTGTGGAAGGAGAGCTGCCCTGGGAAAGCCAGCAACATGGACACGAATGGAAGGAGAGCTCTGACCTCAAACCTGAGCTCTGATTCCACAAGGAAAACGCCACCAAAATGAGATAGAAACAGAGGTCACATTTGAGTGACCCCAAAGTGATCTGGAGGGCTTCTGTGGGGGTTCCAAGTCACCCACCCACTCACTTTACACCAGGCAGAAAACAGAAGCAGCAAGAGCAGTGCCTTCCTCATGGGTTACAAACTGTTCTAGCTCGGGGTATTCATCAATGCGCAATAAAGCCCTGCCTCCTGCTAGTAGGTACAGAACGTGGTTCCTATCTTTAACCCAATCCCATTCACTGGGATTCCCCATGCTGGGAAGCGCTGACCAGTGCCCTCTCTCTCTCCACAGGCACTGATGGCATTTTTGGCTTGTCACCCTCCTGACATATACACAGGAGATATTCTTCCTGCACAGAGCAGGAATGAGACAGGGGAATAAAACACTGAATAACCCAGGAACTCTTGTTACATGCAACGCAATATCTTTCTTGGGGTGGAGAACTTGCACATCTTTTCTCCAGTTTCTCTTCTATAAATATTTTATCTAACCCATTTCCTTCCCTAAGTAGACTTGGATATCAAAATAAATGAAATAAATGCAGCTCCGCTGTGGTTTTGGTAGAATCCCCAACAACTGTGGCAACTGCTGGAAAGTTGGTATTCCTCTTAAAAATCCCCTGTTTAATTCCTGCTTACATGATTAGGTCCTGAAGCACAGATACATTCAATCACCACCTCGGAGTACCTCGTAAATCTCTGCTCAGTATCAGAGCAGTAACAACACAAAGAACCTAAAGTGCTTTAGGCAGAATATTCCCATTTGCTGCGCTTTGAGCACAGAGTGTGCTGGCCCACCGAGGGTGCAGGAACAGCCCTAAATTCCTCTCAGGAAAACTGGGCTGTGATAAGCACCTGGCAGCTATGCTGGACTGGGCACCCAGGTACTTGCACCATCCCTTTCATGGGCTGTCACCTCTGGGCTCCTCAGCCACCACAGCTCCCCCCCTTCCCTATCTCCCCCAGCTGTGCCTGAGATCCCATGCCCTAAAACCACTTTCGAAACTGAGCTGGTTAAACTGCTGGAAGTGTCTGTATGGGTGAATGGAAATCCATTTCATTTCAGTTCATGTCAAACACAGCTTAAATCCCCACGGGATCACACTAAGTTACATGAGTATCAGCCATGGTTACAGTAAGTGCCCATGAGAGTTTCTCCACCAGAGTGGTGGGATACAAACCAGTTTATACCAGCACTGCCTTGTCTGAATCACACGTTTCTGCCATTGATACTTGAATCTGATCTAGTGCAAGGTGTCCCTACGTGGAGCAGCTCATTCACCCAGGGACTGCGAGGCAAAATCACCACAGTGCAGGCGAGAGAAGAGCGGCTTTAAAGGAAGAATAAAAGCACAAAACCTCCCTATGCCAACAGGGGCACAATGCATTCAGCTGTCAGCTCTGCAGGTAACCAAAGGTGAGTGGTTTGGGGGGGCTCTGGGGAGCACAGCACTGGGATGGAGGGTTTGGACAGCAACTGATGGGGAAGGATGCTTGGTGGCCCATGAAGAATTGTTTGATCTTACCAAGGGCCTCTCCTGAAATGCTTGGCAGGTGTGAAGTGAAGCAGAAGAAATGTGGACAAAAATATGCTGCATATGGTTTGGCTCTGAATGCCATTTGCAGTTTGGCCACATGAAAGGACCTTGCATGTTTACTCCCTGTGAACACAGATGTGGAGACTTGCTTGGAGAAAACACGGAATGCTGGCCTTAAATCCTTACTCACATCCAACTTCCAAATGAGAAACAAACATTTAACACTGATAAATTAAGTCAGCAGTGATTCATTAAGACCAGCAGAAACACAAGCCGTGCCACAAACAATTCTCAACCGAAGTGTAAAACTTTCTGTATGCAATTTGTGTGTGCCCAGCAGGCCAAGGGAGGGATCTCCCCCTCTACTTTGCTCATTTCGAGACAAGAAGCAGCATCTCCTAAGGCAGCCGTGCCTGACCATGGCTGTTTCGAGATGCCTTTAGCCTCGTGCCTCAGCCCAGAATCTGTGTGTGCTTCCCAAAAGGAACCTGCCCGTGCTGACCTGGGCCTGGAATCAAGGACACTGGCAGGCTTCAGTGACAAGCACGGTGGCCACGGTGCACTGCGCCGGCTCCCTCCGTGCGACAGCCAAGCTTCACTGGGCTGTGCCCGTCACCCCTGCCCGCCCTCCCCGCGGCCCGGTCACCTCCAAGGTGTGAGGAGCATCAGCCAGAGCCACGCAGAAAATCACAGGTTCCCGAGTGGCACTTCACACCCCTCCGAGTGCAAACGCTGCCGCTCTGGGCTCAGGAGCCAGCACGCCGTGACACCTCCCTCACACAGGCTCCCATGACTCCAGAGAGTTGAGCCAGCCCAGTCCCCTCGTGCACCCTGCCTGACAAACCTGCTGCGGCTGTGACCTTGCTGCTGTCCTCTGGCTGCAGCCCCCTTGGGAGGAGGCATGCGGAACAGGGACACCAGCCAGGAGCTGGGCTGCGGGGACACGGAGCTAGACACGCACAGGGAGCAGGCGCTGTGCATGCATGGCTGGTGACCTGTGGGACTCAGGCTGGCAGCTCCTCCAGGGCCCGGGACTTGGCAGGCTCCGCTCCCAGCCCCTTCTGTGCAGCCACAGGCAGGTGCCAAAACGCTGCCCAGCCTGGATGCACTTCAAAGGGTGAAGGGACGGTGGAACTGGGCTGCACCAGAGCCTGTGGGCTACCAGGACTGTCTCCCAACACCTCCATTTGCTGTCACCTCACCCCATGGAAGGAACTTGCTTATCACAGTAGCATCAAGTTCATAACCTCTTTCCTACCATTTCACACTGATTTCTTTTCAGCAGAAGGCGGTACTGAAGAACCAGAAAGGTTTTAGCAGCCTCCTGAGCATGAGGCCTAGAGAAAAGAAAAGAAGACACCATACCCAGAACCGCAGACTCCAGTTAGTCACCAAAAACAAGGAACTTCGCCGTCAGACACAGAGAGACTGGGGCAAAACATGGCAAACGCCCGAAAGCAAGGCACATAAATGGCAAATACTAAATTTGGAGCAAAGAATAAGAATTAGTATATGCTAGACTGAATAAATGCAGTAAGACACGGACAAGGAAGAGGGCTGTGTCAGAGACTGAAATAATTAATGCCTCGAACATTGATATAAAGTTTCAAACTGTTTTAAACAGAGAAGACCGCCCCTCCCTCAAGGATGCCTGATTGGAACTTCGGACTGGAGATTAGGTAAACGGAAACCCCTTCAATCACTCAGGTCTAGGAAAAAACAAACACAGCTGGGGGGAAAGGAATGCATCCACAAGGGAACCAAACCCAGCAGCCATGCTGAGAGTCCCCTCTGGCTGGGTGTGGGGTGGGGGAGACCACAGCCCGCAGAAGCCGGTTTTACACAGACTCCCCCCCCCTCAAATGGGGGGGAAGAGGTTTCGGGTGTAACCTCTGGTCAAGAGGCAGTGAACACCCATCCTCCCTTCCACAAACCGGCCCAGCTGTGGAACCCCCAACCTCACAGGCCACATCCACAGGACTTTCACGTGAGAGGCAGCCAAGGGGGTGTCGTAATCCATCAAAGACCTCCTGAAGTGCCCCCCTCAGAGGCCTTGCACCACAGGATTGCACGTGATACAACAGATCTGGAGTCTGTTGCAAGAGACTGCCCCCCCGGGGGGGGGGACGTACCTGGACATTGCCACCTGGCCTGAGCACATATTAACCCATCGGATTCCATGCTTTCGGGGGACCTCCACCACCAGGAACACCAGCTGGAGAGGATCATCAAGACGCCAGGGGGATCCTCAGAGCAGCGATACTGTTTTTATTCAGTCTGTCACTCTCTTTCTGTCCCCCCACCTCTGTTCTATTTCTCTCTCTCTTTTCCTCTCTCTCATATTTACTATCAAATAAAACCCATACTATTGATATTGGCATATGGTCTCATTTGCATCTTAATTCGGGCAGAGGCATTTCTAAGAACTTTAATAACCAGATCATGACAGGCTGGGACGCACAGAGAAGTTTTCCAAACGGGGCTTACTAAACCTCCCAGGTGTCTCCATCCACCAGCACAAGTGTCTCCCTCTGTGCTGCAAAGCACAGCCAGTTCCCTTCTGCACCCTATACTGTCTTTCCCTTTGAATTGTATTTTTTCTAGGCTTTGGCACCATCAATTGGTGCTCCATTTGACAGCTTTGCCCAACAATAGCCTGGACACAAATGTGCTAATTGCACAATGTGTGTGGGTGTTTAAAAACACAAAATAAAACTCAGACGATGGCTCCCTGCTGAACCAGCTCTGCATCCAGCACCCTTCCCTGCAGCCAGCACAAACTCACTTCTACATGCGGGCAATGCTCAGCCAGGCACACTCCAGCCTCCCAAATCCCAGGAGACACGCTGTTCTTTGGAGAGGACTGTAAGGCTATTACAGACCCATCTCCTCACCGAGGGGGGGCCACGGGAGCACCTGGGGGGAACCTGGCACACTTGGCACTTGATCCCAGTTTAAGCAACATCCTTCATGACAAAGAATAGTTGCCATTGCAAATGTCCATCACCCAAGCTCAATTCACCTCCCCACATGCAGGGTGAGGGCTGCTGGCATCGGGAAGTGAGCCGGGCTCCCTAAAACAAGGTGGCTCACTCTGGGAGGGTTATTGCCAACGTTATTGCCATCCAGGTATAAATATGTACATGGTCCATCATTTTCTTGTAACAAATGGTGAAAGCCACTGCAGTGACAGTGAGGCAGCGCAGGAGCAAGGTGACTTTATCACCTACCCATGACTATGTTTCCCAAGCAGCCTCCTCACCAATCCGGAGCCCTCCGTGATCATTAGTTCTTGCACATGGCAGCAATGAAATTGTCCCTTAAAGTAAATCATTCACGGATTTTTATAATCCGAAATAAAATTTTCTAATATTTTTTTCCTAAGTTTTCCAGGTTTAAGATTTTAATCTTTTATTATTTATTGTGCAGCAGTTGTGAAGGGCATGATGAGCAGCCCGGCATAAATAGTCATCGGTGGAGGATCGGTGCCTGACAACGCTGCATTGAATAAATTAATTTCTTTTCTTTTTCTTATTACTCCATGTTCTCTCTGAGGGGGATTGAATACAGCCAGAAAAATGAAAGAGAAAAACAAAACAAACTAAAGCTGCACTTCAGCTTCTGGGTGTTTTCCTGCCTGGTGGCTGAGGCTGCTGATAAATATTCCCTGGAAACGGTACTGAAGGAGAAAATGGCATATAGATATATTTTCCTTTCTTCCTTCACACTCAGAGCATCAAATTCAAAAAACGACAATTTTCTGCTGCTTGAGATGCAGAGTGTTCCTCTATTTCTGCACACTCTCCAGGATTTATCGCTCTTTTAAACTACTGCAAACACTATTCAACCTTTGCTACCGTTACCTCTGGTCATTTCCTTTTGCCCACCAGAGCCTGAATTAATGCTAATCACAGCAAAACACTGGACATTCTCCTAACTGTAGGTTTAAAAAATAATCCTCTTTCCACAGAAATAGACATAAAATATCTCATTAGACCAATAGCACTACCAGGCACATTCCAGCCTAGAGTATAAAAAAATTTATGTTACGTATCATTTCTTTCTACCTAAATTCTCTGAGTCCTGGAACTCTGAGATGGAACATCCTGATGTGCCTGCAGGACCCACTTCCCTGGGGCACAATAATGCTGTGAATAGAGGACTCTCCAAATTCCACACTACAGGTGACACAATAACACCAGGAATTCGGGACTCTCCAAACTGTACACTACAGGTGACACAATTATGCCGTGTCTTGTTGGCACTGTAATGCTGCCACTTGTTTTCTCTTGAAAACAACTTCCCCTTTAATTTCCCTCTGCATTCAAACTGTTCAATAACACCAGGTACCATTTCCCTGTACAAGAATCTTACAGTATTTCAATTAAAATCTCTCATCTTTAGACCATTTTTTTCCTGGACACCCCTCCAGTTCCACTCACAGCCGAGGCACAAAACCCAATTAGTTATTAATTGAGGCACGTTAAAATTCATTAACTCTGCTTGTGAAGCTGAAGCTATAATTAACTGTCTGCCCAGGCTTTTGTTCTTTCATCTCCAGGTAGAAGGTCCCACAGTTAATAGGATAAGGCAGGATCCCACCTCCTCTCTGTGGCAGACAGCCCGGCTCCGGTGCAGTAGGAACATCCCACTCTAACGCTGTCCTTGCAGCTGCTGCCTACCTTGTGCCTCGGGTCAACCGGGGCACATTTGGAAAGAGTGGGAGCATTAAAAAACCTTGTGGAAATATTTTGCAAAAGGCCATTTCCCACAAGCTCGCCGTCCTGCTGCAGGATAGCCCCAGCACTTTAATGTTCAAGAGCTGCTAAAAACATAGCTCAAGGTAAATCCTGTTTCACGTCTGGCGCAGCACCAAGCCGGCCTTTACCGTAAAACAAGCACGGGAATTCACTCCCATGGCAGGTCCCTGTGGCAGCCTTGGCTCTGGCAGCTGCACATGCTGCTGCACCTCCACTGGCAGCCAAATCTAACCTGCATAAAACTGGCTCTTCCCAACTGGAGCTGCTTTGGGGGAAATTTCACAGACAGCTCAGTGGAAGCGACTTCCCGCTTCCGGTATGAACTGTCCTTGGCAGAATGAGAGTAATTTGTATTTAACCTGGGACGTGGTGGATTCTGTGCCCGTAAGCACCGTCAGTAAAGAGAATAGGAGGAAATGGTGTAAACCAAGAGGAAAGACGGATGTCTTTTCCTGGATATTTTTACACCCCATGGAGCCAGGGCTGTCAGGGGCCAGGGCAGGTCAGAGCAGAGGTGATGGAGCCAGGACTGTTTCCACTCCTTTCACCCCACACACACATTCCCTGTTCCTGCAGTGTGCCAGCCTACACACTGGAGCTGGCACCAAGGAAGCCGGCTGGTGCCAGGAAACAAGTCTGGTGCAGATTATTTCCCGGCTGGAGCAGTGAGGGAGGCACAGAGACTCTGGGTGTTGCAATATGGTTGCTCTCCCCACTCTTGCTGCCCCACGAGTGGACTGGTGCAGCCCCTCAACCAGCAGCCACACAGCCCCTCTTCTCGGGCTCCAGCCAGGCTCTGAGGGCAGTATGAGGAGCTGGATGAAATGCATGAGTTCCAGGTGCCAATTGGGAGACATTTGGGGAAGGATCATTTTCTGTTCCCACAGCTAGAGGTGGCAGTAGCAAAGGAAAATGAAACTGGAGATCAGAGAATAGGCAGAACAGTCCAGTTTCTGCAGTGCCCTGTGTGGGCACTACAATTTATCAGACCATTCCACCTCACAGAGCACATGGGCACAGAGTGTCTATCCCAAAGATATGGCCTTTGGAGGGGTTCCCTGTATCCCAGCAGTCCCAGAGCTCCATTTGGACCCACCCCGATCCATCCACCTGGCAGAGCCCCTGGGGGTTCCTGACTCATCCTGCCAACTGACTCTCAGCAGCACCAATCAATTCATGTCCCTGTGTGAGAACTCAGGGAAGCAAACACGGCCTCCGTGAAAGCCAGGAAAAAAATGGCAGTGACCTTGCCCAATTTCTCACATGGCTCCATATCCATCACACCCATCCTGCCCTCGTAAGCTGCACAAGGAGCTCTAATGCCAGTATTGATGATGCTGTCAAGCCTTCACAAAAGGTGCCTGACAGCCCCGTGTAAGGCAGAGATACGGGGAGCTCAGGCCATCAATAGCTGCAGAAGTCTCACACAGAAACCTCCACTCAGTGCAAGCACAGACTGCCAACAGCTTCTTCCTCCCTTTCCCTAATCTTGTGAGGATAAATGCCCACAAGAGTCAACCACCTCATACTCTGCCACAAATGCACTTATTTTCACAAGAGAAACCAAAACCATTAAAGGCCTGCTTCTGCCCAGGAGCACCTGGGGCTGGGACCCTGCCATTCTCCCTTGAGCAGCAGCCGAACAGGACATAGAGGATGGTGACAATCCAGCGGCACGCCCACTGTCCAGGCTGGGAATGCCGCCGTGGACTTGCACCTGCCATCACCGGGCCTCCTCGCCTGGGTCTATGAGCTACCAGGCCCCTCACCCAGCAGCCTGGCTCTGCCCAAAATCCAGGTGGCTTCATTACTTCATTCATCAAAATATTAATGGCCATGTTTTAAGATCAACATTTGTTTTGCCAGGAGGAATGATAATGCGAACAGCATCACCTCAAATCATGACTATTTTACTTAGATCAGAGGCAGAGTGCCACCCTCTGATCCTATGCCAAAACTGGGGGAAAATAAAATGCCTTTAGAGCTCGTACAAAGGCACAGAGAATGAATGGCTCTGTTTATCAACAAAACACAGAGGCAACACAGCCCTGGGTCCCCAAACTGCACCGACCAAAGACCCATGTATCTCCTGTGCCCTCTGAGCCTGTGCCTCTGGAGCTTGGAATGCCTGTTTCTAGGAGAAATAAGTTTCCTGGTTTGCTCCTTTCTGAAAGCACTGACCCAAAACCTCTATCATTAGTAACAATAATTAAAAGGTGCCATAAGAGGGAGTGTATGGATGGTTGCCACTACAAAGAACAGTCTCATTAATTTAGTACAGATTTTTAACTTGGCTTCATCAGGACATGGCTGCTGAAGGCCATTTAGGACTCAGGGGATACTCTGTGCCTTGGGCTCCCTCAGGACTGTCAGGAAGAAGGGAGGCAAGGAAGAGCTGGTGGCTGCTGTGTAGTTTTGCCCATGCAGCCAGAGAAAGTATTATTTTGTCAGTCTGTCAGACAAGAAAAAACATCCTTTCTCTGAGCCTTTCTGACCAACACACCCTTAATGCATCTTTTTTTAGCTGGGACACAGGAAAGACCCAACAGCCCTAAGCTAAATGATAACTCAGGATGGGCACTGGGGAGAAGTTCCTATGTCAGACAGTGCCCACAAAGCAGAGTTAACGAATAATCACAGATCCAGCAGACAGGAAGTACCTAGCAGCCTCTCCAACAGCGCACAGACAAGGAGATAGGAACACAGCTCTAACAGCTGGCTTAGGAATGCTCCCAGAGCCAATTCCTGACATCACACACAACTGGGAAGGCAGATTTGTAATTAAAGTCTACTTTAAGATAAACAGAAAAGCCCTGTCATGAATCATAGCTTTTATTACACACATTATGCAACTATTGGATCTACCTGACTTCCCTGACTGCCCCTTACTGGCAGTCCTAGAGCTCCCAAGGATATCTCTGCAGAAGAGCACATGGAATCAGGAGGAAAAAGCTCTTGGGAAGCACCGTGTGCAGGAAACTTCCCAAAAGATGGGGCTGTGGGCTCCCCACCCTTCTCACAAGGACCATCAGCTGAGACCAGCAACCATTTAATGTTTCCCAGCTATAGAATAGTCGGAGCATGTGGCAGGTGCTTGGAATGACAAGCAAGGCCAAGGCCTGCAAACACAAGATGTGGGCCACCATGTGGAGGCTTTCTGGGCCACCTCCAGCCTCCTGCAGTCCCTGCAGAAAGCAGCTCTAGGAATCAACACACTAGAATTTTTGCCCCAGAAAAATACTTGCATCCAACCATAGTTTTACATTAAGTTGTTCTTACTTATCGCCACATTTCTGGGATGCTTTGAAGCGTGTACCCCAAAGAAGGCAGCTGTGCTTTTTATTTCACATCTGGGAATTGCCACTGCTCTCCTTTACCAGCAGCAGCTTTGTGCTATGTTTGCTTTTCTCCTAATTGCAGTCAGAAGAACAGGTTCAGGTCTCTGAACAGAAACCATCCAGAGTGAGGTATCGGGGTTAAATCCACCCTGCACAGTAAAAGCAAATTAATCTAGGCTGATAAAGCATGAGCCGTTAGTTGCCAGGAATCCACTAAAGCCTGCAGAGACTTATTCCTGCACTGCATTTCAAGAACACGGCCGGCTTGGGTCCCCCCAGCCCAGCCTGGCTCCCTCCAGCTCAGCCCAGCCCAGCCCAGCCCAACCTCATGGCACACAGGTCCAGATTAGGTTTCTCGGCTAAATTTAAATAAAGGGTTTTCTACTTGCTGCTAACAGTGTACATGGGAATAACAGTAAGGAATCTTTAATTAAAGCAACTTCTGGTGCATGGATCCCTTTATCACCAAAGTAAGACCTGGAAAGCCACCGGTCTTGCAAGCAAGTGCAGATCCCCAACATTTAAACAGCCAAGTAACAGAGGAAAGAGTCCTGTGTTCTGCGTTACTGTCTGCGATGTTCTTCTTAAGCCTGTTTTTATTGTACAGTTCTTTGCATACCCAAAGATCATCCTCACTTCCAGAATTGCTTCAGCCATTGTCTAACCACATCTCCTGTGCC
The DNA here is from genome assembly GCA_013397115.1 of Edolisoma coerulescens. Lineage (NCBI taxonomy): Eukaryota > Metazoa > Chordata > Aves > Passeriformes > Campephagidae > Edolisoma > Edolisoma coerulescens. The sequence goes on from VWZW01006570.1 coordinate 252,953, forward strand.
CATGCTTGCCACCAGGCACAGCACCAGGTGCCCACAGGCACCCACGGGTTGTGCTGGGATGAGCCAAGGCACAGCTCGAGGTGCAGCAGCCCCTCCTTGCCCACCTGACCCAGCAGGTACATGGAGCCCGGCACTGCCAGGGAATCCGGCGGCGACCAGCACTGCCAATTGGACACCTGTAGCTCCGGGACCAGGGAAAAGAATTCATGTTTTACGACTAGGATCTAAAGCAAATTTTATTGGGAGCTTTTATGTTGGTAGCTTTGAGTAGTTTTTATAGAGAGGAGTTCTGAAAACTGCCATAAAATTTTGCCTTGGGGGTTATGATTACATTTGTATCTCTCCCAAACTTAGATAAATAAAGACGACAGTTTTTACTGTAGAAGCTTAAAAGGTTAGAGTGGTATTTGGTCTGTGATGAACCTTTTATAGAGATGATGTTGTAAGAATTTATTCTTAAATATCAATAAAAAAATACAACTTAACACTTCTTGATAAAGCTATGGTGATTAGAAGAGCTGTCAAAGAGGTGGCAGCACTGCTGGTGGCTTCCTTCCTGCTCAAATCATGCTTTAGTACATTTTTGGTTGCTGGAAACTATTAAATAATTTGCATTCTGTCAGAGGAAAAGTGTGCTTTCTAAGGACAGTGCTTTGTGGTGTCCCAGTATTTGAGATGAGATTCACCTCATGGCTGATTTTGGGGTAAGCTGATACACCCCGCTTTAGGAGGGACCTTGTACAGTTCTGTCTCTTTATACTTTTGCAAAAGGTAAGTGAGACATGACACCTGTTTTAGGCAGCCCAGCACATGCCACAGCCCTGCCCCGAGCTCAGCACAGTCAGCTGCCCAACAGCCCGTGCTCAGGCTGTGACCCTGCCCCACACCTGCCCAGCACTGGGGGTACCTCAAGCCTTACCTGCGCGATTCCCGTGTGATTCAGCAGCAGGCCTTTCCCAAGAGGCATTTCCCAAGGTCTCCTCTCCCAGACACGACCCCCACATGGACTGTCAGAAGGACTGCCAGAAGCCTAAAGGGTGTGGGGTCCAAGGCCCCCACGTCACAAAGAGCTCCCAGTTCCAGGAACACTGTGCACTGGTTAAAACAGGCACTGCAGGTAGTCTCCGGGGAGTGAGGCACATAGAGCATTACACACTGATTTTCAAACACACAACACCTTGTGTGAAAGTAAACACTTGAACACTGCAAACAAGGACTGTTGAACTTGCTCTCCCTCCATCAAGCACAGCCACATTAGGATTTTAAATTTCAACAAAAAGTAGTGATAACTTTATTTGTTTCAGACAGGATGACAAATTAGTGAGAACTCCCTCAAAGCCTTCAGTGGAGCAGCTCTTGGCCAAGTGCAGTGTGGGCACAGGCACCCCCACCCAGCCTGCCACCCGCCACTGTGTTCCACAAGGCAGATTAAACCCTGCTCAAAGTCTCTATCAAATCAGGTGGTCTTGAACACACATCTGAATAAAACCTTTGCCCAGAAATATGTTAACTGAAACAAACTGGACACCATCAGTAAGAAATAACACACATTGCGACAGGTGCTCACAGGGAACCAGTGCTCTGCACAACTGGCAACAGATACAAAGTAAAATGGAAATCACAGCATCCAAAAGGAGACAACAAAGGCACGCGCGCAGAAAAAAGCTGCTTTATTTTTTTTTTTTAAATCCCCTCCCTCTCACCTTAATTTCTTCAGTCCAACGCTGCTCAAACAGGATCGCTGTTCTGTTCCACCCATCAGAAGACAGGTGGATGTCCCGGACCGCATTTGGAATCACAGTGTTTGCATCTGTTTGTGTGCTTCAAGTCAGTGTTAACGTGTGTTTGTGTGCTTTGGTGTTAATCTGTTTTTCAGTGTGTTTAATGTATAAATAAGACTGGAATATCTCCTACCTTAGCCTTTGCCTCCTGCTGTGCCTCATGGTCGTCACCTGACAGGTCACGAGGTGGCTGTGCCAGGTCATTGGAGATCCAGAGGAGACAGCTGGGCCATGAGGCACTGCAATGCCTGCAAAAGAATGGTGCAGGGTTAGCCAAGCTAGAGGAAAGTGCTTAAACATTTAACGATCAAAAATCTTTCATTCAACACACGCCTGAGCCCCAAAGACACAAGTTGAACACGTGTTGAAGCACCTTGGTCAAACAATAAAGATTCCCCAATTCATTTGTATCCACGGAGGACAGGTACCCCAGAAATGCACAGCTACCCACAAAGCCAGTCACTTCCCAGCAATTAGAGGTTGACCAGCCCCACACAGTGCGAGGGGTGAAAAGCAAATGTTGCCATCTCAAAGCTCAGGAGAACTAATGAAAAATCTTTGCACCATTATTACCCGGGGACCTAAAGATACATGTTTTTATTAAGCACATCATGTGTCTTCAGTGTTTCTGGGTGAAGGAAAGAAGCTTAAATCATAATGCAATTTATTTGTTATGAATTGTCTCATTAGGTCTTGCTACAGCTATTAATACTTAATTGTGGCCATGTAAGGCTTAAAAATGTCACCGACAATGACACAGAGTTTCATCCCAAGCCAAAATAAAAGAAACTCAGTATTTCAAGGGAGGTCTTTGTGCTGTTTTCAAGCAGAGCTGGCTGGCAGGACTCGAGCCTGTCCCCAGCTGAGGACTGCTCGGCTCTGCAGGCTGTGTGGTTGCTGGAAGTGCTGCCTGGCCCTTGACACCCTCCCCCAGACTCCCAGCTTCCTGCAGGGTGATCATCAGCTATTCCAGTAACTCCTGCAGGCACTCCAACAGCACATTTCACATCCCCTGCCTGTCTCCGAGGACTGCAGCAGGTGGATATTGCCCACGGGTGAGCAGGGTTTCAGAGGCAGCAGAACGTCGCCGGCAGCTGGAGGCTGAAGGCAACAAGGCCGATCAAAGGAGCTGCTGTTACCCGAGGCCATC